>LNAC01000016.1:7546255-7561986 GCA_002007465.1 Ailurus styani | reverse complement strand
TAGGCTCTATGGCCAGGGTGGAGCCCAATGCAGGGCTTGAACTCACAACCCTGAGATCGAGACCTGAGCTAAGATCAAGAGTCAGATGCTCAATGGACTGAGCCATCCCTGTGCCATCTTTTCTTGAGACCACTTTTTTCTTTTCTTGCCTGAGTAATTCCTGCTTACTAAATACTATTCAACCAGTGAGTGGTAAGGACCACACTTGGGCCCAAGCATCATGCCAAGTATCAAGATGCAAAAGTATCATGGTATAAATAGATTTAATCCCTGTCACAAGGAGGAGATTCTCGTCCAGTTAGGAATCAGGGCTAGCATGAAACAGTTTATGGAGAATTAAACAACAATAATTAAAACCACATTTAACTGGGTGCCTGGGTGGCTCAGTGGGTTAAGTCTCTGCCTTTGGTTCAGGTCATGATCTCAGGGTCCTGAGATAAGAGTCCCGCATCGGGCTCTCTTCTCAGCAGGGAGCCTGCTTCCTCCTCTCCCTCTCCCTGCCTTTCTGCCTAATTGTTCTCTCTCTCTCTGTGTCAAATAAATAAATAAAATCTTAAAAAAAAAAAACCACCACATTTAATGTTTTCTAGTAATTACAGAGCAAGTTAAAATTGGGGGAATTAGGGAAGCCTGAGACATAGGCAGTCACGAGAGGGCTAATCCATGACTGGGGTTTTAACTGTGTCTTGAAGTTTAAAATGAAAAGGGGCTTAGATTAATGACCCTTTCTTCTTTCACAGTTTCTATACGTCCAAAAGCCAGCTCTTCTGTAACAGTTTCACCCCACGAATAAAACTGGCAGGAAAGAAGGTAGGTGTTACCAGCCTGCAGAGCCTGCAGGGACTGTCACCAAGATGATTATTTTGGTAGATATGCCCTTCTCCCCTATGGTCATTAATAAGTTTAAGATATTCATCTTAGAAGTTTATAATTCTCCACATTAAATATGTCAACAAGGCAAACCCCCAGACTGTAAGAAATATCTTTGGGAAAAGTATGACAATTAGTTGTAGTTCCTTAATGAAAGAATTCTTCTTGTTATGATGTGACTGGTTTATTCAGATATTGGGACCTCTTAGATATCTTTGGGGACAACAACATGGCCATGCATTGCAGCAAAGGGCAAATATGATGAAAAGATCAAATCTTAGTGGTAAAGAAATGCACATTCAAACAAGAACAGGATTGTTTTTTGCTCACCAAGTGGGTTTATTTTATTTTACTTTATTTTTAAACATTTCATTTTTAAGTAATTGCTACACCCAGACTTACAACCCCGAGATCAAGAGTCACATGCTATACGGACTGAGCCAGTCAGGCGCCCCTGCTTACCAAATAGGCTTAAAACAAAATAATTATACCAAGTCCTGGAAAAAGTGGTGAAATTGGTGCTCGAGTACCTGGTTGGTGTACCATACTTATGAAAAGCATTCAACCATGTATATCAAGAGCAGTACAAATGTTCATGCCACTTAATCAGTTAATTCCACTTTTGGCCATGTGGTCTAAGGAAATAACTGAGGGTATTGAATGTGAATAAAGTCTTGGTCCTGTAATATTTATAATAGTGAGAAGTTGAAGATAATAGGGAAATGACTCAATAAACCATGAGATATCCACTTGATGGAATATATTCACAGCCAATAAAAATGCCAGTTTTAAGAACCTTAAAGGGTGTTTTTGATGTAATATGAAGAGAAAAACAGACTGTTAGGTATGTAGGTGGCATACCAGTGTGCTCTCACCCATCTGCCTGTTCTACCAGAGCTGAACTCTGAAAGCTCTCCCATTGTCGCTGTGTTAGTAGTATCAGGGGCATTTTTTCTCTTTTGGGGAGCAATGAGGGGTTAATGTTACTTGTCTAATAAGGAAAATGGTAATTTCAAGGACTACGAGGACTACGAGGACTCCTCCTAAAATAGGCCATGTCAAGTAGTGAAGTGCTAGGAGAAGGGACTCTGCCCAGAAAGGGCCACCTTCTGTCCTCTGAGGTTTTATGCCTTCATCACCACCCTTCTGGGCAAAGTGGAACACAGAGGAACTTCTCTGCAACATGATCATTTTGTCTTTTTTTTTATAAGATTTATTTATTTGAGAGAGAGAGAGAGAGAGAGAGAGAAAAGAGCACTTACTCATGCGTGTGAGCAGGGGGCCGGGGCGGGGCAGAGGGAGAGAATCTCCAACAGACTCTCTGCTGAGTGCAGAGCCTGACATGGGGCTTGATCTTACAACCCTGAGATCATGACCTGAGCTGAAATCAAGAGGCAGATGCCTAACTGAGCCACTCAGGTGCCCCTGCAATACAATCATTTTATTTTATTTTGAAGATTTTTATTTATTTATTTGAGAGAGAGAGCGAGTGAGAGAGAGAAAAATGAGCAGGGTGAGAGGGTGAGAGGCAGAGGGAGAAGCAGGGTCTCCATTGAGCACGGAGCCCAGTGTGGGGCTTGATCGTGGGACTCTGGGATCATGATCTGAGCCAAAGGCAGAAGCTTAACTGACTGAGCCACCCAAGTGCCCCAACATGATCATTTTAAAGAAGAAAGAATGAGTATTTTTATGAAAGTTTAAAGGGTCCTGAAAAATAATTATTTTGGGGAAAAAAAAGCTCTTTCTGTTTTCTCTCTACCTCTGTATGCCATTTCAGCAAACTGGATGACCCGCTGAGTGTTGAGCTCTTGTAGGTGTAGGCAGACCAGTGAGAGTAGCATGGTGAAGGGGGAGGCGTGCGTGCAGGGCTTGGGGTCACGTAGAAGCTAGCCACAGTAGCACATACGCACCTGTGGACTGACCAAGAGCGTGAAGGGCTGGGCTTGGATTTTGGCTCTGCCAACTTCTAACTGTGTGACTTTGAGCAAGTCCCCTTTTCTCTTTAGAATTGAATATCCTTGCTTGAAGGTGGGGTGCATGTCCCCGTTGGATAGAATTTTGAGGGTGACCAAGGTGTGAGGTGGGCCTGGTAGAGCCCGACACTGAGGTAGGTGGGTCACAAGTGTTCTCTCCTGCCTTTCCGTTGGTTACAGTGAAGGGTAAGGCACAGTCCCTTCCCTGGGGAACAGCCACCTACATATTGTGCCTTGTGATAAGTTCTCTTCTGGCAGAGGAGAGAATGATTAATTATCTATTTAATTTTACAGCCTGCCTCTGAGAAAGCAAAAAATGGCCGTGATACATGTGAGTATTTTTGTGACCTCCTTTCATCTCTTTTAGAAAGAGTCAGCTAAGCCATGGCAACAAGATCATGTGAGGGCGCATAAACAGATCACCGCCAAGTTGGGAGACTAGAGTTCCCTTTGGAAGGTCCCTTAACCACTTTGTATATTTTTGTCTCATCAGCTGCAAAATGAATGGTGACGAACCTTGTTTTTCTTTTTTTTTTTTTTAAGATTTAATTTATTTATTTATTTGACAGAGAGAGATCACAAGTAGACAGAGAGGCAGGCAGAGAGAGAGAGAGGAGGAAGCAGGCTTCCTGCTGAGCAGAGAGCCCGATGCGGGCCTTGATCCCAGGACCCTGAGATCATGACCTGAGCCGAAGGCAGAGGCTTTAACCCACTGAGCCACCCAGGCGCCCGAACCTTGTTTTTCTTTTCCTTAGGTCAGTTGTAGGGATTGGGTAGAAAAGTTTATTAAAGTACTAACTGTGCTACATATTAAGATGATCTTTTTCAAGTGGGATCACAGAAGAATGAAATACTACCAAAGCCTTCCCTTTATTTAGTGCTATACTATTTTCTTTCTTTCTTTTTTTTTTTTTAAGATTTTGAAATTTATTTTGAGAGAGAGAGAGAGAGAGAGCAAGCATGGGCGGGGGAGGAGCAGAGGGAGAGAGAGAAGCTAAAGTAGACTCTACGCTGAGTGCAGAGCCTTATTCGGGGCTCGATTTCATGACCGTGAGATCATGACCTGAGCCAAAATCAAGAGTTGGATGCTCAACCGACTGAGGCACCTAGGTACCCTAGTGCTAATGTTATTTTCTATATCACCTTGACATGTAAGTCATTTAATTTCAACAACCTCTTGAATGGGTTATTATCCTGCTTTTCTCAGGATGATATGATGGTGATCATCTGTGCCTTGCAGATTTTGATGAAGGCTCTCTGAAGGCATCTGGTTGAAATGTATTTTAATGACAATTTGTGCAATTTATGCATTTCAGCTCTTGGGACTCCAAAAGAATCTGAGAACGCCCTACCCATCCAAGTAGATTATGATGCCTACGACGCCCAAGTGTTCAGGTTGCCAGGCCCATCCCGGGCTCAGCGCCTCGCCACCTGCAGGTTTTTTGCCAGATTCACTTTGGGGTGTATATAAAAGTTGCTTGGGAAAACCTGAGGGCCTGTAGGGACCTTCCTGAGTGCAACCCTGAAAATGTTTTAAATTAAAATTGGCCAGTGGAAGCTATACCACGTAGATCATTGGGGATTCTGTTTCCAGGTTCTCTGGCCCACCCATTTTGTTAACTATATTTGCAGGACGTATTTTCCCCAAAGAGAGTGTTCTGCTTATTCTAACCAAGAGAAACAATTCACAGATTCTAGAATCTTCTCACTGGGCTGCTACTAATACGTATAAAGCCTATGGCCCACAGTTTCTTTTGGGTTTTTTTATTCCCAGAAGGCAAGAGACTTCTCTTTAATTGCTTTTTAAATTTGCTCCATGGTATTTGGTCATATGATAGTCTTTAATAGTGATGTAGGTAGATTTACCAATATATTCATTTCCGAGTATTATGTAAAAAAAGCTATCCCTATCCCAGGGCTCTTTTCCTCCCTCTTGTGGACCAAATACCACAGGTCCATTTTCCAGATTTCGTAAATATGCAAGTTTATTTAAGTACAAGTGAGTGGAAAAATATGCATCCCTTCACATTGATAAATGAGTTTATACTGACCACGTAATTGTCTTCTGTCCTTTTCCCTCATCATCCTAAGATGAAAACATTTCCTAAATGTTGAGAACATTCAGTGCCATTAACTACCGTTCTCTCTCACATAAATGCTGCTTAGGGGCTCGGTAGTGCTTTCCTTTGGAGTGTTTAAAAATGCTTTCATGGTCCAAGATCCTTGGTTTTCTTTTTTCTAATCAAAGGTGGCAAGACCTGGTATTTCAGAGACCTAGGTTATGCCTGCTCTGAGAGAGCAGACCATGTTTCGGTGCTCTGTCCCCTGAGCAGGACTGAGCATACACTAGTGTCTAGATATTTACTGTTGCAATAATGTACATATGGTCAGCCAGGGAATCTATTTTCAGGCTATTTAAACTCTGACTTAAGGCAGAATCCTTCCAGGTGGAAAGCGAACAGTTCTGATGCTGGAGGGGAAGCCTTATCTATAGTTGCTAACTTTTCCATTCTGAATTTTTGTCTCCCCATTGGGCTTCTCCCCTTTTGATCCTTCCTCCTGCTTCCAGAGGTTTCCCCCATAGGGATTTTTATGTTTTAATAAGGATATACTGTTTTTTAAACCTTTATTAAGGAAATGTTCAAACATGCTCAAATGGAGTAGTATAGTGAGGAGTGATCAGTGTCTTACGAGACTCATTACTTTCCCCATATTTTACATTTTGCTTGAGTATTCTAAAGCAAATCCTTTTTTAAAAGCCTATAAATACTATAGTGCATGTCTCTAACAGATAAGAATAAATAATCACAAATACCACAATTAACACTAATTCTTTCATATCTTCCACTAGCCAGTCTATATTCAGATTTCCCAATTATTTCAAAAATGTGTTTTTACAATTGGTTGCTTTGAATTGGGATCTAAAGAAGACGCAGACCTTGCATTTGATTGGAATATCTTTTTTCTGTAACTGTAGATTGTGTTGCTTTCTTCATTTGGCTGATTGTTGTGTTAAAATGTTTAACTTGTCCTCTCAAATTTCCTATAAACTAGCAATGACCTCCAGAGGCTTGATTAGATTTAGGCTCAATTTTTCACGCAGGAAGCCTCTTGAGGTGGCACTGTGTACTTTTCTCTTGCATCATATTGTATCCTACTTAGTTGCCCCATTTTCAGTGATATGAGATGGATCGGTGGGGATCAAGTGGGGTTGGACTAGAGCAGTCACTGCTTGACAGCAATGACCCCAGGACTTGGGCCATTTGAAAATGGTCAGTTCTTACACATGTGTCTCAAGCTGGTCAGAGCAGAACACCTGCTACATTATTTCCTACTTGTAGATCACATTGGGGATTTTTGTTATTGGTTTCCCAAGTAGCTTGGGCTGGCGACCGGTTTTGGTGTTTTTAGTTCTGGGTTGGGGAGCATCACTTGCTGGTTGGTAACTCATTGTCTCTCATCTTTCAGATCTGTGCGAGAGCGGGAGAGTCACAATCGGAAGAGCGCCAGCTCCTGCGATGTCTCATCCAGCCCTTCCCTGCCCAGCCGCACACTGCCCACTGAGGAAGTGAGGAGCCAGGCTTCTGACGACAGCTCCCTGGGCAGGAGCGCCAACATCCTGATGATCCCACACCCCCACCTGCACCAGTATGAAGTCAGCAGCTCCTTGGGCTATACCAGTACTCGAGGTGAGAGAGCTGAAGCATGGGCACAGCTGGGACAGATGGGATAACTCCCTTCCTGTAGCAGGGGCTGGGGCACACGGGATGTGACCATGTGTGGGGTGTAAGTCCCACATCTTAATTATTTCCATGCCAGTGCCATGAGCTGTATGTATGTGCCTCTAACACCTTTTTCCCTTCACTATAACTGTATACCTTTCCTTATCTTAATCTAGAGCTTTTCTTAGGCCTAGAGTCAAAGGTGTTTACTTATTTCCTTTAAAAATTTTTAAAAACATTTTTTACTTTTTTTAAAGACTTTATTTACTTGAGAGAGAATGAGAGAGAGAGAACACACAGAGGCAGAGGGAGAAGCAGACTCACTGCTGAGCAAGGAGGCCAACATGGGGCTCAATCCCAGGACTCTGAAATCATGACCTGAGCTGAAGGCAGTCGCTTAACCCACTGAGCCCCCCCCCCGGTGCCCCTGTTTACTTATTTCCTTATCATTGCAATTTGTGCCAGCCCTAAAATAGCCTCGGCTGTTTCTTCTTGAAGATTTCTCCTCACAGTCACCTGTTAACCTGGCGTGCAGTAACGAGCACAGGTGCTGCTTTTTCTGTATCTCATCCTGCTGTCCAACAGCACCCGCAGCTGGAGTCTACAGGCCCCTCCTGACTTAAAAATAACAAACTTCTATTTGAAATCAGTATGGATTAATGGAAAACTGCAAATTACACACACACGCGCATACACAGGAAGGTCCTATGTACCTTTCGTTCATCTTCCCCATGGTGACATGTTGTGTAACTATAGACAGCTTCACACCCATAGAAACTGACACTGGTACTTGCCACAGAGCTTATTCAGATTTCACCAGCATTACATGTACTCATTTGTGCATGTGTATGTCTGTGCAGGTTTTGTTTTTTTTTAAAGTAAGTACCATGCCCAGTATGGGTCTTGAACTCATGACTCTGAGATCAAGAGTCATATGCTCTACCAACTGAGCCAGCCAGGCACCCCCTGTGCAGGTTTATCACATGTAGATTTATTTATTTGTGATTATCATCATAATTAAGATGCCAAACTGTTCCATCACCACAAGGCTCTCTTGTGCTACCCCTTTATAGCTGCACACTCTCACTAATCATTGTCTTTCTCTGTAATTTTGTTAATTTCAAAGATGTTCTATAAATGGAAGCATAGCCCTTCTGACTTTTGACCAGTGACTTAGGAATGTTGTATACATGCAGCTGCCCCCTGTTGCCCTCCTGGAAGGATTCCTGTAGGGTGAGGACTATTTTCTATGCCCCAGGACGTTGAAGGGGGGAAGGCATTAGCCCAAGCACCATACACACTGTGCCAAAGGTCTAGGGGAAAAATTTTTTTTTAAAGCTTTTATTTATTTATTTGAGAGAGAGAGAGCATGAGAAGGGAGAGGGTCTAAGGGAAAAGCAGAGTCGCTGCTGAGCAGGGAGCCTGATGAGGGACTTGATCCTGGGACTCCAGGATCATGACCTGAGCTAAAGGCAGTTACTTAACCAACTGAGCCACCCAGGTGCCCCAGGCCTAGGAAAACTTTTGACCACAGAAAAAAGTTTGTTTTTTAAGTGGCTCAAAATATAAAAAGGAAATGCTGAAAGAGAAAGGAGCAGATATTTAATTACATGACTATAGTATATAACATATGTCACCTACCTTAATTAGTTTTAGCATTCAAAGGAATTTTAATACATTTGAAATTTTCTAGTTTAGCCTTTTCCCACTTTCTGGAAATATCTAAGTTTCCATGACAGTTACTCCCATTTTGCTGAAAATATTCTTGGTAAGGTCTGTAACAAAAGCTAAATTAAACTAAACGTTAATTCTTTCAAAACCCTTGTTACTCTAAAAGCCAGCTCTTTGGGGGAAATAACATTGTACCTTTGAAAATAGCCTTGAAAGTAGCTTTGAAAATAGTTTTCTTAAGAATTATCTGAATAGTAGAATTGATTTCAATGCCCTTTAGTGATATTTGGGAGTTTATTGAGAAGGCAAAAACCAATTCTGTGGAATATTGTTAGGGCAGTACCTTAGTTTACTGTTTCTCTGCTATGTTCAAGGGGTCTTATCTGTTTACCTTCCCAATATAACATAGAAAACATTTCCCTGTTCCTCTACATGTATGTTTGACCCACTTTATTTATTTATTTTTATTTATTTATTTATTTGTTTATTTATTTATTTATTTTTAAAAAGATTTTATTTATTCACTTGACACAGAGAGAGAGATTACAAGTAGGCAGAGAGAGGAGAGAGGAGGAAGCAGGCTCCCCGCTGAGCAGAGAGCCCGATGTGGGCCTCGATCCCAGGACCCTGGGATCATGACCTGAGCCGAAGGCAGCGGCTTTAACCCACTGAGCCACCCAGGTGCCCTATTTATTTTTTTAAAAAAGATTTTATTTATTTATTTGACAGAGAGAGAGAGAGAGATCACAAGTAGGCAGAGAGGCAGGCAGAGAGAGAGGAGGAAGCAGGCTCCCCACTGAGCAGGGAGCCCAATGCAGGCCTCGATCCCGGGACCCTGAGATCATGACCTGAGCCGAAGGCAGAGGCTTTAACCAACTGAGCCACCCAGGCGCCCATGTTTGACCCACTTTATTCCTTAGTCCCATTTCTCATCCTTTTCAAAGCATGAATTTATCATTTTTTAAAATTGGGTTTTCTCCTTTTATTTTCATGATAACTAACTAGACCATATTCTTTTTATTTGGTAAACCAGAGCATCGATTCATTAACTAACAGTGAAAAATATAGCTTTCACAGAGATCTGAATGTTCTCTTCTTGCGTGCAAATCAGCTTTGAGGAGTTAACTATTACCATATACCAGGTTCTTTGGTAGGCATTGGCTAAATATTGGTGGACAAGACAGATTACTTGATGCCATGGAATTTGCATCTGTTGGTGGATCCACTTTCTAACATGGGTGATAGCTTAGTGGACATGGGATGCACACAGGGGAGTTGGTTGTGGGTTTTAACTCTCTGATCCATTTAGGTTATGTAGCCTGTGGCCTCCATCTCTGTAATAGGGACCTGTCTGCCTTTGGATGGAGGACAGGTTGAGTCTAAATATCATGCTACCTCCTTGCCTGGTCAACAATGGATGCATCCATTTCTTCATTCTTTTCTCCCAAGAATTTTTTCTTTTTTTAATACAGTGGCATTTGATTGCTTACTTATGTCTGGGTCACTGAGTCAGTGCCAAGGGGTTCTGATCCAGCCAATCAATCATTAGGGCCTCAGGATCCTTCCATCCTGGAGTGCCATGATAAATAGCACTGGTCTTCAAAGTTGGCATAGTAGGGGAAAAGAGAATGGATACTCATGAGTGGCGATATTTGTGGTCTAGGTCTTCAGTTGGAGCATGTCACTTCTACCTGTGTTCTAGAACAACGTTTTTTATTTTATTTTATTTTATTTTATTTTATTTATTTCATTTGATTTGATTTGATTATTTCCAGTGTAGTTAACATACAGTGTTATATTAGTTTCGGGTATACAGTAGAGTGATTTAACAATTCTATATATCACCCACTGCACATCACAACAAGTGCAATCCTTAATCCCCATGCCTCCACCCACCTCCCCTCTGGTAACTATCAGTTTGTTCTCTATATTTAAGAGTCTGTTTCTTGGTTTGTCTCTATCTCCTTTGCTCATCTGTTTTATATTTTGCTTAGTGTAATGCTTTCTAGCTCCATCCATGTCATTGCAAATGGCAAGATTTCATTCTTTTTCGTGGCTGAATAATATGTCATTGTATTTATATACCACATCTTTTTCCATTCATCTATTGATGGATGCTTGGGCTGCTTCCATAATTTGGCTATTGTCAGTAATCCTGCTATAAACATAGGGGTGCTTGTATCCCTTTGAATTAGTGTTTTTGTATTCTTTGGGTAAATAGCTGGTAGTGTGATTACTATCATAGGGTAATACTATTTTTAATTTTTTGAGGAACCTCCGTACTCTTCTCCACAGTAGCTGTACCAGTTTACATTCCCACCAGCAGGGCAAGAGGTGGAATAAAGTTATTTGGCCCCAGCACAAAGGGACTATTGTCTCGTGTGCCTACATACTGCCTATCTCTGCCAAGGTCTGCCCTTCTAGGCACTAAATATCTATTTTTATTGTTCCTTCCGCATATAGAATATACTCACCCTATCTCCCAGGGAAACAACTCAAGTTGCTCAAACTGTAAGGTCTCCTCCAGCTGATGTGTGGTCCTCCCCATCGGGTTGTGGTGTGGCTTCACTGGGCCATTAATTTAGGACCCAGAACCCCCTTCTCCCAAGTATTTATTTATTTAGAGAGGATGGGAGAGGGATAGGGGGAGAAGGAGAGAGAATCCCAAGCAGGCTCCACCCCCAGCACTGAGCCCCATACAGGGCTCGACTCTCAGGACCTTGAGGGCATGACCCGAGCTGAAATCAAGAGTTGGACCCGTTAAGTGTCTGAGCCACCCAGGCGCCCCTATGCTCAGTATTTAAAAAGTAAATCAAATGTTTCATTTCATTATAGTTTAGTGATTTTACTCATTTCTCTCACTCCCTAACATGTATGATGTCCAAGATTCTGGTCAGCTTGGCTGATTGCCTGCCCAATCCTGGTTTCACTGTAGCTCTGTGCTTTCTCTTTGTGCCTCCACCATAACTGACAGATGTCCTGGAGAACATGATGGAGCCACCACAGCGAGACTCTAGCGCGCCGGGGAGGTTCCACGTAGGCAGTGCGGAATCCATGCTGCATGTTCGACCTGGGGGGTACACACCCCAGCGGGCACTGATTAACCCCTTTGCCCCCTCACGAATGCCCATGAAGCTCACATCCAACAGAAGACGCTGGATGCACACTTTTCCTGTGGGTAAGTTGGTTGCTCAGGAAGGAGCCTGAGCTGGGAGTTGCTAGTCCTGGTCCATGTCACTAACCCACCACATGGCCTTGGTCAAGTATCTCAACTTTTCTACACCTCCGGTGCCCCACCTATGAGATGGGGATAACCATGGCCATTCTGCCTACCCCAGGGGTTCTTGTGAAGATTCTTGAGGACACACTCGGAAAGGGCTTTGTAACAACTGAGCTGTGTAAACCTAAGGGCTTCTCATTTTTGTTTGAAAAGGACTGTACTTTGTCACCTGCTTGCTTTCTTAAGATGAATGCCCCTTATTCTTTTTTTTTTTTTTTAAGATTTTATTTATTCATTTGACACAGAGAGAGAGATTACAAGTAGGCAGAGAGGCAGGCAGAGAGAGAGGAGAGAGGAGGAAGCAGGCTCCCTGCTGAGCAGAGAGCCCGATGTGGGCCTCGATCCCAGGACCCTGGGATCATGACCTGAGCCGAAGGCAGAGGCTTTAACCCACTGAGCCACCCAGGCGCCCGCCCCTTATTCTTGTTCATTCCTTCCTCTCCTGGCTCTCTCTGGGTAGTGATATTATTGTCTTGGTTACACAGAAGTTACGTTACTCTGTGTTCTCTCAGGGGTCTCTGACAACTGCAAAAAACAAAACAAAACATTTTTTGAGAAATGGGTGAACCGTTTTTTTTTTTTCCAAATAAATTTAAAAAAAAAGTGGATAAAATAAGTGGGTTCTGTTTTTTATAATGAGATGCCATACAGAAATAAAAATGAGCTACAACCACATCCAAACCTATGTTTAAATTTACAAACATAATGAAAGAAGCCCAACATAAAAAAGTACATTCTGTATGATTCCATTTACATAAAGTTCAAAAGCGATCAAAACTTAAAACAATTTTTTTCCTTCAAATTCACTGTTTTTCCTAGCCCGTGCTCTTTGATCTGTGTTCTCTCCTACAGAGGATGAAGTAAGATTTTATAAAGCCATGGCTAAAATTAAACTTCAGCTTAATGGGCTCTGACTGGGCTGGGAAGGAACAGATGCATTCAACTCCAGGGTTTTTTCATGGAAGCGATCCCACTGAATGCCTGCACATGTCTAGTTATTTCCTTTTCCACTTGCTTTTAGTGTTAAAAGTTGAATAAGTAAGAAGTGAATCTGGTTGTTTGGGCTGTAATGGGGGGGGGTGTCACTCCCAAACTCCTCTTTGCCCCCTTCTCCCTGCCTAGTCAGTCACATGGTTTGTTTCTTTCCGATGTTTCTTTCCCTACATTGTTATCCCCACGGGCTCCCTTTGAATTCTTTTATGAGAACCATTAATGTTTCTTGTGTGACCGCCAGCTCTTCTTGCTCCCAACCATCAGGTGCACTTTCCTAAAACAGTTAAGAGTCTGTTTCTTCGTTTGGCCCCACTTCCTCTGTTTCCTCCTCCTGCCTGCCTGGCCTGCTCATAGCTGAGGCCCTCCTTTGCCCGGCTCCCCAACTTGGCCTCTCCTCGCTCCCATCCTCAGAGATTCTGTTCTTCCGCAAGCTCATCTGGTGGTCTCCTGCTTGTCTTTTGCCTCCTCCACATTTGGGATTTCATACACATTGTTTCTTCTGCCCAGGTTTGCTCTCCTTCAGTTCCTGGCTAACCTTGCTGAATAATCATCTCTGAAGCTCCTCCTTCCTGGGAAGCATTTTTTTAGTAGATATCACCAGTGGTGATTTCTCTCCCACCCACCTGATGTCTTTTCTCCCCTTGCTCATCCTCTGTTGCCTAGAGTCACAGTTGTCACCGTCTTATGTGTTAACAGAGTCATTAGCGTTTCATTCATGTGTTCCTTGTCATTTAGTTTGTGTTGCCCTCCTGGGAGGCGCCCTACTCCTATATGTCAGTGTTTCTCCATGGTGTCTCAGCTTGATATGCATGAGACAGAGGGTCCTAACGTATTCTTAGGCTGAATAGGGTGACAAGTGTGAGGCCCCATAGTAGAATGAGTCCTGCTCAGAAGAGGAGATGTCCTTTGGGAAGCCGGAGGGTCATGTGTGTAACGTTCCCCTTAGTGTGCTCTCCTGACAGTCTTTCCCAGCATGCGTGTCCCAGCAGCTGGAAAGAAGGAAGAGTCAAGCTAAGTACAAAGCACTAGCTGTTGGGCGGGAATGATGCTCAGTGGATCTTTGTCTGGGTAGGACCATCCGGAGAGGCCATCCAGATCCATCACCAGACCCGACAGAATATGGCGGAACTTCAGGGCAGCGGGCAGAGGGACCCAACTCACTCCTCTGCAGAGCTGCTGGAGTTAGCGTATCATGAAGCTGCTGGAAGGTGAGGATGTGCGTAGGGCTCCAGAAGGTACCTTGAGAAACCCCCGACACCCAGGACCACGGCCGAATAGTCCGCTAACCAAATGTTATATTTCTAAGACTTGAAGGGACAGGATGAGATCAACCCCTTCCTTTGTCACTGCCGTTCCTTTCACTAGGTCAGGTGCAAAACAAACAGCCTGACACTGTTGGCTGCACCTGTTACCCAGGCCCCGCTGTTAGCTTTCATTCAAAGCACACTTTGTAAACCTCAAACATGAGCTTCACCTAAACCTCAGCCAAGGGTGAGACCGAGTGCCGGGACAGGTGGTTCATGCTGCGTGTTTTGGGCTTTCTGTGATTTTTGTCATTTTGGTCACTGAGATATTCCACTGTTGAGTTTAGAAGTTGTTTATGCTAAAAGCAGTGGAAATCAAGGCCTGCGTTTATAGAAACAACTCTTCTGAACCCGAGCTGTGAATGCATTACAGGGCAGCCAAGAGAGTCAGTGCAGGAACAAAGTCATTTAAGCCTTGACAAATGTGAGCCGGGGTGACTGCTGGCCTCACGGTTCCTGTGATGCTTTAGGAAACACTTGGCAAAGGGCAGTCTTTGGCCCCTTTTTCAATCAACTCAGCATGCCATGGGTTGGATGAGATATGGGTGGGGCGTGACCCTCTTTATCAGCTTAACTCAGTACCTCTTTTCAGTCACCTCACATCCTCCTGTCCATGTGAGCAGGGGGAGGCTGAGGACAAGAAAGGGCGGGCCACCCCATATGGCAGTGGGAGAGTAGTTGGGGGGGTGGCCAGGGCAGGACAAGCAGGCCACGGGGAGGCCAGAGCTGGCCCACATACTGAGCACGGCAGCCCAGTAGCCTCTGATATGGCTCTTGGTTGTTGCCAGCCTGTGTGGCCAGATATTCAGAGCTGTTTTCATCAAAGATGAAAACTCCTGGGATACAGGGTGAGCAGGATGAAAGAGGTGATGATCTGCATTAAGCCAGGTGGCTGGGCTCTGTTCTCTGCAGGCACAGCACTTCCCGCCAGCCTGGTGACAGCATGTCCTTCTTGAACTTCAGTGGAACAGAAGAGCTTTCTGTCAGCCTGCTTAGCAACAGTGGTGCAGGTAACCAATCCAAGAGGTAACAGACTTGGGGTGCTCAGAGTTCCAGGCTCACATCTAGAAAAGACACGGGGAACCAGAGAAGCAGGGCCAAGTCTATTTTGGGATCTTTTCAGCCACGATTTTGGGTGACCTATTTAGAAGCAGTGCTGTATAATGCATGGAATTAGAAATGGGCTGCACGTTACGTTTTTAGCCAAGAACACAGTGGTCAAGCTGCATTCATCATTGGCCTGTCAGTGAGTCGTGACCAAGGGCCACTTACGAGCTTGGTGTGGAGGGTAACACCAGGGACAACGGGAGTAGCCTCTGCTCTGAAGGAGCTTCCAGATCTGTGAGTAGGGGGCTCACCCAGTAGCATAAAAAAATCAGGAGAGGCCTAGAGGGAAACAGTGCAGTTCCGATTGTGAGATCAGAAAAGAGAAGGGTGGCATTATTGCTTCGAGAAGTGGGCAAGCACCTCAGACTGGAAGGCAGAGAATTTGGTTACCTAGAGAGTTAGCAGGCGAGGGTTCTAGGTGGAGGTGGGAGAGTATGAACTTATACTAATACAGGTTATATGATTTCTGGGAGCACTTGTATATCTACCCTGTCATGCATTCATTCTAGGAGGGCATATGCTATTAGATATATTTTGCACATGGGACAGCTTAATGCTCAGAGGTATAGAGATATTACATGAATCTCTCAAGCCCGTGGCCAGGTGTCCTGACTCAGACTGCTGTTCCTCATTTCGACCACACTGTTCAGAGTACCTTTAGGATGTAGGGGAGCAGGAGTTGGGATGGGTGAGGGAAGATTTTGTAAAGCCTCATAGGACAGCTGTTGTTCAACATGAATGTGAAAAACATTAAAACTCAGGGGGCAGAGTGGAAACGGGGCTCCTCTTCTCTTAGTGTTTTTTTTTTTTT
>LNAC01000016.1:7510674-7545928 GCA_002007465.1 Ailurus styani | reverse complement strand
ATTAGGAGTCTCTTATGGTTTGTCTCCTTCCCCATCCCATCTTGTTTCATTATTTTTCCCTCCCTACCCCCCACGACCCCCCACCCTGCCCCTCAAGTTCCTCATATCAGAGAGATCATATGATAATTGTCTTTCTCTGATTGACTTATTTCGCTCAGCATAATATCCTCCAGTTCATCTTAGTTTTTTTATAACTAACTTGCAATTTCTAAAACTTAGCTTAAAGAAGGTGTAGTGGAAGTGAAGTTGTATGAGATTGGTTAATGAAGTGTCCTTTCATTCTTTGGTAGCTTTATCCAACAACAGTATTTGTAGAGGTTTGTGGCTCAGTCTTGAAAAGCAGCTGGTAGTAAATGAATCCCTAAAGGATTTTAATTAATTCATTTCTTCCCTTCTTCCCTCCTACCTTTCTTTTCTCTCTCTCTCTCTCCTTTCTCTTTAAATGAGAAAACAAATTAAATAACAGTTTGGGGATAAGATATTTTTTATGCCTGCATTCAGGGTTCTGAGAATATCACCTGGCTGCCAGACTCCTGCAAAGTGCCTTCAGAATATCATAAAGGCAACCTTTCCATTTTGCTACACCAGGGGGCCATTTTATAGGAACCCAGACTTTGAACTTCTCAGGCTGTTTGGGGCAGGTTGTACCAACAAGGGCTGCTCTGGGACTCACAGGACTACAGTGTGACCTAGTATTACTGGTGACCTGAAGCAGGGGGATTCTGGGTTCCAATGGTAACAGCACCAGGATTTACCCCAACTAGTCCTGGAGTGGTTCTGGGCCTGGGATAGCTAAGGTAGACCAGATGATCCCTTAGAAGATGAGTCTTTTGGAACTTTGAAATCTACTTTGAGGAGAAAAGGAAGTTTCAAAGAATCCTTATTTGGGGATGGTTGTGGAAGATCCTCTAATGAGGCCATCATGCTTACGCTACACATCCATGCACCTGATGGGCCTCTCTGCTTGGATGACTCCCCAATACCTCATCCTTAGTGTACTTACAACGAAAATCATGTCTTGTGGTTTCCCCACCCCCTCTCCCTCTTCTGTTCCCTCTTTCTTCTGACTCTGGCCCATCCCTTCCATTCTCAACTGCCACTGCTTTGGTTCAGACCCCTGTCATTTCTGGTCAGGATTATAATAGCAACCTTCTAAGTGATCTTCCTGCTCCTGTTCCTGTCCCCTCTGATTCATCTTCCATACTGTCACCAAGGACACAGCTCCAAAGGCAAATCTGATCAGCCACCCCTGCCATGTATAAAACCCTCCCGTGATTCATGGCCTGTAACACTGGTCATTAACTGTCTCCTGCCTGCCTTGTGTCTTCATTTGTCACCACTTCTATACATCACTGCACGGAGAAAGAACTCAGGCTGTAGACTCTTTGGATGTGAGTCCTGACTCCACTTCTAATGAGCAATGAGGCCCTCAGGCCAGGTAACCTCTGTGTGTCTCACTTTCATCATCTGCATCATTCAATGTGATAATCCACCTAGGATGCTTGGAATGGCGTCTGGCATGCATGGGGCGTGCTCAATGAATGAGAGCTGCCACTGTTGGGTATGTTATGATATGTGCCTATGTTATATTCCAGCCATTGCTTGTGGCTCCTCCAAAGATCTTTGTCCTCTTATTCCTTTGCATGGACTAGTCCCCCTGCAGAATATGCTTTTCCCCTATCTTCAGCCCTCATTCTCCCTGGCAGACATCAGCTCAGTCTTTATGATTCAAGCCCAACAATACCTTCTCTTTGAAGCCCTCCCTGGTGGTTCTCTGTCGTCCCCAATCCTTCCCAGGAGATGGTAGGCATGTTTCCACAGAGCTCCATATGCATAACGCAATTGTACTACTTGGCATATCATGATCCCGCTGTTTGTTTCTATGTCTGTCTCTGCACTAGACTGAGAGATCTTATCTTTATTCATCTTCTCCCCACAGTGTTTAGCACATTTATTGACAAATGAATTTGTGCTTCCACGACCAAGCTGCCATATGTGAGAAGCATTTGAACAGCCCACAAAATTATTCTCTTTAATTGGTATGCAAGTGTGCAATTACATAAATATGTTCCAGAATGTGTAGCTTCTTAGAGAAGGTGTGGGCTCCTTGGATTCTTTTTCTAGTCAGGGTGAGAACGTTAAGTAGGATCATCCTTACCTTTGCCTGGTCTCTTTATGACCAATAGCATGTATTTTCAAAGGGGAGAGGGGTCATCAGGAGGTAAGCCGAAGTATTGGGCTCCCATAGGAGTTGAATTCCCATCTTTGATCCTGTGCTTCCTGATCACTTATGTTAGCCAGCTACAGAAAGGATTAGGTAAAAATCATTCTAATTTTTATTACCATGTACAACAACCAATTAATGTCAGACCTATCAGGATATATCTTGAATCTTTCCATATGTCTTCACCACCAGTCCTAGCCCTGTCCAAGGTACCTTCATCTTTTGCTTGGGTTGTTGCAGTATCCCACTAACTGATCTCTCAGCTTCCTCCTTTTTTCCTTTCTTGTAGTTTATTTCTGGCACAGCAATTCTGAGTGACCCTCTGAAAATAGAAGTCAGATCATGACACTTCTGTGCACAGAATCCTCTGGGGCTTCCCAGTGCACTGGGATTAAAAGCCAAAGGTGTTACAGTAGCTGACAGAGCTCCTTGCCTCTTGCAGCCGCTTTGTTACTCTCAGACCTCATCTCCAGCTTTGCCCTCGCACTTAAGTGAAGTGGTTTCCCAAATGTATCAAGCACACTCTGCATCTGAGGCACACTCTTGCTCTTCCTCCTGCTCTGCCCTCACACTGAAGAGCTTTATGGATAAGGTCCACATGTCTGAGTTTGTGCAGGACAGTCCTGGTTTGAATTTATTGTCCTGTATAATTATTAATAGTGTCTCCTTTCACTCTTGAAAGTGTTCTGGATTGGATGATAAATGATATGGCCATTCTACCCACAGCTTTTTCTATTCCTTCCACTAGGTCTTACCCAAATTGCCTCTCTCTACCCTGGCACTCCCCATCCATCTTCCCTGCCTATAATTTCTCTAGAATCCCACCTGTCATACTAGATCTTTTAATTTTGTATTTTTTATTGTAAGCTCCAACAAGGCAAGGATTGTTTCACTCATGGCTGTATCTTCAGAACTTAAAACAGTTCCTGGCACGTATCAGGTAGTTGAATGAATACTAAAAGCTTTGTGAGGTTAACTTTCCCTCCACTGAAGAGTGCTTTTCTTCCCTATCTTATAACCTTGTTGAACAGTTAACTGGATTCCTTTTCTCAAAGGCTTGGGTGGTCTTTTTCTGCCTTGCTTGTTTCTGAAGCACGCCATCCTCAAGGAAAGCTTGTTTCCTTTCAAGCCATCCTCAATCTGCCTGGAATATGGTTTGCTTTCTCCAAACTCACTATACTCTTACCCATTCCAGAAATGTTTATTGAACTGTAGGCACTGTGCTAAGGCCTGAGAAAAAGCAAAATAATTAATTCACCAGTTCTCCTCACCTCCGGGAGCTCTGGCTCACCATTCACTTGCACTTCTGTTTGAAGTAGTTTTGTGTGGGGTAACAGCGATGGTCTTTAGAGTTTAGCCTTCAACCTTTGTTGATGCTCAGGTTCATCATCTGTGTAATGGGCATAAAGATCACCCACCTGCCTGCCTTACAGGGTTGTTGTAAGGACCAAAGATAGATTGGGCTCCTTAAGGGCAGAATTATCACAGTAGGTTCTCATTTGGGGACAAAGTGGCATCTAAATAAACAACTAGTTATCTTTTCATTCATTAAAAGATAGAAAAGAAACAAGAGAACCTCATCTGTGACCCCACCTTCACCTCCTGGGCTTGACAGTTTGCACCATCTGCAGGCACTCAAGTGTGACTCAGATTTTCTCCTGCCTTTGGACATGATTCATATGCGAGTCACGATTCACAGGAGTGGTCCCTCTGTGGGTTTCCCTCCTGGCCCTGTAGAATTTCATTTCCAACCTTGTTGGCTGGGGTCTCATACCTGTACTCTTCAGTTGTTTTTCACCATGCTGCCCAGCAGGGACCAGGTGGTCGATGATGTTGGGGAGATAGCTATTTTTTTTTTTTAAGATTTTGTTTGTTTGTTTACTTTTAAGATTCTATTTATTTACTTGACAGAGAGAGGCACAGTGAAAGAGGGAACACAAGCAGGGGGAGTGGAAGAGGGAGAAACCAGGCTTCCCGCTGAGCAGGGAGCCCCATGCGGAGCTCGATCGCAGGACCCCCATGCGGAGCTCGATTGCAGGACCCTGGGATCATGACCCAAGTTGAAGCCCAATGACTGAGTCACCCATCTGAGTGCCCCAAGATTTTATTTGAGAGAGAGAGCTAGAGAGAGTGTGAACGAGCATAAGCAGGGGGAGGGGCAGAGAGGGGGCGAAGCAGACTCCCCTCTGAGCTGGGAGCCTACTGCGAGGCTTGATTCCAGGACCCTGGGATCAAGACCTGAGCCAAAGGCAGCTGCTTAACCAACTGAGCCACCCAGGTGCCCTGGGGAGATAGTTTTTATCCCTCTTGTTCTTTAACTGGGGATCCATTTATTAGACTTGTCAGTCACTGTCATTCCCTTCCCTGGGGACAAGTGCTCTAGATAATTTTGGAAAAGAAAACAACTGGATGCCATGCTTTCTTTCCCTGTGGTATTGGGACTTAGAATCTGCAACTTGGTATTTGTTTTGAGTGTTAGGTACATGTGGCAGCCTGAAAGCTGAAGTAAAAAGGAAATCAGCACACCGAGGCTGGGAGAAAGGGCCTCAGAGTCACTCACCCAGGCCAGGTTGGGGTTTTTGTGGGTAAGTGCCATGTCTATAGCCCCGAGAGGAGGCATGACTGGCCCCTCACACAAGCTTCTAGATGTCACCCAGGTCCAGTCCCGAAGGCTCCACACTGATTACCTGTTTTGGCCTGAGGTTAGCAAGCAAAGAACATGTTCATACTTCTTCTTCTTCTTCTTTTTGAAAAATATTTATTTATTTATTTATTTTTGAGAGCACGAGAACAAACGTGTGTGCCAGCGAGCAGGCTGAGGGGCAGACGGAGAGGGAGAGAGAGAATCTTAAGCAGGCTCCTTGATGAGCACAGAGCCCAGTGTGGGGCTGTATCCCACGACCCTGAGATCATGACCTGAGCCAAAATCAGGAGTTGGATGCTCAACTGACTGAGCCCCCAGTGCCCCAAAATTCAGATTTCTTGACTCTGAAGAGATGTCAAAAGACAAAGCTAAGATGGTGATTTACAGCATTGGTTTCCCAAGTTGAATATCTGGCTTTGAATGTTGAGAGTGAGGTCTCATTCACAAATGTTAGGTTGGGGCAGAGCTAATTGACCATGATGTCTCACCTTGGTCTTCTCAAGTTGTGAGGCCGTCATATGCCAATAGCCAGTCCATTTGACTAAAAATAAAATCTTAAAGGCAGAGCTGGTGGGAGCAGCAGTTTGTTGGGCTTGAACTGCAAGAAAATTGTTTCTAAAGAGCCTCATAAAAGAGCTCACAAAATATCTTTCTTTTAATATCTTTCATTGCTGGTTTTTAAAAGTAAAGTGTGTGTGCGCGCACATGCGTACGTGTGTGTCATAAAAGGCTGGTGTCCTTAAATGTGCTTTTGTCCGTTAGAGATGGCACAGTTCTACTTTTGGCCTAGAAGCCAGAGCTGCTCTGAGAATCCCTATTGGTTTGCCTCTTTGAGCTCAAAGAATTGCCCACACAGTTACAAGTTGAACTGTTTCTTTATTAGTATAAGAATTTCAGTTCTTATAGACCCAGTCTAGATTTGGTTTTCTTAAAAAAAAAAAAAAGATGCTCTAATGACAAAATTTAGCATCTAAACTTGTGAGGTAATGTATTTAATAATTTCCTATTGCCCAGAATGCTTTGAGGAGGCTGGTTTTATACCGGTTGCCTTCCTACCAGTTCTCAGGCTGAACTAGAAAATCTACCTTGTGCCTTTTTTTTTTTTTTTAATATTTTATTTATTTATATGAGAGAGAGAGCGAGCACGAGCAGGGGAGGGGCAGAGGGAGAGGGAAAAAGAGGCTCCCCTTGAGCAGGAAGCCCCAACTCAGAGCTTGATCTCAGGACCCTAGGATCACGACCTGAGCCAAAGACAGAAGTTTAGCTGACTGAGCCACCCAGGTGCCCCCCACCTCGTTGCTTCTTAAGAGCCATGCTTTGTGTTTGCATGAAGATGGATGTTAACAGCCAAGATAGCTTTTTCAGAAAATTTAGCTCCAAATGGCTTTTGGCTGTTGACAAAGAACAGCTAACATTTTCAATAGCCAAAAACTGGTGCCCCAGATGGAGAGTCAGGAAATGAAGCATCTGTAGAGTTGAGCAGAGTCTAAATGCAGCTTTCACCTATTTCCCGTGTGATCTTCCCTAAGTTAATTCACTTCTCTGAGCTTCAGTTTGTACAAAAGGAATAGTACCTACTTTATACCTGCCTCTCATAACAGGGGTTTGAATAAAATGAAACACTGTATTTGTCTGACTTAGTAAGTTTTATTCTTATTCTGATAACTAGTAATAAAAAAAAAAAAAGAAAAATCTACTGAAGGCAGTTCCAAAAAAAGAAGTCCTAAAATTGTTTTGGCCAAGTGCCATCATCTTTCTAAATTTTTAAAAAAATTTTTAATTTTAGGGGTGCCTGGGTGGCTTAGTCAGTTTAAGTATCTGTCTCCTGCTCAGGTCATGATCGCAGGGTCCTGGGATCAAGCCTCAGGAGCCTTCTTTCTCTCTCTGCCACTCTCCCTGCTTGTGTGCACTGTCAAATAAATTTTTAAAAAGTATTAATTTTAAAATTCCTACAGTAGAATTTACTCTTTTTAGTGTACAGTTCTGTGAGTTTTGACAAATGCATACAGTCCTAAAACTACCAAGAAACACATCAAGCAAGATACAGAACACTTCCGTTACCCACCCACCCCTCAGATTCTTTTGTGTAGCCCCTTTGTACTCAACCCCACCCCCTATCCGCTGGCAAACCACTGATCTGTTCTCTGTCCCTCTGGTTTTTTCTTGTCCCAGCATGTCATGCACATGGAATCATACAGTATGTAGTTTTTTGAGTCTTGCTTCTTTTATTCAGCATATAATGCATTTGAGATTCATTCAAGTTGTTAAGTTTTCATTACTTTTTATTGCTGAGTTGCATTCTATTGTATGAATGTATTAATTTGTTTATCCCTTCACTAGTTGCAAGATATTTGGGGTGTTTCCAGGTTTTGGCAACTATGAATAAAGCCACCATAAACATTTACATAACAGGTTTTTGTAAAAACTGGGTTTTATTTCTCTTGAGTAATTTCCTAGGCATGGAATTGCTGGGTCAGATGGTAAATTTCTTTTTAACTTTTATTATTATTATTTTTTAAAGATCTTATTTATTTATTTTTAGAGAGCATGTGCGTGTCCACAAGCAGGGAGAGGAGCAGAAGGGAAGGAGAGGGAGGAGAAAAGAATCTCAAGCTGACTCTGTACTGAGTGTGGAGCCTCACATGGGGCTCAATCTCACGACCCTGAATCACAACCTGAGCTGAAACCCAAGAGTCCAGTGCTCAACTGACTGAATTATCCAGGCACCCCAGAAATTTTATTTTTTAAAGTTTATTTATTTTAGTAATCTCTACACCCAACATGGGACTCAGTCACAACCCTGAGATCAAGAGTTGTGTGATTCTCCAACTGAGCCAGCCAGGCACCCCTGTCTGTTTAACTGTTTTTTTTTTTTTTTTTTTTGGTCTGTTTAACTTTTAAAGAAACCACAAAACTCTTTCCCAAAGTGGTGCACCATTCTGCATTCCTACCATCAATGGATTAAGGTTTTCCATGGCTCCACATCCATATTCACACTTGGTGTGACTGCTTGTTCCAGCCATTCTGAGAGGTCTGTAGAGGAATTTCTCTCCTGGCTGAGGATGCTGAGCATCTTCTCCTGTGCTTATTTGCCTTCCGTATATGTTTGGTGAAGTCTTCAGATCTTTGGCCATATTTCTCATTAGGTTGTTTGTGTTCTTGTTCTTGAGTTTTGAGGTCTCTATGTATTCTGGGTCAAGTCCTTTGCCAGGTAAGTGATTTGCAGGTGCTCTCTCCCATGTCTTGGCTTGTCTTTTCAAAGATTCCACAAGGGATTTATACATATTTATTCTTGTTATAAAAGAGTCACATGACACACAAGTATCTAGAATAAAAACTACGAGTTCTGGTTTACCTCCCACTACCACCTCCACCTTTTTCTCGCAGATAGCCACTGTTGACAGTTGGGTGAGGATTTTTTCAGTCTTTTTTATAGTATCATAATTTTCTAGTAAATACATGTTTAGAAAGGGACCTTTAAATATTGGTATGTACTTTAAAGTTAGTTCTGGGGGCGCTTGGGTGGCTCATTCATTAAGCGTCTGCCTTCAGCTCAGGTCATGATCCCAAGGTCCTGGGATGAAGCCCCACATTAGGCCCTCTGCTCAGTGGGGAGCCTGCTTCTCCATCTCTCACTCCCCCTGCTTGTGTTCCCTCTCTCGCTGTTTCTCTCTCTGTCAAATAAGTAAATAAAATTTTTAAAATAAATAAATAAATAAAATTAGTTCCGTTACTTTTCAGGCAATAAGTTGCATTTCAAAGAATCTTTCTGTTTTTCCTTTCAGACCACCTATAGGGAAAATCATTGTTTTTCTCTTGAAGTGGTGAGTTTTGATGTGTCCTAGGTCATATTCTGGAAAGCCATGATTTGGAGAAGAAAATTCCAGATGATAAGGATGACTGATGAGTGAAATAAACTTTAAGTGGGTCATTTTGTAATTGCTAAATATTTCTCCAAATAGTTGAAATGACTTTGAAATGTGTCCATTTTTTAAAATAAGTGGTGGGTTGCTTTTTGCTGGTGTGTGTGTGTGTATGTGTGTGTGCGCACATGTATGTGAATGCTAAGTGTCATTGGGCAAAGAATGGTATTGATAACCTCAGAGTAAAGTTTTGGCTTATTCCCAAATTTTAGATTGCTCACTTTTCTTGGATTGACTCTTTTGTGCTATTTGAAATATTCAGCATAGAATTTGTACTTCGTTCACTTTTTTGTTTTTAGCTATCATTTTGGGCTCTTTCAACCATAACTGGCCAGAACTTTTTTTCTGCAGAATGAGCCTTATTAAAAAAACCTGTTTTCATCTTTCTATAGGTATGAATCCTAGGACTCAGAATAAGGATTCTCTAGAGGACAGTGTTTCTACCTCTCCAGATCCAAGTAAGAGGGGGCAACTGATTAAGGGGGGATCAGGGTGGGGGTGGTCAGAGCATGAGGAAGCAAGGGGGAGCCCTGTGGGAAGTTCACACATCTCTGGGGTACCAGAAGGCAATGTGGTAGGGGAAAACTCTTCAGCCTCTCCGATGGAAAGTGAGAGGGGAGTGGCCAAATAACCTGTTCTGGAATTTGATTCAGGGCACGTGGGAAGGGTAACGGAATTCCCATGAGGTCCTTATGCTGGTCGAGAACTGGCCTTAGCCCTTAAAGGCTTTGTGATGGCTCCGGGGAACAAAGCAATAAGAGGGACTGGAGCTGTTTACATACTTGTAGTTGAAATTGTTTGACAAGGTTGCATTTTTTTAATCATCTTTATCTATTGAAATATCTGTGCAGGAAGAGCACATCTAAATATCTACAACAGCAAAGTACCAGAAAAAAATCCTACCACGTGATAGACTTCATTTTACTTAGCTATAACTAGTGGAGATACATTATTGAGTCTTTTTTCCCCCACTTATGATTAACCTAATAATCCTTTTGCTGTTTCTTCAGGCCCCCTTTTAATAGCAGTATCAAACACATTACCTCCCAGTTTGAATAATCATTTATTATTGGTGACCATTTGGGTGGTTTCTAGTTTCTTAGCAATAATGTAGAGTGCAGGTATAATGCATGATGCTGTGGGTATATCTTTTCTTCCCTTCACATCCTTGAAATATATTTCCCCCAAGTACAGTTGGCAGGTTGATTATTTTCCAGAAAGCTTCCAGCAATGAATAGATGAGCCTGTTTCTTCTGTACAACCCTAGGACTAGATTTTGTAATCCATGTTTATCATTGTTAATGGTTTTGATGCGGGTCCTCCTCAGAGGCCCTTTTATAGGGCCTGAAGATGCTGGATTTACAAAAGCCACAGTCTTTTCCCAGGGAAAGAGCAACATTAAACTAAGAGCAGGAGCTTTTCTCACCTTGGGATTTGGGACCAGGCGTTTGAATTCTCTGTATCTCGGTGTGTACCCAGCAGAAAACATTTCTGAAAGACATTTATGAGCCTGAGGGACAGGAAGCCAACAAGAGCTAGAACGATCTAAGAGGGCATAAAGATACGACTGTCTTGTGCTTCTGGCTTTCCACTGTGGTTTTGATCTGATGTCTTCCTTCTGCTCCTGGTCCTAACAAGGAAGTAGGAACAAGCTCACCCCTTCATCTGCCATATAGGGAAATTGGGGTGATCAGTTAGGCTCTCTTGGGTTGTGTTTTCAATTCTTGAAGTGTTAATAAGTCAACAAGGCCTGTGTATAGTCAAACTCATAGAATCAGAGAGTGGAATGGTGATTGCTAGGGGCTTGAGGGGAGGTGGAAGTGGGGAGTTGCTGATCAGTGGTGTAAAATTTCAGTTCTACATGATGAATAAATTCTAGAGACCTGGAGAGCACTGTGCCCAAGTTAACAATATTGTGTTGTACATTTAAACATTTGTTAAGAGCGTAGTTCTCATGTTAAGTGTGCTTACCACACTAAGATGGAATTCAAACACACAAACAAAATACCCCAGACCTGTGTAGACCATGGAGTTAGGCCTCTTGCAGGTCAAGTCATCCTTCCCAAGGCAGTGGTGGCTACATGGGGCATGTCTCCCACTGTGACTTAGCATACGGGTCCTCTTCTTGTCCTTTAACTCTGGGTTCAGTGGGATTCTCTTGTATTGGGTAGTGTGTGTGTCTCTGTCAGTATATGGTGGAAAGATCCCTAAGCAGAGAGGCTTCTGATCGAGTAACCTCTGGGAGGTTCAGCTTGGCCAGGTGTTTAAAGGGGTCAGTGATGTCGCAGTCCCTGCTCCAAGGAGGCCATGTGAGGGCTGATGAGACAACAGTGGTGTATCACACTGTAAGCCACATTAGCACTGTGCAAAAGATAAAGTGTTGACGGCGTCCCTTTCTTGAGACTCAGAGGCAAGGGCATGGTGTGTTTCTGCTTCCTACTGCTCCCTTGTCTAGAGATGTGAAAAATAATCCTTGCTTAAATTACTTTTTTTTTTTTTTTTATTTGACACAGAGATAGAGATCACAAGTAGGCAGAGAGGCAGGCAGAGAGACTTGCTTAAATTACTTAAAGAGATAACTGCCCTATTACCTTGACTCAGTGATCTCAACTAGGGAAGGATTTTGCTCCCCAGGGAGACATGTGGCAACGGCTGCAGACGTTCTTGGTTTTTACACCCAGGAGATGCCGCTGGCATCTAGCAAGTACAGTCCAGGGATGGTGTCCGACATCTTGTAGTACAAAGCACAGCCCCCCACGACAAGGGATTATCCAGTCCAAAATGTCGCTGGTGCCCAGGTGAAGAAACCCTGCTTTAACCAAAGAGCAGGCAATTCAGGACAGACCCACGTGATCGGACCCACTCTGCTGATTGCAGCTTTCCTTTCTAGATCATTAAACTCTGTCTCTTGAAGTTCTGGCCTTGTAACTTTCCCAGACATCCTTCTTTGACTTCTCCTCCTACCCTTTTGGGTCTGTGACTTATTTTTGCAATTCTGAAAATATTCCTCAATTCTGCTACCATGTGCTGTTCGCTCCCAAATTGGGCTGAGCTCTTCTTTCCTCACCAGCCACTCTGCAGTCCTCCAGAGAGGCTCTGGCTTGAGCTCTTGGAATGTTGATTTGCTTCCACATGTAACTCTGCCTGCGCTGCCCTGCGGTAACCTCACTGGCATTGTGGCTGTAGCTTAAGATCAGCAGAAAATGAAAAGTACCAGCTGTGAATCCCATTTGCATGATGGGATTGGATAAGCACGTGCACTGCATTGTCTAACAAACTCTGTTTCTCTCTTTCTTCCTCCCCCCCACCCCCTTCCTCCTTCTCCATTCCTTTTCCTGGCCATTTTATCACCATTCACTGTGAACTCCTCCCCTCACCCTGCCCACGTCCTACACCTGCCCTGGTGACCACACATACCTTTCTCCTCTGTTACACGAGGCAGTTCTGACACTGTCTGCTCCCCCTGTAGTGCCAGGCTTCTGTTGCACAGTTGGAGTGGACTGGAAGTCTCTCACTACTCCGGCGTGCCTCCCCCTCACCACCGACTACTTCCCCGACCGCCAGGGCCTGCAGAACGACTACACGGAGGGCTGTTACGATCTCCTTCCAGAAGCAGACATTGACAGGTCGGTGTCAGGGGAGGGTTTTGGATGCGCGTCCAAACACTGTATCCTCAAACCTGTGTCTTCCTTTTCTGTTTGGAGAATTTCATGAAACAAGAACTGTCCGTTTTTTCTTTAGGGTTCTGTTGACATGCCTTCTCTAACCATTTCTCCTCACAGGTGCTTTCTCATATTTTTCTGTGGCAGTTGTTCTGGACCCACTCGATCAGATCTTTTTTTCCCTAAGATTAGCTATCTGAGCTGTTCTAGGAACGGCTATTAGCTGTTCCCTTCCTTCTTCTTCTGCTTCTTCGAACTGATCATTTCTCCCCAAACTGGTTTATAGATTGTTAGTTTTATGAACCACCATGGAATGGTTATCAGAGCTGGCTTGTGGAGTCAAAGCAAAACAGAGGATGGGAGTGTGGACTCTCTGAGTGTCACTCATCCCTGGACCGAGCATGTCCATGTGAACAACCGTCTGTTTTCTCAGGAGGGATGAGGAGGGTGTGCAGATGACGGCCCAGCAGGTGTTTGAAGAGTTCATCTGCCAGCGTCTCATGCAGGGCTACCAAATCATAGTGCAGCCCAAGGCGCAGAAGCCCAACCCTGCCGTCCCGCCCCCACTGAGTAGCAGCCCGCTCTATAGCCGAGGTGAGTCTTTCTCCAAGTCCTTGGACTTGGATTTTTTCTTTACTACTAAATTTGTGTAAGTAGGCTCTCAAGATGGTAGGGAATAGATAAATCCAGGAGTAATTACTTTTCAACACAAAATTTTTTCTTTCTGAATTTTACTTTTACATGAGGAATAAAGTCTCTGCTAGGCCCAGATTTATCTTAAAACTCTCTTTAATCCACCACTGTCCTTTTAAGGAAGGGGATATGACTCGGTTCAGGAATGTCACAGCCTGGCTTTGGCAACACCTTGGAGTAGCAGGCAGCTGAGCCAGGCCTGAACTATCAAAGTACATTGAGAATATTTTAGACCCGATATTTATTTCTAGCATGGTCCTGGGCACACAGTGGATTCTCACATGTTACCTAAACCTGGAATTTATACTTTTCCCCGTCCCTGTTCTGGATGCATCTTCTCTTGTTTGTCACTGAAGCTTAGCATGATGAAGCAAGAATGGATCATCTGTGAGTGGTAGAGACTAATAAGTGACAGGGACTCAGTGAGGCTGGTTGAGTTCAGCCAGGTTCTGGAGAGCTCTTCTAAAATAAGTCGGTAGAGAGAATAAAGTGTGGGTGCTTAGGATCAGAAAGCGGTGACCACTTTCCAGAACAATCCATGAGTAGCCATTAGTCTCCCACTTCCTCCTTGTAGCTACTGAGCCTCCCCACTCTCCTAAACTCCCAGTTCAAAGCTTCAGATCATCTTTGGCCCCATTGAAGTGCTTCGGGCCAGAGGATCAAAGTAGTATGGACCTGTGAGGGGGAGCTTGGTGGTCCTGGATGGACCGGGTCTTGTTGCTGATAATGATGCTTTGGACTCCCTCTGGATGTTGTTTGAAAGCCCATTATGTTGGGCTTTAATCACTTGTTGCTTTCTTTTCATGTTCTAGACTGCACTGAATAGTAATCTTCCTGAGTGCCAGGACTCTGTCAGCTTCATGTTTTTATCTTCTACAATGGAAATGATTGTGCCTGGTGTACAACAATATGGGTCAATAAATATAAGAATGAATGAATCACCATTCATACATTCATTCATTCATTCATTCATTCAACAGTATCTTTGAAGCTCCTGCTCTGTGGGGCACTTATACCTCAGTGAGGAAAAATAACATTAGTCAGTCTATGAAATATAATTCCTCATTGTGATAAAGATTGTGAGGGAAAAATCAAAGGGCTCTCAGAATATTTAATACAGGGGTTGATCTGGTCTGGAGGTGAGACCAGGTCTTGAGGTGAGACCTAACCTATGTGCAGGAGTTACTAAGAAGAGAAATAGTTTGGGAGTGGTAGGCAGGAGTAGCTAGGAAGAGCATGCTGGGCAGAGGGATTAGTATGTGCAAAGGTCTTGTGGCAGGAGGCACTGTGACACTTTCTGGGCACCAAAAAGAAGACTGGTGGGTGGAGCACAGGAAGTAAGCCAGAGATGTGTCCAGACATGTCAGGAGACTCAGGCCTCACAGGGCCATGTGAAGGATTTTGTTCTTTATCCCAAGAATAGGGGAATGAATTCACCTTTAGTGTCAATTTAGTGTCAATTTATTGTCCCGGCCTCATGGAACTTCCAGTTTGCAGGGTGTGAGACACGCACATGTGGAGCCACATCCAGGGTAGAGTTCAGACAGTGGATGGGAACCTGCTAGCTTTCTGGAGGAAGTGGCATTTGACAGTGACCTTAAATGACCCATAGGATCTTTTTTTTTCTTTTTCTTTTTTTTTTTTTTAAAGATTTTATTTATTTGATACACAGAGAGAGAGATCACAAGTAGGCAGAGAGGTAGGCAGAGAGAGGAGGAAGCAGGCTCCCTGCTGAGCAGAGAGCCCGATGCGGGCCTCGATCCCAGGACCCTGAGATCATGACCTGAGCCGAAGGCAGAGGCTTTAACCCACTGAGCCACCCAGGCGCCCGGATCTTTTTTTTTTTTCTTTAAAGATTTTATTTATTCATTTGACAGAGATTACAAATAGGCAGAGAGGCAGGCAGAGGGAGAGGAGGAAGCAGGTTCCCTGCTGAGCAGGCAGCCCGATGTGGGGCTCGATCCCAGGACCCTGAGATCATGACCTGAGCCGAAGGCAGAGGCTTTCACCCACTGAGCCACCCAGACGCCCCAGACCCATAGGATCTTAATGGTGGCTCAGGAAGAGAAGGCAAAAAAAAAAAAAAAAGCAACAGGAGCCAATGTTTGGAGGAGAAAGGACAATAGTTCTTTAAGACTGAAGCAGGGTTAGTGCGTTGTGGGAATCACGGAAGCTGACGCCAGGTTGCCGCCACCCTGGAGTGAGGACCTCAACTGCTGTGGCGGCAGCTTGTGCTGGAGCGGCAGCTTGTGCTGGAGCGGAGTGGAGTTCCATTTCAGTCCCGGAGCTGACTCTTGGCCTGTTAACATCTAACCTGGAACTTTCCTTCTCAGAGGCTGAGGAATAAGGTTGTTCACCTTTGAGTGTGTCTTCTGGAAGCTGTCAGCACTTCTGGGCTCTATCTGCTACTGGCTGGTTTAGTAACAGAAAATTCTGCCAACTTCAGGACTTTTTTTTTTTTTTAAACCGAAAGTAAGTCTTTTCCATGAAACTGTCCCTCAAGAGAAAGAGTTGCTTCTTTTGTTTCTCCTTTCCTGAGAATCTGTTGCCTATTAAAGGAATGATCCTCAACCAGCTTGAGGAAATGATTTTTTCCCCCCACTCTATTAGGCCTTGTGTCCCGAAACCGCCCTGAGGAGGAGGACCAGTATTGGCTGAGCATGGGCAGAACATTCCACAAAGTGACTCTGAAGGATAAGATGATCACAGTAACACGTTACCTTCCCAAGTGAGTCCTTGGAAATTTCAGATTTTCCACTACTGTCCTGAATTGTGTCCGGGTCCTAACTTCTGTTTATAATGCCTACTGTGCACCTGGTTGAGTGGTTGGTTTTCCTCTTCTTGTAATTACTATTTTGTTTTCTAGGGTTGTTGTAGCTCACCTGCCTCTAAAAGGAACTTAACTCACTTATAATGTTTAGCTTGATTCTTAGCAAGCCAATTAGAAATAAAGAATGGGAGGATAAAAGAATGACAGAGTTTAAGAAATGAGAAATTTCCGTTTCCAGTCCCCCAGGATGAGTTGGTCACCTCACTGGAGGATTGAATGCCAAGGATGGTGCTAACTCTGTTGAGATGGAAAGGGGCAGGAGGGGAGTGATTCTCTCTTGGACTTCTGCGCATGCCCTTTGTTTTTCAGGTACCCTTATGAATCTGCCCAGATCCACTACACCTACAGCCTCTGCCCTTCCCACTCAGACTCAGAGTTCGTCTCTTGTTGGGTGGAATTCTCCCATGAGCGGCTGGAGGAGTACAAGTGGAATTACTTAGATCAGTATATCTGTTCTGCCGGCTCTGAGGACTTCAGGTCAGAGAACGTACTTTGGCTTTCCATCTAGCTACCTTGGGTGTGCCCGACTTTGTTTGTCCTTTTTTTTCTGATTACAAGATGATGTTTGTTTTAACAAACATGGAAGAACAAAAGCGCATCTGCCTTAGTTAAAAAACTCAGTGATGAGGTGGGTGGTGGTGTTGGTTGCACAACAGTGTGGATGTACTTAATGGCGTAGAATTGTACACTGAAGGATTGTTAAAGTAGTATATTTTGTTATGCACGTTTTACCACAAAACAACAATGACAGAAACTTCAGTGATGCAGTGCTCTTTGATGGAATGTCAGTGTAGATTATGTTCTTAACCTTTTCCTGACTACCTGTGGTGTCTTATTTTTGATTTTTAATTTCTGTGTGTGATTTATGATTGTGGTGATAAAAAGCCACAACCCCATTGCATCTGGGTGCACAGAACCATCCTGACGTCTTAGGGATGTAAGTTAAAAGTACCCTTTGTAGTCTTCCTCTAGAGCTTGTGTTTCAGATGAAGCCATGAGATGTAGCATCAGACGAACACGTACTCAAGGGGAGATGGCCCTTCATATACCAAGTCCAAGGACAGGCTGGAGATGGGACCTTCATTGGGAGTGCTTTTTTTTTTTTAGACTTATTTATTTGAGAGAGAGAGAGAGAGAGAGAGTGAGCAAGGGGAAAGGCACAGGGAGAGGGAGAGAAGCAGACTCCCCACTGAATGCAGAGTCTGATGCAGGGCTCGAACTCATGATCCTGAGATCATGACCTGAGTTGAAACCAAGAGTCAGACACTCTACTGACTGAGCCACCCCGGTCCCCGGGAGTGCTTTTTCTAACCTGCTTTTGTTCACCACCACCCCCTTTTCTCCCTTTGGCCCTTCACAGCTTAATTGAGTCTCTGAAGTTCTGGAGGACCCGTTTCCTGCTGCTGCCAGCCTGTGTCACTGCCACTAAGCGCATCACAGAAGGGGAAGCCCACTGCGACATCTATGGGGACAGACCCCGGGCAGATGAGGAGGAGTGGCAGCTCTTGGATGGTTTTATCCGCTTCGTGGAGGGTTTGAATCGGATCCGTAGGCGACATCGCTCAGATCGCATGATGCGGGTAGGGCTCCGTGGGCCCACTGGGGACTGTGCTTGGTCTCTTCCTGTCTCGGGCGCCTCTCTGTAGCCAGTTGATTTACTCTACAATTTATCTTAAATCCAAAACAGTGTTCTCCTCCTCCAGTGCAGGGTGAAGGAGGGAGGACTAATAGGGTACCAGGCAGCCAATGGCAGTGTTCTGTGGCACCTGAGGACACACAGCTCCTTCATGTGCTTCCCGGGCGAGACCCCATGTCAAGCCCAGCTGCTTGCACTGGGTTACTGAGTAAAAGTCACTCAGGAGGGTAGTGGCAGCAATACTTGCTTACTGTCGTATCACTTTTAGAGTTTGCAGCACCTTGGGCATTTATTCCCCCCCACACTACCCAGGGAGGACACTGAAGCTCATGGCATTGGGATATGTCTGAGGACACCCATCCAATAAAGGGAAGATCTGGAATTCTGGGTGTGTGTGTGTGTACAGTTCTATAAATTTTGACAGATGTATAAACTCATGTAACCACTACAAGTATAATCAGGATACAGAGTAGTTCTGTCATTTCCAAAAAAACCCCTCATACTACCCTTTATCTTACACTTTGCCCCCATCTCTAACCCCTGGCAGCCACTAATCTGTGCTCTGTCACTATACTGTTGTCTTTTCTAAAAGTCATATGCACGGAATCACATAATGTAACCTTTTGAGAAGCTGCCTTCTTTCACTCAGCACAATGCCTCTGGGAGTCATCCAAATTGTCGCTCATCTCAGCAGTTCATTCCTTTTCAGTGTGAGTAGTGTTGCATCATCAGTTGTGTTTTTAACCCCAATTTGGTGTTCTTCTCCACACACCAGCTACCCTTTGTCCACAGCATTGCTTATGATTACAGACATTTCAAAAAAAAAAAGAAAGAAAGAAAGAAACAGAAAGAAAGAGAAAGATAGAAAAGAAAGAAAGAGAAAAGAAAAGAAACATTTCCAAAAGACTGTGCGTGGAGGAAAGAGCTTTGGTCTTGAAACCAGATGATTAGAGCTTGACCTCCAGCTCTAGTGGGGTTGCTATAAGTCACTTATATTCTCTGGGACTCAGTTTCTTCTTCTGTGACTTAGATAAAACATTATTTACTTCCTAGATCCAGGACAAGGGAGAAATGATCTGTGGAATCCACCTCAAAGAGGCAGTTTGTTTTGAGTCAACAGGCATTCGAACCTCCAGGTCAAGCAAAAAGCAGTTTTCAGCATTTACCAAATAACAAGGGCCTGTGTTGCTTGCCTCTGTGAATTGGATTCCCAGAGGGCCTGACCCACAACGGATGGAGCAGGCACACTCTGGGCTGTGAGTGACATCCACTGAGGGAGCCCACTTGGGCTGATGGCCTTGTTTCCTCTTCTCTGCTTTAGAAAGGGACCGCCATGAAAGGCTTACAGATGACCGGGCCCATTGCCGCACACTCCCTTGAGTCGACCGGCCCCCCGGTTGGGAAGAAGGGAACCTCAGCTCTGTCTGCCCTGTTGGAGATGGAGGCCAGTCAGAAGTAAGTGCCTGCTTGGGGAGAGACTCGTCCCCACCCCGCAGGCTCCACAGGTTTTCAGTGCCCCACCTTGTGAGTGGGAATGAAATATGATTTCTATCTGCAAGGAGCCTGAAATTAAGAAAAAGATGCATACATGAGCAGAAACCTGGGTCAATACCCAGTGAGTGTCAAATAACATGAAATACGCCAGAAATTATAAACTTGCAGTCTGGGGCTTAATTTGAACTACAGATACATTTGCTTTGGCCCCAAAGTGAGGTTTCCGTGTTTGTTTATTTGTTCTTTTTAAATAAATTTTATGTGTTAGAGCAGTTGTAGGTTCAAAGCAAAGTTGAATGGAAGGAACAGAGATTTCTCACATACACCCTGTCTCCCACACCTGCATGGATTCCTCCACTGTCAACACCCCCCACCGGAGTGGGCCATCTGTTAGAACTGAGGAAGCTGCGTTGACACATCATCATCACCCAGTGTTCATAGTTTACCTTATAGGTCACTCTTGGTGGCATATATTCTGTGGATTTCAGACAGATTTATAATGACACGTAGCTACCATTACAGAGTAGTTTCACTGCCCTAAAGGCCCAAAATATTTTTTAAAATAGTTGAGCCACATTTTTTTAGTTTGAAGATTTCAAATACAAACTTGGATTTTACATGAAATTATATAGTATACACAACATGATACATGGTTATATTATATATAAAACAATATATTACAGATAATATAACACGACACTGTATTATAGATAATAGATAAAATCCAGCCTTTCAAGAAATCGAAGAGCCTCAGTTATATTATAGTATTGGGTCCACATGCATACCCAGCCATGGGAGGGCTGGTCCTTTAGAATGGGCACGTGCCCCCTGGTTTGCCAGAGAGCCAGCACACCCTCTGGTCTTGGACTTGACTTGTTCAGTCAGGCCAGCTTCTCTAGGCATTTGTGTGGTCCCTTCATAAACTACTGTAAGTGCTCCATTTCCCAGGACGCTGGTGGGGCCACATCTTGCCTGGGGGGCAGTGACAGCGTCCCACGAGGGGGGATTTGAGTTAGCCTTGCAGGAAAGGAAGTATGAAGTATCTATACAGAGGGACGGGGCGGGTGGGGGGGAACTTTGGTAAGAGGAGAAAATACCTCTGTGTGCAGGTGGCACGCATTCTGGGAGCCTTTCCTGCCTCTCCATCCTCCCAGCCAACTCAGATTCTGTGCTTCCCAGCATCTTGGGCCAACATGCATCAGAGCCCTTACCAGAATTATACCAGGGTTTACTCACGTTCCCCCGGACTTGCCTGTGGTCTGAGAGTAGAGGCTGTGTGTTGTGCGTGGCACATAGGACGTGCACAGTAAATAGTCATGGAATGACAGAGGAAGGGATGCTGAGGGTCCCTGTAGAGATGTTAGGGGAGGCTAGACCTTTTCTGTCTGGTGTGAGGGCCTGTGTGGTGCCCAGCAGGAACCTGCATACATTAGGCTTTCCAGAAGTCCTACTGAGTGAGCTTGAGGCATAGTGGAGTTGCAGTTGAAAAGACCAGTGGGAAGTTGGATGCCAAGCTGTCCTTGCACGTTCTCATAGCAAGAGGGATCCTTTGCAAGTTTTTTTTTTTAATGGAAAATTTCAAACAGATAAAGTAGTATAATAAATCCCTGTTTACCTATCATGCGGCTTCAGCGATCATCAACTAGTGGCCAGTCTTATTTATAGCCCATTTACTCTCACCTTCCCTTTTTATTCTTTATCAAATTTCAGGCATCATATATTTTCATCTATAATATTTCAGTATGTATCACTGAAAGAGAAGCACCCCTTTAAAAAAAAAGTCCTAATACTGTAACTTGTCTAAAAGGTTATAGTCATTCCTTAATATCATGAAATATCCAGTGTCTTTGGCAGAAGTGTTTTCAGAGATGAGCCCCGTGTATAGGAAGGCCTGGGAGGCGGGCCCTAAGAGACAGAGACACCTTTGGCAGGCTCTCACTGGTCAGGCAAGAGGCCACAGAGGCTGGAGAGTGGGTGATAAAGAATGGAAAGGTAGGGACACAGGGAGAGAAGGGAACCTGGTGGGGACACTGATGGGAGCAAATGAGAGGAAGAGAGCAAAGGGAGGTTGGGCTCGTTACTGAGGGAACTGGGTCCTCTTACCTTCATCTGACCAAGGGAAGAGCTCAGAACTCAGCCTGGCAGGTTCTCCCTGTAACTAATCACAGATCTTTCCGCTGGAAAAAAGAACAAGGAACATATGTTGCTGGGAGGGGTGTGAAGCTGGGGGTGGGGAGGATCTTATTTTAATTTGCCAGTGAGTCACCATTTAGTACGCTCCAAGGAGCCTCTTTCTGCTCAGACTGAAAGAAGAAGGGTAGTTGGGGTGGTAGTGTCCCCCCATGTGTAGGGAGAGGCTCTCAGCTAACCCCCCAGCAGGAGGCAGGACAGAGAGACCCGAGACTTATTCCCTCCCCAGAGATTGCTCTTGGGTGGCTTGCTACGTTTTCTCAATGCAGGAGGTAGACCAGAAAGAGCCAGACCTTTATATAATGTTTGCTCACATAGCATTTTTCATTTGTGTGCTTTTCTTTTACTTTTGCTGCACCAAGCTGATCCAGTTTTGTTTATTATGAAAAACAATGCTATAGCGATATGGAAAAGAATTTTTAAAACTTCACCTGTAGTCCTGCCATCTTACCATAAACTGTGTTTTTTCCAGTTCTCCTACTCTGTATCTGAAGTCATGTTTAGTCAGACTCTCGTGGAAGATAGAGGCCCCAGAAGACTCAGCCTTCTGCCCATTGTCTGCATGGCTGGGACCAGTCTGGGCAGCCGGTGCTGGCTCAGCTGCTCCTAATAGATGAGGATAACCCGATGATAGCCAAGTCAGGGCAGAGACCACCAAAAGGCAATTGTCACTGCTTCCGTGGAGGCTTGGCCGGCAACCCCGTCCCAGCAGAAGGCAGTGTGTCTCCATGCATGTTTTCACATATACATATGTATAGTATAATTGCTTGTTTTGGGGCAGGTCCCCGTCTTCTGAGCCATCAGACAAGGAGCCTCCAAGGCCAAGGACAGGGTTTTACTCACCTCTGAATCCCTGATTCCTAGTCCACAGGTCCCCACAAGAAAGACAGCTCAGTAAATGGGGACTGTCATGTGCATCTGAGGGGACACAGTGTGGGGGGGTGACCAGTGCTTCCTGTCCCTGTGGCCTTGGGGAAGTACGAGAGAATGTCACAGTGTGTATCTGTGGATGAGGCTCAGAGGAAAACACACTTCGATGTGATAGAGGGAGACAGTGTGGTAGAGGGACGTGGGAAAGACTTGAGCATTAGTTCTGCTTTTCCTCTATGAATTACACCTCAGAGTAACCAAGTAATTGGTGGAGGGAGGTTTGTCTTTTTTCAGTATTGCAGCTCATAGGTACAGAAGGAATGATAAACTATTACCATGTGGGATCTTTAACAAACTTGTCGATCTAACAGAGTTCACCAGTGGCCACTAATATCACCAGAGAGAGAGGGCCAGACATAACAGGCCTCCAGATAGAAGTACACAACATCTCTTAAGAGTTCTTGCCCCGGGCGCCTGGGTGGCTCAGTGGGTTAAAGCCGCTGCCTTCGGCTCAGGTCATGATCCCAGGGTCCTGGGATCGAGGCCCACATCGGGCTCTCTGCTCAGCAGGGAGCCTGCTTCCTCCTCTCTCCTCTCTCTCTGCCTGCCTCTCTGCCTACTTGTAATCTCTCTCTCTGTGTCAAATGAATAAATAAAATCTTAAAAAAAAAAAAAAAAAAAAAAAAGAGTTCTTGCCCCAAATTGAACCTGAATCAACTCAAGCCATTAGATATAATTTGTAGTACTCAGGAAGTACAAGGCACAGAGGAACATGATAAACAGTAAAGGGAGAAAATCAGCCCATCCAGACTGTGTGAATTTACAGGACAAATGAGCTACTTTCTTCGACAAATAAATTGTAAAGATAAAGAGAAACGAAGAGGAACTTACGCCTTAAAAGAGAGTTAAGAAACATAACTTATTACAACGTAGGGACCTTAATTGAAACCTGTTTTGAACAAACTGTACAAATGATTTTGGGGATACAGTTGGGAAAATAGTTGATATTAGAAAATTAAAAATTTTCAAGTGTGTTAGAATCGTGGTTATGTTTTTTCAAAAGTTACTTTCTTTTAGGGATACAGTGCATACTGCAGTTCCTATGGATGAAATAATATGTGTGAGTTTTGCTTCAAAATAATTGGGGTGGGCGCCTGGGTGGCTCAGTGGGTTAAAAGCCTCTGCCTTCGGCTCAGGTCATGATCTCAGAGTCCTAGGATTGAGGCCCGCATCAGGATCCCTGCTCAGCAGGGAGCCTGCTTCCTCTTCTTTCTCTGCCTACTTATAATCTCTCTCTGTCAAATAAATAAATAAAATCTTAAAAAACAAAAAAACCAAAATAATTGGGGTGTGTAGCTAAGGGGTGTGGATGAAACATGATTGACCCTAAGTATATAATTGGGGGGCTGGGTTTGTAGGGACTCATCTTAGCCTTTTTACTTGTGTTTGTGTTTGAAATTTTTCCATAATAAAAACTAGGGGGGGGGAAGAGTATAACAGGTTACCATGGAAACTGATTTTTCATCTCTGGTATGAGATTACTTGACAATCTGTAACAAACATGTCAGCATTTGAGAGTAGGGAAGTCTCACAGACTGGGTTCTTGGGGAGGCAGACTACGACGTGCAGGATGTTCATTAAGGAGAGTCGGTGGGCTCAGCCTGTGTGGGAGGGAGGGGAAGCAAGAGTGGACAGAGGGACAAGCCCACGTGCAGTGCGGGCCAAAGGACAGCCTTGGGCCACCTCACTCAAGCTCTGGAGCTAGAACAGCCTTCAGAGATGAGCCCAGGTGGACCAACATGGCCAGACCTGTACACCCCCTCGTGGATCATTCATTGTCCGTGGGCCGCTGCGGGCTCGGGGGTGGGGCGGCAAGAGCCTGAACAAGGGTGCTCTGCAGCTGGGGCTGTCCCTGAAGGGGCTGACAGCTGAGCCAGTTGGACAATATGCCAAGCTACTGTGGCAGCAAGGCCACAGCAGAGGGACCTGGGCAGTGCCTCACAGTGCCCACCGCAGGAAGTATATGTTGCAATAACAATGAAGATTTAAGACTATATATAACGTGAGACTTCTGGAATCTACCAAATAAAAATTCAGTGATGTGTTGAAGCAGTTTAATTTGGGGGAGCATTTAAGTTATGAGAGCTCATAGTTATTTTTAGTACAGATAAAAGGAAAATAAATGTGGAAGTATGCTTTTATGTACCCCAGAGCTGAGGTGGGATAAGATGTCCTAAGAAACCATTGTTGTCTCAGGTTATGAGATAGTGTCTGTTAAATTTGTGTGGTTGGGGGCGGGGCAGAGATATTAAGTTCGTGCATTTGAAAAATTAACATATCAACCTTCAAAATGTGTGGGGAGTCAACGCATTTCCCCATCTAGTTTATGCCACACGTTAATGCAGCCCTCATTTTCAGAATGTGCTTCTGCTGGTATATTTAATACAAACAGAACGAGTCTTCCCAGTGGATTGAAAAAATGGTGTTCACAGATGGAGTCACTCACAGCATGTCACCTCACTCTTCAAAATAATAGGTACTGCCATAGTGCTTTTTAAATGGGCTCTTTTCTTATTTACCGTGGAGGACTGGTGAGTGTTCAGGACAATGAATGCAATTAAGGGTATTGTGTCCGGCCTGAAGGAGAAACAAAGCAGAAGTCTGTTTCAGAGGCGACAGCAGACCTGTCTTCATTTCATCTTGGCTGATGTGGGCCTTTTACCAGGGGGCTTTCAGCAAGCCGCAGACGTGTTTTTCCATCTTTCAGGTGTCTAGGAGAACAGCAGGCAGCTGTGCATGGTGCCAAGAGCTCCTCCCAGCCAGCTGAGAGCAGCAGCGTTGCCATGACTCCCACCTACGTGGACAGCCCACGAAAGGTAAAGGGGGCCACTCCAGCAGGGAGCTGCCTCGTGCTCTCAGGGACCCAGAGTGGAGGGGAAAATGAAGAGCTGTTCAAATCCAGGGATGAACATGCTGAGGATTTGGATGAATTCTGCCCTGAGCTCTCTTAAGCATTGTGATTTCTATCGAAGCAGTTTCTGCTCGCAGTTGTAAGGAAGTTAACTGCTAGATAAATGCAGATATAATAGAGTCAAGCTAAACTATATGGGTCAAGTCCCAAGATCTGGCTTGAGCTGTGAAATTGGCCATCTGGTTTTCCTTCGGCTACATCTTTGGCTCTCCCGGGCGGGAGGTGGAAGGCTAGGGGGCAGCTCCTATGAGAGCTCACTCTTTGATGAATTCCTGTCCGTTTGCTTAAACTCCTGAGAAATACAGCCAAATGGAAGCATCCTCTGGGGGAAAAGATCAAAACGTGGGACCTGGGGCCTCTAGTATGGAATAGCAAGTACAGTGAAGGGGCCCCAAACTCCATAGGTCAGGCTTTTTGTATCCTTTAAGACCAATGAACTTGGCTCTGTCTACTCATTCAGGGAAATTCAGAATGTGAGATCATTCTGGTATGGGAGCCACGGTGAACTGACTGTGCATTCTCTTATTTGGTCTCTATCACTAGAAAATGAAGGAGATTGAATGGATATATTTTATTTTTCAGAACTGTGGCCAACTTGCATACTTGTAGATCTATCTGTATATTTGTATTTGTTTATTTCACTTCCATATCTTGAAAATGTTCTAGTCAGCTATTTTTTAAAAGCATGATTTTAAAAAAAGTACACAATATTTCATCGTATGGATAGACCTTTCCTTATAACTTACTTTTTTGTTAAAAATGTAGATGGTTTCTGATTTTTAAAAAGAATTTTTGGTAATTATTCTTAAGTTTTAATAGTTATTCTGCACTGTATCACAGTTATAAATAATGCTGCAAACAACATCTTTGCACATAATTATTTGACCACATTTCTTATTATTTCTTTGGTATAAATTTATCCTGCGAGGATGGAGGGGTTAAAATCTGAGAAAGAATATCAATTGAGACTATAGGCAGCTTATTTATTCTCTAGACCAGAGACTGGCAAATCTAAATAAATATTTTAGGCTTTGTGAGCCAAGAGGCAAGATCAAGGCTATTATGTAGGCACTTTTCTTTTTCTTTTTTTTAATGTAGGTACTTCTATATCCATTTAAAATTTTAAAAACTACCCTTAGCTCATCGACTATAATAAACCAATAGCCAGATTTGGCCTGCAGGCTGTAGTTTGCTCACCCAGCTCTAGGAAGTGACTTTAGGTACAGTCCCAAGGATAGTCTCTGCATAAGGAACAATCTGTCAGTCAAGGAAGAATCTTTGCACATGTACATAAATCTCAGCAGCATTAGCCCCTCTGCTTCTATATGTTCTAGCAGAGAAGGGACACAGATGAAACAATGAGAATGCATAAGCACCTGCTGTCCACTAGCTGTTCCCTGAGAAGTAGAGAACTTACAGAACCACAAGCACTAAGGTTAAAATGCACCAATTCCCAAATATTAGATTGCCATTCAGAACATTCTTCTCATTTTTCCAACTGAACGCTGAAAATCCACATGGATGGTTATCATTTGTGGCAGATGTAGATCCCCAAGCAGTCAAAAGGAAGTGAAGATGTTATGAGATGGTCAAAGGGAAGAGCTCTGGGTGACATACTCAGAAATGCCAACGGTGTCTCCAGTCAGCATCTTGTGTTAGGATGCAGAGAGCGGTCCCTGAACTTGCATCTCCACAGCCACACGTATCCATGATTTGTTACTTGACTTCGAAGTGGTTGATGGGAAGTGGCAGCAGTATTGATAAAAGGGACCCCCGTGTAGTTCAGTGATTCTACTTTGAGAATTGAAGAAAAGTTGTAAGAAAACAGACCTTCAGATTTATTAAGTGCCATTTCCAAATTTCAGTGATAATGCATAAAAGTAAAAATATTTGGAAAGGACAAGAGGACACTTCTTGACTTTAAGAAAGAAGGAAGAAGGGGTTTTCAGGAAAGTCCTCTATGTCATTTTTGTTTCAAATACATGGCAGCCTCTACCCCACAAGGCTAGGGTTGGCCGGGGAAGGCAGCTTCAGAACTCTCCCACCTCCCCCCACCCACCCTACAGAGTGCATATGTTTCTGACACTGTATATGTCTCAGCTTCTTGGTTATCTTGTTACACAACCAGTGGAGGAGAAGGCATTGTTGCTTTTGGATCCCAAATTTGCCTGCATTGAATCCTCTTCTCCCACCTGGCTGCCATGTTTATTAATGGAAAACCTCAAACCTCTGTATCTCCCCAAGAGGACTGCTGGTCACCCAGCCAGGTGGGAGGCCAGGAAGCTACCCCTGCAGGCTTTCCCCCACCATCCCCACTAAGCAGCTCTGTGGCCTTTTCCTCTCCCTTGACATAGATCTGAAGAAAGTTCAGAACTATGTGGGAGGGTGCAACATCCAAGCAAGGCTCCGATGAGACCTGAGGGAGCTTGGACACACCTTCTATCCCTGTGCTTGCTCCCACCCGGATGGGACATTCTGCCCAGGAAGGTGTGAGTTCCTGCTGATGCTTTGCATTTGGATATGGTCTTTCTGGGTGGGTCTCTCCCCCTCTCTCTTTCTTTCTCTCTCTTTTTGTTTCCTCTCCATTCCCCTCACGTGCCCTTGTTTCTCTCCTTCCCTCCTCGTTTTTATTTTTATTTTTTTCTTTCATACCCCTCTCTTTCCCCTGATGGTTCACCACGGGTCCACATTCGTCCCTCCGCCCCCTTGCATTTGCTGCTGCCGCCGCTGCTTCCTCCTCCTCTGACTTCAGGACGGGGCCTTCTTTATGGAGTTTGTCCGCAGCCCGCGCACAGTGTCGTCCGCCTTCTATCCACAGGTCAGTCAAACTCCAAGGGCTCTGTGGCCCGTGCATGCCTGTCCCATCAGCAGAAGCCTTCTGCTCGGCTCTGAACAGGTGGAATTGGGCTGAAACTGAGTTTGAAGGGCAGCTGAAATTGAATTCGGTCTCAGAGGTGTGCGTTCCCTCCCGCGGGGCTGGCGGTGGTGAAGGGGAATGCAAATGATGAATGTGGGAGAGCAGAGGAGCCCATCAGCATCGACACTTGTGTTTCTCAAGTCTGCCTGTCTGTCCCATGTAGTTGCCACCGATTCTCTGCCACATCAGCAGCAGCTTCCCTTCCAGGTGTTTTGTCCATGTCATAGAAGCACCGTGTAATATGCTTTCTTAAGAACTGAACACTTACTTCTTTCCTCCCAGTACAACCTGATAAATTCTTAGCAGTGGGGCAGGAAGTGGTCAAAAACAGCAAACATTTATTAATAGGCATACGCTCCACCATAGGCTAATGGTGGATGATCCTGGGCAGCTCTCCTCACCTCTGGACTTCCCTTAACTCATTTGTCAAATAAAGGGTTTGGACCAGACCTCCATAGGCCTTCCAAGCCCAAACAGTCTTCAGTTGCTCCGTGCCAAACACGTAGTATTCTCTCATCTCATCCTCACTACATGGCCTGTGAGTTAATATATCCTGAGTTGATACATGGAGAAACTGGAGGACAAAGAAGTTGTGCTTTACACAGTACAGGGTTGAGCTGGGATTTAAATCCAGGACCAACAGGCTTGACTCGTGACCCCTGCTCTGTGATTGGCTTTAGTAATAACTGTTTTGACAGGTCCTAGGGGAAGGGAAACTGGACTCTCTGCCCTTTATCGAGGCTCCCTAAGTATTCAAAGTTGACTTAGTTACAGAGATTTGAAAGAGTTGAGAGGGTTTATGCACAAACAGGTGGACTAAGGAGAACAGGACTTGGGAGGTTCAAAGCCAAAGGTTAAGGGATCCCTGTTTGGTGAAAGTCAGAAAGCCAACATTGTGTCCTTACTCTGCCAGCTACTGTACAAGGGGCTTTGTACACTCAATCTTTACAACAGTCTATGAGGTATCGGTGTTATCACCCCATTTTCCAGATAAAGATACAGAGGCTTAATACATTACCTGGTCAAAGGCACACCAGTGTGTGTCCTGCGGAGCTGAGTCCTGAGTGGCTGAGCCCCTGCACCATTTAGCGCACTGTGCCTGGAGGGGAAAGGGGTAGTGAGCATTGGAGTCTTCCCTTTCTTAAGAGGTCAGATGGTGCTGTGCCTGTCTCTGCAGGTCTTCGGAGGTCTGTGCTTGCCTCTTCCCAGTGAGCTGTGTGACCTTGGGCAAATCCCAGTCTGGATCTCTGAGTTCTAATCAAGAATCTCTGATCTCTTGAGTGTGGGAGGCATGCTGCATTTTTGTTTTAAATCAAACTCAGGGTGGACTTATTAACCTTTTACTTTCTAACAAGAGACTCTCTTGTGAAAAGTTTTGGACTTGGATTAGAATTTAACATAAGAAAAATCAGCCAAGCCAGAAGGGAATTGCTTTATAAGTCCTGTAATAATGTAGCAGTCTACACAGCTTCACCTGGCGGAATTCCAGGTGGAACAAAAATGGACAAGTTCCCACAGTTGGAAATCACATATAAAAATGAGCTGTTGGGAGAGGCATGCGAATAAAGTTTATATTACCGACCAAGTATGTTGTTAAGCTTACACATAATTCAAAAGATTGTCTCTGCTCATATATAGTAAGGGATCCTCTATACTGACACAAAATGAAATTGTGCTTGGTTTGTTTTTATTTCATTTATTATTGTTGTGTTAAAATATACATAACATGGAATTTGCTGTGTTTACTTCCTACCATGATTCGTGGAGAGGGGCACTGGAGTCAGAGGACTCTTTTCAGATTTTGTCTTCAGCACTGTACCAGGGAGCTGCTTTAGGCATGTGAATTAACCTCCTAAACCTCAGTTTCCTCATTTGAAGGAAATAAAAAACCTTCCTTGTAGTTTTGAGGATTGGAAAGAATATGCATTTCTCAACAGACTTCAAGGGAATGAAATCCCATAAAGCATTTTTCTGTGCACTGAGCAGTTAAGTAACAGGTCAAGGACAACTAGATAACTAGAAGAGCCCCACATATTTGGAAACTAGGTAACGCACTTCTAATAATGCCCAAGGCAGGCACAATGTTGCATGTGCGTGGGATGTGGTGGCTGGCTACTGGCTGGGATTAGGACAGGATTCCTACCGTGCCAGGTTTCTGTGTCCACTGCAGACAGCTGCTTATTAGAGCCTACTCCCCATTCCGGCAGCCTCTGCTCTCCACCCTAATTCCCAGACCAGGAAGTGCAAAGAGTGGGTCATGAGCTCCTTAAGAGAATGGTGCTGCATGTTAAAAGACTGTCAGTAGGGGCGCCTGGGTGGCTCAGTTGGTTGGGCATCTCCCTTTGGCTCGGGTTCTGATCCCGGGGTGCCAGGATCGAGCCCTGCATCAGGCTGTCTGCTCGGCGGGGAGCCTGCTCCTCCCTCTCCCTCTCCCTGCCACTCTCCCTCTCACTTTCTCTGTCAAATAGAGTTAAAAAAAAAAAAAAAGACTGTCAATATGTAGGTTTTGGCGTCAGACTGGTTGTGAGCCTTTCGGCAGCTGTGCTAACCTCCCTGGACCTCAATTTTCTCATCTGTAGAATGGGACTAGTCTTGTTTTCTTTGTAGGCTTGCTGTGAGAGGGAACCGAGATGAAGCATCTCTGTGGTTAGCTCAGACCCTGGCACATAGTAAATTCCTCATACGTGTATCTGGGTGTGGGAGAGGGGAGGGAGGACAGGGGCTGAGGGTACCAGGTAGTGGCACAGCTTGATTGGGCCAGTCAGCTGTTTTCCCTGAGTGTGAGAGTGTATGTGTGTGTATGTGTGCGCGCGCGTGCGCGTGTGTGTGCACAAAAATGCACTGGGCCTGGGTGACGTCTCCTATGCCTTTTATCTCTGAAATTCTGAGATCTCGAAAAGTAAGTCCTCCAGCTCTGACTGAGTTGCCAGGGTGTTGCCTGTGGTTTTTGCCCTTCACAACAGCTCTCTGCTGACAAAGGGTTCCTTCTGGCCAAGGAGGAGGAGGGCATCACCCAGACTCTGACTCTGCTCAGGGAAGGAAGTGCCTATAAAATTAAAACAGACAGCAGTGCACAGAGGGTTTCTAGGTAACAGGGCCGTGCACCAGTCTTGGAAACTAGTTCCTTGTGCCACCAATTCATCATTCTAATGATAACGAACATGTCACTCTATATGATAACCAGAACAGAGCTACACAGTTCTCTCTGTGCCCTGCTCTCTGGAAATCGATTTTTATCATCACAAACTGACACAAGCATTTGGAGGGCATGAGAAACCCTTGGTAATGAGATTTTCCTCAGAAGTCAGCCTGATATCTTTAGTCTGCAGTTTGGAGCCAGAGGGAATATCACCGTCAAGGGGACAGGCTCCTGCCACCTGAGCCCTGAGCCGATGTTAGGCTTTCTTCCCTCCCCCATCCCCTGACCCCAAGCCACTTACTCTCATAAGCAGGCGTGGGTCTCAGGGCCTCAGCCCACCAAGGACTTACCTTCTCGCCTTGATTTCCATCACCACTGCTCCAACCCCAGTTCCTATGACCATTTCTCACCCTGGTCCTGAAGGAGCCTCCAGCATGCTCTCCTTGCTTCCAACCTGGCCCTTGGCAGTCTGTTTCCCAGCCTCAATCCAGGGTTTACCTTTCCACGGTGTCTTAGCTTGGACTGCTGTAACAGAACACATAGACTAGGGGCTTACGCAGTGCACTGGCTTCTTTGAGTTCTGAAGGCTGAAAAGTCCAAGATCAAGGTGCCAACGCACTCACTTCCTGGTGAGGGCCCTCTTCTGGTTTGCAGATGGCCTGGCAGTCGCAGAGAGCTGAGTCTCTCCTCTTTTTACAAAACATTAATCCCATCATGGCTTTACCCTCATGGCCTCATCTAAACCTACTCAGTTCCTAAAGTCCACCTGCAAATAGACTCACTTGGGGATTAGGGCTTCAACATATGAATTTTGGGGGCACACATTCAGTCCATAACATGTGGCTTTCTTTCCTTTAGGATAAAGACCAAAATCTTTATGATGGGCTGGAAGGGCCTGCATGATCAAGGCCCTCCCTCCCTTTCCAGCCTCATCTTCTGTCATCCTTTTCGTCACTCTTAGACTCTAACGGAGCCTTTCTCCACATTGCTGTAGGTACCAGGTTTCCTCCCACAGTGCCTTAGCACACACTGCTCCCTCTGTGCCTGGTTAACTCCTAGCCATCTAATCAAATCCTATGTCTTAGATTCACATAGCTCTGGTGCCCTTCCTTTCCGCTCTTCTGGTTCTACTTCTGTGTTTGTATGGCTGGGATTTGGTTAGTGCCCGACTTAATGAGACCGTAAGCCTGTGAGCTCCCCATAGGGCGGCTGCCATGTCTGTGTTGCTACCGTTGATTGTTCAGCACCTAGCCTGGCATTTGGGAGGGGCTCAGTAAGTACTGCTTTAGATATACTGATGGGGGAGATAGACACAAAAATGTTTATTTAAACAATGGAACCAAAAGGAAAAAAAAAAGGAGCCCTTTCTTTCCTGGTGGATAATTTATACCAAAGCCTGAACTATCACCCAACAAACATGGAACCATTCTGGCTTAAGGATGTGAGGGATTGGAGAAGGCTCCCAGCCCCCAGCAGGTACACTGTGTGATGGCCCCAGAGATGCTCACACTGGCCCCCAGGTTTTTGCAGAGTGTACTTTGTTTTTTTTTTATTTATTTATTTATTTATTTATTTATTTATTTTATTTTTTATTTTTATTTTTATTTTTATTTTTTAATTTTATTTTTATTATTTGCCCAAGGGGTACAGGTCTGTGAATCATCAGGCTTACATCTTTCACAGCCCTCACCAAAGCACAAACCCTCCCCAATGTCCATAATACTTTGTTTTTTTTATTTTATTTTATTTTATTTTATTTTATTTTATTTTATTTTATTTATTTATTTGACACAGAGAGAGAGATCACAAGCAGGCAGAGAGGCAGGCAGAGAGAGAGGAGGAAGCAGGCTCCCCGCTGAGCAGGGAGCCCGATGTGGGCCTCGATCCCAGGACCCCGAGACCATGACCTGAGCCGAAAGCAGAGGCTTTAACCCACTGAGCCACCCAGGCGCCCGCAGAGTGTACTTTGAAGCCATGGCTGTTAGGGCCCCAGTTTTTGGCATGCTCGTGGGAGCCCCGGGAAGTCAGAGTCAGTGACCAAAAGTTTTACCCTTTGATCTTTTTTCTCTCTTTGGAGACATGAATGAACAAAAGGCTCATGTCCCTGGGGGCTTAGTCCACCCCCCCCCCGTCCGCCACCCCAGAGGACTTTAGGGTCATATTTATCAACTGTTGCCCTCACCTAAACCCTCTACCATCAGTCAGGCTCTTATCAGAAATCTCTGTGCAAGCCTTTTGCCAGGAGCACAGTTTTACCTGCAGTTTTACATTCATTTCATTCCCAGCTCCTAAAAACATGTTCAGCCTTGCCGTGCATTTTTAATTCGTGAAGCAGTTGGAAATATTTAAAAATCAGGAGGTTTCATACAGATACGCAGGTTTCTGTCTTGTCTTGTAAAATAAGCTAGACGTGGGGCCTGGCTTCCTTCCCAGCAATAGTCACAGGGCCTTGGAGCAGACTGTGGCCTTTCTTTCTTTCTTTCTTTTTTTAATAGCCAGCTGTGCCAATATGTATCAACAGTCCCTATACATATTTTCGTTTGCCACCTTTGCTGTAGAACAGTGTTGTCCACTAGAACTTTCTGCCATGATGGAAATGTTCTGTATCTGTGCTGTCCAGCACAGATGGTTAGTCACACATGGCTAGTGAGCATTTGACAAGAGGCTGGTGCAACTGAGGAACTGAATTTTACATTTTATTTTAATTAATTTATATTTGAATAGCCACATATAGCTAGGAGCCACTGTATTGCATGGAACAGGTTTAGATGTTTCAAATGTTATCATCGAAGTATTTATTGATACTCTAGAATGTCACATTTTCCCTACCCTTGTTTACTTTATTTCTCGCCTTTTCTAGCTCACCTTTTCTATCCTTGTTCCCTGGATGAGAAATCATGTATTTACTTTATCTTGTTGTATATCTATTTATTGATAACCTTTTTTTTTTAGAGTGGTGCTGAGATATGAAAATATAAATAACCATTCAGAATCAGGGGCTGGGATGGAAATATGGAAGGGGGAGGCTGTACCTCTGGAGAAAATGTGGTTCAATTGACATCAGAAATCCTGAGCTCCTCCTAGGCATAGAACTGCCCTAACATGGACATTACTTGTCTAATGTCTGTTTTTCCTTCCCATGCCCAGATGGCAAGCTCCGTGAGGGCAGGGGGGCAGAGGTTTGATTTGGAAGGATATTCCGGGGGCATGTGAGTGGCTGGGTGGTTAAGCATCTGTCTTCGGCTCAGGTCATGATCCCAGGGTTCTGGGATCAAGCCCACATCGGGCTTCCTGCTCTTTGGGAAGCCTGCTTCTCCCTCTCCTGCTCCCCCTGCTTGTGTTCCCTCTCTTGCTGTTTCTCTCTCTGTCAAATAAATTAAAATCTTCAAAAAAATAAAAAAGAGGAAGAAAGATATTCCATCCTTCCCCGATACTTTAAGCCTTGGGAAACCTGGCTGTGAAGCTGGGAGTTATTCCCAGGCTCTCTGAATACGAGATTCTGTCAGGGGTCCCTTTGTGATGCCTCTAATGCCCTAAAGGAGCCAGGTGAGGGCAAACCAGGAATGCCACTTAGCCCACTTTGTCTCCAGGTAAGACAAAGCCGTATGTTATGTCTGCCACCCTCGAGGTACAGTTAGCTGGGCTGGCAGATGTGGCAGCTTCCTGGTGGCTGATGGTCCTCCAGCATAAGAACGTGGGGCTCTAACGGGCATACGAGTTGTAGGGTCCTTGGGGATGCCTGTTGCGGATGGCACTAACCTTTAAGGCCTCCCTGGTGGAGCTCCGTCCCTCGTCTTCTCCCACAGCTTCGGGCATGTGGGAACGGGGAAGGGGACTGGGGACTGGTGTTGCTGATGAGGGTTGGTTTGTTTAATTAACTAAATACCAGACTTTATTAGGATTTTACCAGTATTTCTATTAATGTCCTTTTTCGGTTCCAGGCTCCTATCTAGGGGCACCAAGTTGCACTTAGTTTTCTTTTCTTTTTTTTTTTTTTAAGATTTTATTTATTTATTTGACACAGAGAGAGAGATTACAAGCAGGCAGAGAGGCAGGGGGGG
>LNAC01000016.1:7453532-7510479 GCA_002007465.1 Ailurus styani | reverse complement strand
TTTCCTTTTTTTTTTTTTTTTTTTTTTTAATTCTGTGGAGAGTCTTGAGGAGCCCTGGCTAGGTACCCTGCAGAATGCCTCTGAATCTGGGCTGGTTTGATGTTTTTCTCCTGGTGGAGTCATGGGTTCCTGACAAGAACACCTCAGCAGTGACGTATGCTTCTCCTCACGTCATACTAGGGGGTACATGGGATCCACACAACATTGCTGGTTACAGGAACCTTCATCACTTGGTGATGTAGTATTTGTCAGTGATCTCCATTATGAAGTTACTATTTTTCCCTTTCTACATTCTGTTCATTGGAAGCAAGTCTCTAACTGTAGTCTACTCAAAAGAGAATGGAGAGATTCAACTGCAGCTCCTGGAGGCAGGGCTGTCTACTCGGGTTACATGGAATCTCTCTGTAGGGAGGATTTGGGATAAGGTTCTTAAAATGGAGTTGCCTCCGGGGTGCCCGCCTGGCTCAGTTGGTGGAGCATGCAACTCTTGATCCCCAGGTTGGGAGTTTGAACCCCACTTTGGGTGTAGGGATTATTTTAAAATTCAAAAAAAGTTNGGGTGCCCGCCTGGCTCAGTTGGTGGAGCATGCAACTCTTGATCCCCAGGTTGGGAGTTTGAGCCCCACTTTGGGTGTAGGGATTATTTTAAAATTCAAAAAAAGTTGTTTTTTTTTTAAATGGAGTTGCATCCAACACCAAGCACCGCCTCCCGCCACTTGCCTTTTCTAGGCCTCTGCGCAAATTCTGCCCTTCTGTTCGTCTAGCTTTCCTTGTCTTTCTGTTCATTCCAGAAAGTTACTTCAGGTGGATTACGGGAGTAAATGCAACCTCCAGAATAAAATGTGACTAAATGAGGAAATGTAGGAAAAGAAAAACTTAAGATAGGACATCAGCTGAGGTCTTATAAATTATCTAGTGCTAAATTCAGTCCTGAACTATCTGGGAGCCAGAGAAAAGTGGGAAACATCTATTCTAGGATTCAGAGTGGTCATAAGGTAAAGGCAAACCATTTGCTTGGGAGAAGCATAACCTTTCATGGTATTAAGTTCTAAGCAGCCTCTTGAAAGTTGGACATTATATGAAATATAGCACAGGGGGTCAGGAAACTATGGGGCAAATCTGACCCACCATCTGCTGTTATAAATAATTCTTACTGGAACAGAGCCACGCCCATTCATTTACATTATGTGGCTGCTTCTGTCCTTCTTGTTGAGTTGAGTAGTTTCAACAGATCCATGTAGCCCACAAAGCCTAAAATAATTACTCTCTGCTCCTTTACAAAAAATGTTTGCCAATTTCTGATTCAGAGGATAACCCCTTAACCACATTCCTGCTAAAATAAAGCTGTAGGAATCATGTAAATTTCTGGCAGTTTTGGCTGGTGGGCAGTTCTCAGGTGCTGTAGATGAGATTTAACCCCACTATAGGGACCTGGAAGGAGATGGCAATTGGTAATTGCAAGCTGCTTCTTGCTGCATTTCTCTGTGTATTTATGGTGCTAGCAAAGTCTATGTGGTCTTTTTTGCAAATCATTGAGCCTGATGTAGGAGAATGGTTCTTTAAGGATTGGAGGCAATTTTGTTTCTCAGGGCACATTTGGTTGTATCTGGAGGTATTTTTAATTGTCACAACTGAGAATGGGGGGTAATGGGGGGTTGGTGTTACCAGCATCTAGTAGGTGAAGGGTTGCTGCTCAGCATCTTATAAGGCATAGGACAGTCCACCCAAAGACTCTTCTGGCTCCTAATGGCAATGGTGCCAAGGTTGGGACACCCCATTTTATTTTATTTTTAAGATTTTACTTATTTATTTGACACAGAGATCACAGGTAGGCAGAGGGGCAGACAGAGAGAGGGGGGGAAGCAGGCTCTCTGCTGAGCAGAGAGCCCGATGTGGGGCTTGATCCCAGGACCCTGGGATCATGACCTGAGCCAAAGGCAGAGGCTTAACCCACTGAGCCACCCAGATGCCCCGGGACACCCCATTTTAGAAGGAGTCATTTTTACAACATCCAGCAAAATATTTGATAATAGAAAGCTCCATTCTGAAGTACTTAAGAACCCCATATAAGAGGGACTAGGAGTCACATTTTGCCTGGAGTGCTCTGGAAGTGCTCTTCTCTACAGGTATCTGCTGTGGTGTACAGTACAGCTCTTCTAGGCAAACAGGTCATAGTCCTGTGCTCCAAGATGTTTAAAGGGAATGAGACCAATAAAATATTACATGAAGCAAAAATTGGCAACTGCCAGGAGGGAGTTACACAGATCCAAAGTAGAGAGTGAGAGACATGGTTTTCCTCTGGGAGCTGGGGTGGGAGTGAGTCAGAAGACATTTTACTGAGGGAGCAACATTTGAAATGGCCCTCAAGACTGATAGGTTTTTAGCCTACAGTTGTAGGGAAGGGCACCTCGGGTCGGTGGAACACACAGACGGGATTAAACACACAGGGTCCGATTTGGCTGGAAATGTGCATGTGGGTGAGTAGCAGGCCGTGCAGGGCCATCACCGGTCAGGGCTGTTTGTGGGACCCCCAAGGGTCTGCAAGTTTGGTAGCTCATGGGGAGACCTGAAGGATTTCAAAGTCACAGAGCGATGGGATTAGAACTGTTTTTTTTTAGGAGGATGAGAATGGAGGTGGCTGGCAGGTAGGGTCTTCAAGGGAGAGAGGCTGCAGTGGGGGGAGTCAGGTAGGAGGCCGTTTACAGCGTCCCCTGGGAGAAAGGCGTGATGTGGAGATACATGCGAATCGGCAGAGGCGAGGCCGCAGAGCTAGGCCTCTCTGTAGAGGTGAAGCTGAAGAAGGAAGGGAGCTACTAGATGCCCCTGAGGATTGAGCCTGGGCACTCAGAAGGTTGACTGTCCCGCTGACAGAAACGGGAAAGAAGGGTTGGGGTGGCAATGGGTAAGCCATGGGGAGGGAGAGCGTTTGCTGGGATATTCACTCGTTCGTCTCTAATTGTGTTCTCTTTCTCCTGCTTCTCAGTCTCACAGGAGTGCTTCTGCCTTTCTTACTATTTCTATGGAGATTTTTTTTTAGTGTAAATCTGTGGCTTGAGTCAGATGCTGGAGCCATTTCTTTGGTTCTGGGGATTCACTGTGAATGACCGTTTCCTATCAGCCGTGGTTTGGGGTGCAGGAATTCCCATGGCTCTGATAGGAGGCAGCCCACACGAGACTGGGCTGGACTCCTTTAGCTCTTCCACCAGGGACCACTGGGGATTGGGAAGGAGAGAGGAATGGGAAGGATCACGTATATAAATAGCCTTAAAGAATTTTGTGGTTTTGTTCATTTTCGAATCTCCTACAGGTGTCTGTGGACCAGACGGCCACCCCAGTGCTGGATAGCACCAGTCTGGGGGTAAGCTCAGGCCAGTCTGTGGACAGAAGCAACAGCCAGGCCTTCGGGAACTCCCAGAACTCAGGCGAACAGAGCTTCCCCTCTGTAAACTCCAGTGACAGCAGGTGAGACTCAGAATGGCTGAACTCATGCTCCTGGGCACTGGGGAGGGTCTGGCCTCCCAGGCTGTGGAGCCTGGGAGTCCAGAGTCCCAGGCCCATGATCTGACGCAGCCGTGAGTTCTGCCTGGAAGCCCGGGTCTTAGCAGGTCTTAGCAGCACCCGTTTGATGGGGCTAAGGGTCTGTGCCCTGCCTTCCTTACCAGACAAGCTAACAGGTGCCCACAGAAACACAGGAAAGTGTCAGGCATTGTACAGGAGTGGGCTCTGGGAAGGGGGCCTGGACCCAGTATGTCCTGTTGAGTGTGGCACCGGGCATGACACCTGGTGCCTGACTGTGGACAGTCAGTATCTGCAGCTTGAGGAAATGAATGAACAGCAGATGAGTGGCTGTTTGTGTCCAACCATGGCTGTCCTCTTCCTATTCCTGAGTATCTAGAGGAAAAAGAAGCTGCTTGGACCTCATTTACATGAGAAAGAGCCCCAGATTTTAATGCGATTTGTCACATCTGAAAAACTCCTTTTTGATTCCTTCCCAGCTGTGTTAGCCTTCTAATATTCTGCCCAGTCTGGTTGCCTCACTGTCCTACTGCCTGAGCAGTCCTTGGTAAAATGGTCTCAGAAGTGACTTTTGCATGCCTTCATCCAAGAGCAGAAGGGCCCCTGCGGCAGCTCACCAGGCTGCCCCTACCAGCGGCCACCCACTTTCCTTCTGTCCCACGATCTGCCGGTTTTCCCCGCCTCACTCACTCTGGCTAGGAGGGCTGAGGATCATTTCAGTGGCATCAGCAGCCTGGACTTCTCTAGTCTCTTTTGTCCCCCCAGGCCCATATCGCCGTCAAGCCTGGCTGATTTTTTGGCTCTGGACAGGGAGGAGAGTGGAGGGGCTGCCTAGGGAGGGAGTGCATTTCTCTGCTTCCTCATTGAGCGGCAGGTTTTGTTCTGCTTTTGGAAGAAAAGGGGAACTGGGGATTCTTAGGCTGGAGATGAGAAGACCAGAAATGACACAAATCAGGACTGATGACGAAAATGACAAAGAACAGGTCCCATTTTGTGATGAAGAACTGACTAGCAGATGGTACTGCCCTGGGAAATGGGCTGCATAAAGGAGCTAAGTTCTCTGCCATCGAAGACATTCCTGCAGGCCGGCAGCTTCTTGTTCAGATTCTTGTAGCGGGGACTCAGGCCTTAGAAGGAAGTTCACGTCATTGGGGTTGGGGGGGGCAGTGTCTTCACAGGCTTTTTTTAACCTGAAATTCTGAAATGCTCCACTGAGTCCTGGACCTTCCCGATAGGAAGAGGAGGCTGAGACTGAGGAAAGGGAGAGGTTTTATGGACTTGAGCTTCTGAGATAAACCCCAGGTTTGGTATGGTGGGTGGCTAGGAGTGTCCCCCACCCAGTGATCTGGGCTCAGCTGCCAAGTATTACACATGTTTATAGCCAGACCATTGAGGAAGAACTCAGGCGATAGGTGGTAGAAAGATCTGGGCTCTGGAAACAGGCAGACCTGATTCAAACTCAGATCCTGCTCTTTAACTTTCACCCGTTCCTGTAACCTCTGAGTTTCCAGAAGTTGACGTTATTGTTATGTTCAGTATCATTTACCATTTGGGACTTTATGGGTATCGGCCCTATACTTGGTATTTTACACACATTAGCCTCATGACACCCCCAAAAGATATGGAATAGTATCATCCCTGTCTTCAGATGAGGAAACTAGAGTCTCTCCATCTGGTAAGTGATGACAGTGAAATTCTCTCTCCCCCGCTCTTACCAGGTTACCTAGCATTCTTTGGTGAGTTTAAATGATGGGGAAGGCCTTGGGGGTAAAACCAGAGCCATCCAGAGAGATCTCTTGGAAGTGGTTGAGGTGTTATTAAAAGGGGAGATGCTTATTAAGGGAAGCAAATTTGGACACAAAAACACTTTGATTCTTTTTTTTTTTTTAATCTTAACATGTATGCTTTGGAAGTAGGAAACCCCCCATGAAATATCCCTAGGATATAGTGACCAGCGTTTGCTTGCATGCCTTCGGTATCAGTGTCATCCTTGACCTCCAGCTCTGTAAGAGTAGTTCCTGAAGGTCATGTTCTTGACTGCACCCGTGCTCCCATGCTTTGTTGACTTGACACTCTGTTTACAGCTCTCAGCAGCTGGCAGCAAGCTCCTTAACCTCATCGTCCACCCTGACAGAGATCCTGGAAGCCATGAAGCACCCCTCGTAAGTGGTTCATCACGTGTCTGAGTGCAAGGGCAGGAGGGTCTCACTGAGCCACGGTGGTGCTCCGGCAGTGTGATTTGGTAGATTCATAGCTGGCTGTATTGTTCACCAGCTGTGAGACTCTGCATAAGTTACTTGACCTCTCTGAGCCTCTGTTACCTTGTTTGTAAAATGGAATACCTGTGGTTAAGTTGCAGGCTTGGTGTAAGGATGAAATGAACACCAAATGAAATATGTAAATTACCTAGTATAATGCTTGAAAGCTATAGGTAATTCTCTTAAGTGTCAGATCCTTCTTCCTTCCTCTTCTCCTTTTCCCCCTATAACACCTCCTTTTGTCCTATCTTGCAGTTTTCTGTGGGTTTAGGAATAGTGTAGAGAAATTGTACTGTTCGGCATGTTTCTTCAGAAATTAAATGCTCTAGGTTTTCTATAGTAGGAGTCCCTTCTTTTTCACGTTCTCTTTCTGCTGGTTGCCACCGTGTACACATACCCTGCTCCCTGCCTGCCATGTTGCAATTCAGGACAGGAGTCCAGCTGCTCTCGGAACAGAAGGGCCTCTCGCCGTGCTGCTTCATCAGTGCGGAGGTGGTGCACTGGCTGGTGAACAACGTGGAGGGTGTCCAGACACAGGCGATGGCGATCGACATCATGCAGGTGAGACAGCACAGGCGGGGCCCATGGGACTGTCTGCTCAGACCCCAGGGAAACCAGAGCGGGTCTCTGAAGCAGCCGTCCTTTCCAGTAACGAGACCTGCCAGTTGCGGTGAGGCTCTGCTTTTGGTAAGTGTGAGGCCTGTCTGCAGTTGATCGACGCACAGGTCTTGATTTGAAAGATACTATACCTTGACTTAAAAATCCGGCAGAATTTATCATCTGAACTGAAGCATTCTGGACAGAGTCTGCGCTCTTGAACCTTGGAGGAATCTGTGAAGGATTCCCAGGGAATGCTTTCCCTCTGACTTCCAGCCCCCATCTCCCCCTGGTCAACTCCCGCTCATTCAGGATCCAAGGCTCTGCCTCAGGGACTTTCTGAGGTCCTTACTCTGTCAGAGCACTTAGCACAACAGAAGGAAATTTCTGCCTATCTCATTTCACTGTCTCCCATCTTGCCCGGGTTCCTTGAGGGCTGGGCTATCTCTTGTCTTCCCATTTCCAAGTCACCATGCTGTTTGGCACATGGTAGGCACCTAGCAAACACTTGCTGAATTTAATGACACCGTTCAGAATTGGAATTAGACTGGAGAGGAAAAGAATAGGAAAAGTCAAGTTGACGGATGTGGTTCACCATCCTGTCTACACAGAGACCCCCACTGGAAATCAGTACCATTTGCTGACCAGCTAGCTTGTCATCCCTGAAATATAAAATCAGTAGCTGATTTGAATAAGCATGCAATCCTCAGTTGTCTCTTTGAGGGTCACAATAGGCTGTTTTGCATGGCCTTTGCCCTAGTACTCAGATTCCCATCTCCCTGAGAAATCACATTTCCTTTTTCACACAGTGGAATGCTTCTACAGCTGTTAAAATGAATGAGCATGAATGATACATGTATCAACATGGACAAATGTCTGAAGCATGGTGTTGAGCAAAAATCCAGTATACAAAATGATAATTATATTATGCCCTTTATTTAAAATTTAAAATCTTACAAAAATACCTCATACTCTTTATCAATACATGTGCGTATAATAAAATTATTTAAAACATGCAGGAGAATAACGTTACACTAACCATTTATTTCTGGTGAGAGAAGAAGAAGAATGGGACATGTGAGAGTCCACAGAATATTTTGTTTTGTCTTTTAATTAAAAGATCTGAAGTCGGTATAGCAAAATGTTAAGTTTGTTGAAGCTGCATGGTGGTATACCTGGATCTTCTTTATACCTTCCTGTATGTTTGAAATAATTGATGGGACTATAATATTCATTTGCATTGTGTAATATAATTTACATCAGGTGCAGCATTTATCCTAGAGCAGTCATTATGGCTGATGGGGGGTGAAGAGTAGGGTCTCCTCAATGTTCCAGTCACTTCCTTAACTCCAGGGAACTGAGGGCTGTACTTCTAAGATGTCCCTCCACAGGAATTTCAGTTTCAATGTCTCTCCTTCTAGAAAATGCTGGAAGAGCAGCTCATCACACATGCATCTGGTGAAGTCTGGCGGACCTTCATCTACGGCTTCTATTTTTACAAGATAGTCATGGACAAAGAACCTGACCGAGGTCAGAGATGCGGAGAATGCTGTTGCCCACGGGGGGCAAGTGTTTTTCCTGGTGGCTTGCTTTGTCAAATGATGGTGGTTCTTGAGTTCCTTTTATGACTTTGTATTCTAAGTAGACAGATCTGTCAACTTCCTGAGCATTTGTCCTTAATTTAAGCATAACCGGAGTGACGAGTGTTTCTTAAAGCTATGGTAGGTTCTTGTCAGAACAGTGTGGATGAAAGATAAACCTACAAGAGGCCAAGGGATCTTGGTGTGAGGAAATTCCCATGGGACATGTTTTGGTTACTAATTTTTAATTATAGTGCCCCCTCCCCCGCCCCCATCCAGTTCAGGTGGCTCTGATCTATAACTTACAGCACTTTTTACTTGCTAGGTTCCCATTTCTTACCCCAGAAATACTATCAAGTCCTAACAAGTTTTCTAAGATACATTTTAACTTTTTTTTTCTTTTAATGAGAAAACATAATTCCCAAGAGGGGACTCATTCCAGCAAGGTCAGAGCTGGCTCACATCGTTCTGGGGGCACCCAGGATTCAGAGCCGTGGCTCTAGTCCACCCAGAGCCCACAGGGACCTTGGCTGGAAGTGATTCCCATCCCGCAGACAAACGGCTTCTCAGCCTCTAGGTTTTGGGAATCATACATCAGATGAAACAGCGAGTACCCACTCACCATGCTCTTTTCTCCAACAACGTGTTGGAAGTGGATCTATGCAGGTTTTTTCCTGGTAGCCACTAGCCTGTCCATGACTACCTCTCCCCTTAAATTCTCACTTGGACTAATAGATACCGATTTTACCTCCAAGTAGATAAAAAAAAAGAAACCTGGTTACTGTTACCTGCTCTGAAATTAGAGGTATGAAACTCAGGGTAAAAAAGTCTTTTTTAATTGAAGAAAAGTTCATGCAACATAAAATGAACCATTCTGACGTGAACACTTCACTGGCATTTCATACGTTCCCAGTGTTGTGCAAACACCACCACCTCTGTCTAGGGTCCAGATCGTTTTCATCACCCTGAAATGAACCCTTGTGCCCATTGGCAGTCACTGCCAAACTCCTCCTCCACCTGCCCCTGGCTATCACCGATCTGCTGTCTGTCTCTAGGGACTGGCCTATTTTGGATATTTCATTCAAGTGGCATCCTAGAACATGTGATCTGTTGAGTATGGCTTCTCTCACTTAGCATCGTGTTTTCAAGGTTCAGCCTTGCGTGGCTAAGAAAATGAGCCTTTGTGCTGAGGGCACTTTCTCTCCCCTTTGCTCTTCCCAGTGGCCATGCAGCAGCCCACCACCTGGCACACGACGGCAGTGGAGGACTTCGCCAGCTTCCAGCGCAAGTGGTTTGAGGTGGCCTTTGTGGCCGAAGAGCTCTTGCACTCCGAGATTCCTGCTTTCCTCTTGCCCTGGCTGCCCAGCCGGCCAGCCTCCTATGCAAGCAGGCATAGCTCCTTCAGCCGCAGCTTCGGAGGGCGGAGCCAGGCAGCTGCGCTTTTAGGTAGATGCCCGGCCCAGGTGGGGCCAGGGGATGCGCTGGTCGGGGGCTGAGTGAGAGGGGCAGTCAGCCAAGGGAACAATGCCATGTGGACCAGGATTAGAGCCACCGCACCTGTTCATACTGGTACTCTGTCCTCACAGTGGGCTTCTGTGCTAGCTCCCACTGACCCGAGTGGGTCAGGCTCATTATTGTCCCAACCAATAAACAGTGTCCAAGAACTCTCAGATCAGGGCACATTGCTAAACCTGCACAAATAGGAGAGACTAGACAGTGGGGCCACTTCTTCTGAGAAGCAGCTAGGCTACAGGGATTGTGTGCTGGTGCTCACTGCTGGCTTAGTACCTGCCAGAAGCCCTCCCAGGACCTTAGTGTCCTAGGATGTCAGGAGAGGAAGGAATCTCAGAGGTTTTCCATTCCAAACACTGAGGCTGAGTGTGAATCTTTCCTCCGCCCTGCCTCCCCACATGTGCTCATCACATCAAGGGATGTAAACTAGGAGTCCTCCCTCCTTTCCTTGGTTCCTGCAGCTCCAAGATAGGGGTGCATGCCCACATATTGAATGGTGGTGATGTCTGGTAGGAAATGGGACCTCTGCTCTCAAGGACTGGACCGATGGGTTGGGCTGTGAACGTCTTTAGGCAATGCCTGCTCTAGGCAAGATGTCACGAGATTACCTCAATGGCAGGTTGGAGAGATCCTGAAAACCCTCTAGAAGAAAGGGAGGAAATGTAACATAGATCAAACTCCGGGGAAATTCCACCTTCTACTTAGTTTGCCTGTAAATGCCCAGCTCATTGGAATTCTTACCTAGCTGGTAGAATGAAAATGTTAATAGTCATCACAGTTTCCAGATCCTCAGATTCACTTGGATCCAGATGTGGCTTTGAACCTCGCCTTATACCCTCACCCCAGCATGCCCAGCACTGTGTGTGAGAACTGAGGGGGGTGCGGAGAAGACAAAACTGTGAAGAGAGTGGCTCCCCCAGGTAGTCACGACTTACGCGCTTCCTTGTGTTGCATTTCTAACTCTGTCCCTCCTTGAAGTCTTTTGGAAAGAGGCCACCTACTCCCTACCTGCTAGTTACCAGTAGCACAAACCCGTCCCTCCCACTCCCCCCCCCACCCCCGCACCCCCACCCCGTGAGACAAAATATCTCCTGACATTGCCCAGTGACCCCACTCACTCCTGGGTTAGAGTTACTGCTTTGGGAACTGTCCCCTTTGCATCATCATCCTGGTTCTGGAGGCTCTCTTGACAATTTCTGCCTGCACATCCTCATTTCCTAAGTCCCCTCCTTCAGCAGGCTGGTAGAACCCTCTCCTGTCCACCATAGTCTTAAGCTCAAGGTGAGATTCAAATCATTTCAGTTTAGCTTTGATTCTTAGTTATTTCAGAAAAGTTGCACCTCAAGAGGAGCAGTGTGTGGAAAAATAAGCCATCTGCCCAAAACAGAGAGAGAGTAAGGGAGGAGAGAGGATTTAGGTCTTCAGCAGGTAGCTTGTTAAGCAGACGCCCTTCACCTGGGGTTTGCATGTTAAGGCGTCGGCATTGATTCTGAAACTGGAAAGAATCTCACGTGTCTGCATATTTTCTTGAAGCTGTCCTTTCATTAGCTTTCCAGTGGCTCCCAGGATTGTAGTAGAATTTCACTCATCGGCTTCTTTTCCCATCACCCCTCCCACAGGAACTGGCTTTCTTATCACTACTAATTCTATCCAGCAACCCCCGTAGACCTCTGTGTTAGGATATGAGCTACTTCTTCCCAGCTTTTTTTTCAGGTTAGAATGTAGACTTTTGCTGTGTCATTTACTTAAGTGAGAAAGATGAGTTGTCTTTGAATTAGACTGTCCTCAGTGTTGGGTTTTTTTGCCTCGGAAAAAAAAATTAACCTGATTTACAGGGGGAAGAAGACGTGTGTATCATTTATGACCTGTACCCCTTTCTGTTTGTTTCGGCATGTTCCTTTTCAAACCTTTCAGATTCTCAGTTGGAAATCTGCTTTTCCAACAGCAGAAAGCCATTCTAATATTCCTGACCGGTGCCACACAGTCCTGTCTGTCCTGGCCCGTGGTGGCTCCTACTTCTTCCCCATGTTGTGCTGTGTCACCGAGCTGTGAAGCTACAGGGGCACCTGAGACCTTGAGAAGCAGCACCACATCCCTTAATTCCACTCACACACCCTTGATTTCTCAGCCTTTTCTCGATAACCACACTGGGTCTCAGGGTCAGAAGAGGCCATACACCTCGGTCTACACCCTGACGTGTGAACATTTTCCAACCCACTCCTAATAAGTGGAGAGCCAGCTGCTCCTCGAAAACTCCCAACAGGGCACTCACTCCTGCGACTCCTCTGTCCATTTTGGGGCAGCTCCGGGTGTGACTATTGATCTCTGGCGCCCTACCTGAGACTGCAGTCTCTTCTCCTCTCGTGGCATTGATCCCCTCCCCAGGTCACTGTCAGCCCCCTCGCTGTGACCCGGGTGAAGGACCCTCAGCCTGCTCCTCCTCTGAGTTTTCCCCTGTTTACTGGGACTCACTGTCCCAAGGTGAATAAGTCTGTTCTTACGCAGCTAAGGAATGATTCTGAGAACTCGCTGGAAGCTGGGGTTTATCCCTTTGTCAACGTTGTTAGCCTGCTGGGCGTGTCCATACCGTCGAATCTCACCCCTGAAGTAGTGAAAGCTAGTGGTATCTTGAGCCTGTAACCACTTGGCTGAACAGGACACTTCTTTGGGCTTCCTCAGACCAGCCTGTTCTGAACTGAAAACGCCAGATGGGAGGGAGGAGATGCGTAATGTCACTGCTGATGTTTACCGAGTGCCCTTTCTTTTGTGACCCGGGCTTTTCCCCCAGGGAGAACTACCCCGTCCAAGACCAGAGAGCAAAGCTTTCTTCCGTTGACTGGGGCTATTAAGTAAAACGCTTCTGTGGTTGGGCCATGAATCAGGAACACACAGCAGAGGCAGAAACTAGTTCTTATGACTTTTAGCATCGGAGCTGCCATGTTCTTTAGCCTGAAGTGTCCCTAGCGGCTGAGCAGTGTCCATGGGAGTCATGGACAGGCCTCAGATTGAGCACTGGTGAGCTTGTAGCTTAAATGGGGAGGAAGGAATAGCAGGGAGAGTTGCAAGTGGGGTGGCTAAAGGAGAAGGCAAGAGGCAGGCGTCTGTGACCTCCTGGCAGCCATGTTTTCCTTGATCCTCATCCCTCCTCCGGGAAGCAGCTGGGTGGGCACCACCTCAGTTTACAAACGAGGAACTAAACCAGGAGAACTAAAGCAATGTCCTCAGGGGCACCTGGCTAAATGGTGGAGCGTAGACCTTCCAACTCCAGAGGAAGGACGTTTCCCATTTTGCACATTCTGGTTTTGAGAGCATGATAAGCTGTATACCCAGAAGCTGAGTATCAGTCCACCCCTGGGGGCCATTCAGCATCCTGGCTATAGCTCCACAGCCGCTCAACAGGAGATGATTAAAATTGCTGACTCAAGAGCCGTTTTATCCTTGTCAGTGATAAAAGCCACTCAGGGCTTCTACCTGAAAAACCCAGAACTAAGCTGATGGCTTCAGATAAAGAGATACCTTTGGATTCATGGGCGCCAGGGAGAATGAGAAGCTGATAATAGTTTGTAGAAACTACTAAGTGTAAGGGCAGAGCAGAGCCTTGATCTTTCAGTTACTTCTGAGCCTCCTTCAGGCCTTCAGTCTGGTCAGTAACTTGACTGACCCGTCTTTAAAGCATCCCTATCTTGGGTTGAATAGGATTTCTGAGCAGGAGTTCCAGACAGGATAAGCTAGTTTGATACCAACCTGGAATCTGAGCAACACACAGTTGATGGAAGAGGATGTTGAAATTCATTATGAGGTTTTGTTTCTTGAGAAAAGATTCTAGAACTATTGTCTTCCTAGGCTGAAACCAGAAAAGCGAGACTTCCTCCTCCTCACTGTGGTCTGGGCTCTCTGTCCCATGGTGTCCCTTTGTGGGTCTTTGGAAGGGGAAGATCTGGGGTTGAGCCTGGCTGAGGTTCCAACTCTGATTTTGGTCAGGGCATTTCTCCTCCATGGGCTGGTGTTTCCTCATCTGCACATGAAGGAGTTGGATCTGATTGGGGGGAGGCAAACTATGGCTTAACCAGACAAATCTGGACTACCATCTATTTGTTTGTTTTATAAAAAACTTTATTTTTAGAGCACTTTTAGGTTCACAGCAAAGTTGAGTGGAACGTACGCAGAGTTTTCATATACTCCCTGCCCGAGCACATGCACAGCCTCCCCCACTGTCCATGCCCTGCACTAGAGTGGGGTGTTTGTTACCATTGGTGAACCTACGTTAACAAGGCATCACCCCAGGTCTCTGGTTTACATTTGAGTTCACTCTGGGTTTTGTACATTTTGGGTTCTGACGCATGTATAAGGGCGTGTATCCACCATGACAGTATCATACAGAGTAGTTTCACTGCCCTAAAAATCCTCCGGGTTTTGTAAATAAAGTTTTACTGGGACACCGCCCGGCTTATTCACTTACATATCTGGCTGCTAGTGCACTGCGATGGCAGGGTTGAGTGGCTGAAACAGAGACCCCATGGCCTGTAGAACCCAACATACTACCGGGCCCTTTATAGGAAAAGTTGGCAGACCCCCAGACTAGATGATTTAAAGGAAGCTTTTAGAATCTGATTTTTTGGTAGATGATTCTGCAGTTTTATATCTGGATGCCTAGTTGTTTGTTCTTCCACCTCATCCCACTCCTTTTCCTCCTCTCTCTCCTGGGGCCCCTCCTATGTGCTGACATAGCTGCCACTGTCCCAGAGCAGAGGACCGTGACCCTGGACGTGGACGTGAACAACCGCACAGACCGGCTGGAGTGGTGTAGCTGTTACTATCATGGCAACTTCTCCCTGAATGCAGCCTTTGAGATCAAGCTCCACTGGATGGCTGTGACCGCTGCGGTCCTCTTCGAGATGGTGAGCCTCCTTGTGTCGTGGTCGGGGCCTTGGCTCACCTTACCAAGGGGCACAGTGGATGCTTGGTAGAGAGTCATGTCACTTTTTCTTTTTTTTTTTTTTAGTTCAGGCTCTGATTACCTTTCACCTGGACTGTTTGGAATAGCCTTGTAAAAAAATTTAAACGCAGTAAAAAATTTAGTCGATAAGGAGCTAGATGAGGGTTTCTCAGCCTTGGCACTCTTGACATCTGGAGATGGATAATTCTCTGTTGTGGGAGGATGTCCTGTGCACTGTAGGCTGTTGAGCAACATCTGTGACCTCTACCCTAAATGCCAGGATCATGCCCGCCTTGGGACAACCAAAAATGTCTCCAGGTATTGCTGCATATCCCCAGAGAGGAGGAGTATGCCCCCAATAGAGAATCCCTGGTCTAGAGTGAAAAGTAAGTCCTTCTCCCACTCTTACCCCATTCCCAGGGACTTCCATCTAAAAGCAACCACCCGGAGGTGGTTGAGGGTTGGGCTAAGTGGGTGAGGGGTATTAAGGGGGGCACTTGTGTTGAGCACTGGGTGTTATAGGTAAGTGATGGATCACTAAATTCTACTCCGGAAACCAATATTATACTCTATGTTAACTAACTAGAATTTTATTTTATTATTTATTTTTTATTTTTTTTATTTTTTATTCTTTGCCCCAGGGACTAACTAGGATTTTAAATAAAAGTTTGAAGAAAAAAATAAAGGCAACTCCCTGGGGCACCTGGCTGGCTCAGTCAGCAGAGCATGCAACTGTTGATCTCAGGGTAGTGGGTTTGAGCCGCATATTGGGTGTAGAGATTACTTTAAAAAAAAAAACAACACTTAAAAAACATTGTTTTTTTGTTTTTTGTTTTTTAAAGATTTTGTTTATTTATTTGACACACAGCACTCTTGACATCTGGAGATGGATAATTCTCTGTTGTGGGAGGATGTCCTGTGCACTGTAGGCTGTTGAGCAACATCTGTGACCTCTACCCTAAATGCCAGGATCATGCCCGCCTTGGGACAACCAAAAATGTCTCCAGGTATTGCTGCATATCCCCAGAGAGGAGGAGTATGCCCCCAATAGAGAATCCCTGGTCTAGAGTGAAAAGTAAGTCCTTCTCCCACTCTTACCCCATTCCCAGGGACTTCCATCTAAAAGCAACCACCCGGAGGTGGTTGAGGGTTGGGCTAAATGGGTGAGGGGTATTAAGGGGGGCACTTGTGTTGAGCACTGGGTGTTATAGGTAAGTGATGGATCACTAAATTCTACTCCGGAAACCAATATTATACTCTATGTTAACTAACTAGAATTTTATTTTATTATTTATTTTTTATTTTTTTTATTTTTTATTCTTTGCCCCAGGGACTAACTAGGATTTTAAATAAAAGTTTGAAGAAAAAAATAAAGGCAACTCCCTGGGGCACCTGGCTGGCTCAGTCAGCAGAGCATGCAACTGTTGATCTCAGGGTAGTGGGTTTGAGCCGCATATTGGGTGTAGAGATTACTTTAAAAAAAAAAAACAACACTTAAAAAACATTGCTTTTTTGTTTTTTGTTTTTTGNTGTTTTTTAAAGATTTTGTTTATTTATTTGACACACAGAGAGAGAGAGAGATCACAAGTAGGCAGAGAGACAGGGAGAGGAGGAAGCAGGCTCTCTGCTGAGCCGAGAGCCCGATGCAGGCCTCGATCCCAGGACCCTGGGATCATGACCTGAGCCGAAGGCAGCGGCTTTAACCCACTGAGCCACCCAGGCGCCCTAAAAAACATTGTTTTAACCAATAAATAAAATCGGCCACCCTACCACTTCATTGAGTGTACTTCCAGAGATAGTATGTGCATATACAAAGCTTTGTTACTTTTTTTTTTTTTAACAGATATAGTAGCTTGGAATACTGTAGTTGACACTTGAACAATAGGGACATTAGGGATGCTGTCTCTCTGTGCAGTCAAAAATCCAAGTAAAGCTTTTGACTTCCCCCAAACTTAACTACTAATAGGCCATTGTTAACCTGCAGCTTTAAAGGTAATGTAAACAGTTAACACATATTTTGTGTGCTATATGTATTATATACTGTATTCTTTTTTTTTTTTAAAGATTTTATTTATTTATTTGACACAGAGAGAGAGATAAGTAGGCAGAGAGGCAGGCAGAGAGACAGGGAGAGGAGGAAGCAGGCTCCCTGCTGAGCAGAGAGCCCGATGCGGGCCTCAATCCCAGGACGCTGAGATCATGACCTGAGCCGAAAGCAGAGGCTTTAACCCACTGAGCCACCCAGGCGCCCTATATACTGTATTCTTAAAGTAAGCTAGAAAGAAGAAAATGTTATTAAGTAGATCATAAGGAAGAGACAATGCATTTACAGTCCTCTGTTTATTAAAAAAAAAAAAAAACCCACATGTAAGTGGACCCATGCATTTCAAACCTGTGTTGTTTAAGGGTCAACTGTATTTACAATGTGTTTTGTCCTATTACTTATATATCGGTATAAATAAGTTGCCTCGTTGTGTTTTTGTTTTTGTTTTGCTTCATTGTTTTTAAGGGCTACAGAATATTCTGCTATTTGTTTGTATCATTATTTACTTAACCAGCGCCCCGTCAGTGACCATCATATCACTGCTTTCAACTCTAGCTCTCAACAGGGGTGGGGGGAGTGTGTGATTTTGTCCCCATAGGAGCATTTGGTAATATCTGGAAACATTTTTACTTGGCACAAATGGTGGAAGAGTGCCACTGGCGTCTAGTGGGGTAGATACCAGGGACATTGCGCATCATCCTACAACACTTCGCTTAGGGACAGCATCGACAACAGAGAATTAACCAGCCCAGGTGTCATGAGTGCCAAAGCTGAGAAGCTGTCTTTTAATTGGTCTTCTATCTTTTGTCTTCCTAGTCAGCCTGGCTGGTCTGTCTAATTGGGTCAGTCACTGATCACACTGAGAGGCCAGCCTGGCCGCCGCCATCCCCAGTCCCAGTGTCTCTAGAACAAGCCCTCCTTAGCCAGGCCGTCAGGATCTCCCAGGTGCCCTCTTGAACCATCTTTGCAGTCTGCCACTCCTTTAATACACTCTCCCCTTTAACTCAGAAGAATGCTTTTCTGTAGCTTTAACGGAGTCCCGCTCTCCTCCCACACTGGCGCAAGCGAGCAGCCAGAAGATTCAGGAAGCCTTTACAGAAAGCTAGGAGATGACTGAAGAGAGTGAGCACAGCATCAGCTGGCCACATATTGTTTTTCTCTGCAGGGCTCAGAGGCCTAGTTTTGTCCCACAAGGCATGATATCCTGGGGAAGAGATTTGTCTTTGTCTCCGTCTGCCCAGCCCCCATCTGCCTCTGCATGGCTTTGGCGCCTCTGGGGACCCCTACCCTGGAACATTCTCAAGGTCCAAATCAAAAAAGATGCCAGCGGGATGCCTGGGTGGCTCAGTCAGTTATGTGTCTAACTCTTGAGCTCAGCTCAGGTCTCAATCTCACGGTCGTGAGTTCAAGCTCCACATTGCAGTCCACACTGGGTGTGGAGCCTACTTAAAAAAAAAAAAAAAAAGACACCCAGCCCCCTGTCCAGCTCAGCTTGCAGAGGACACTGGCTCTTCCCCAGCCAGTCGACACTGGGATAACCACTCCTTCCAGGCAGAACTAACCCTCTGACCCAGTAGGCTAAGCCTTCTCCTTGGAAGCCCTGCCAGATAATCCGGTCTCAAACAACATGACCGTAACATTCGTAGACGCACACATATAGTCACAGTTGGCGGGAAGAACAGTATTTATCTCCCCGAGGGAATATAGCAACTGTCTTTTCAAAATACACTTTTCTGAATTGGGGTAAATTGGAGGGGAGACAAACCATGAGAGACTGTGGAGTCTGAGAAACAAGCTGAGGGTTATGGAGGGGAGTGGGGAGGGGGATGGGTGAGCCTGGTGGTGGGTATTAAGGAGGGCACATGGGCGCCTGGGTGGCTCAGTGGGTTAAAGCCTCTGCCTTCAGCTCAGGTCATGATCTCAGGGTCCTGGGATCAAGGCCTATATCAGGCTCCATGCTCGGCAGGGAGCCTGCCTCCTCCTCTCTGTCTGCCTGCCTCTTAGCCTACTTGTGATCTCTCTCTCTGTCAAATAAGTAAATAAAATCTTTAAAAAAAAGTCTTAAAAAAGGACGGCACGTATTGCATGGAGCACTGGGTATGGTGCAGTAACAGTGATTCTTGGATCACTGAAAAAATAAAGTAAAAAAAAATAACTTTTCATACCAATTCATGTAAAACCCACTGAAAGCTGCTAATCCCTTATTACAGTTTTGACCCTTGAACTGCATGGATCCACTTATACATGGATTTTTAAAATATAAATACAGTACTATAAATACAATTTTCTTCCTTATGATTTTCTTAACATTTTCTTTTCTCCAGCTTACTTTATTGTTAGCATACAGTGTATAGTACCCATAACATATAAATATATGCTAATCAGCTACCTTATTGGTAAGACTTCCAGTCAACAGTAGGCTGTTAGTAGTTAAGTTTTGGGGGAGTCACAAGTTATACTCAGGTTTTTGACTGCATTGGGTGTTATTGTCCCTAACCCCTGTGTTGTTTAAGGGTCAATGGTATTTTGTTAAGTTTTTAGAAATCTCTAGTGTAGATAAATTATTATTTTAAGGTGGTGTCCAAATTTGTTATAAATCACATTTTATTATGTAATTTTATAATATGTAATATTTATAATATTGTAACGCATTTTATAATATTAAAATATGACATATCTTAAAATATTACATAAAATAAAAAGAACCTTATAAATTATTTTGGTCAGGCACATGTGGCTGGCTCAGTTGGTAGAGCATGCAACTCTTGATCTCGAGGTTGTGGGTTTGGGCCGTGTTGGGTGTAGAGATTACTTAAAAATGGAATCTTTAAGAAAAAAAAAGAGATTATTTTGGTCAAACAGATCTTAGTTTTTGTTGTTGATGTATTGTTGTTATGACTGTTTCTGGGAAAAAAGCTAAGAGTGGTCCCCTTCAATTTTTAACGTAACCATATTTGTTTAAGTTCAGTTATGGCTCAAACTATATATATATCTTATATATATATATATGTATTTATATATTTTAAGATTTTATTTATTTGAGAGAGAGAGAGGGAGGGAGCATGAGCAGGGAAGGAGCCGAGGGAGAATCAGACACTCTGCCGAGCAGGAGCCCAATGTGGGGCTTGATCCCAAGACCCTGGGATCATGACCTGAGTCGAAGGCAGATGCTTAACCGACTGAGCCACCCAGGCGCCCCTTGATATAACATTTGACACATTTCTCATCTGTATGCCAAAGCCACATGCATCAGTTTTTGTTTTTGTTTTTTTTAATATACATAGTTTTGTGGTTCAGAAAGTATCCTAAGAGGTAGAAATTTGCCACTGTTTCCTAAGGAAATGGTATTGATGGGGAGGTTTGTCTCACTGCTTCAGTTAACTTTCGTTCGGAGTCTTCGGACAGAACGGCTTTGGGGAGTTTGCCAGAGAGAGGCTCTCATTCCGCCAGGTCAGGGCTTATCGCTTTTGGCCAGAGGCCACCACAGTCATCTCGTGCCCTGAATCATGTCCCTTCCAACCAGCCTGAGTGGGTTGTTTTCCTATTTGATACTTTGGGCTTAGTAAATTTTTGATAAAGGACACATTTAGAAGGACTTAACTTATATCCTGTGACCTTCCTCCAACATCCTATAGAATGAGAAGGCCATTTAGGAGGCAAGAAATAGCTCTGTCCAGTTGCTTCCTTCCAGAAGAAACACTGAAGTTGCCGAAGCTCGGGCTAGGAGGAGGAGCTGCTTAACTCACAGTTCTTCAAGTATTTGTCAGAGGGGCTTAAACTGTGCTGTTTCCTGACCAGGACTGGTTTGGAGCCAGTGAACATGAATAAATGAACATGCCAATCAATACCGATGCCGCCACAGTGGCGGCCTCGCCCCCTGGCAAGTATTTTCTCTTGTCTGAATTCACTTGGAGATGACTCTGTTTCTGTGCTTCCCACCAGGTCCAAGGTTGGCATCGCAAAGCCACTTCCTGCGGCTTTTTGTTGGTCCCCGTTCTGGAGGGTCCCTTTGCGCTGCCCAGTTACCTGTATGGCGATCCGCTTCGAGCCCAGCTCTTCATCCCACTCAACACCAGCTGCCTGCTCAAGGAGGGCAGTGAACACCTGTTTGATAGTAAGAGACACTCCCCTCTGGACATTCTGTCTCTGGGAGTAAGACCCCCTCCCCCAAGGCCTCTAGGACTAGTGCACAGAGGGAGCCTTTGGACAAGGGGGCCGGAAAGATCTGGGTCTCATGCTGGTTCTTTGCTCAGTGGCCGGGTATCCTGGACGAGTCCTTAATGTCTAAATGTCTTATTCCTCAAATGAGAGCACATCAAGTTTAACACTGCCTTGCCAATTCAGGAAGACCCTCATGAGGCTGGGAGCAGATGGTGGGTGGGAGAGCATGTGAGACACTGTAAATCACCAGCAGCCCTGGTATTCTCCCCACACTCTCCTTTCCGTGCTCTAGCCTAACTGGTTTTGGGCTGTGGGAATTTGAACCTTATGGGAGGCTTGAATCTGCTGCTTCATGCAAACAGGCCAAAAAAAAAAAGGGGGGGGGAGGCATTAAATGCAAAACAGGATCCAGCGTCCTGTTGTGCAAAGCTGTAGTGTATCAGCACCTGGAACATGCATGTGGCTCGAGTCCTTTGTCTCAGGGAAGACAGAGCAGGAGGGAGCTCAGAGGAGGACAGCAGGACTCTGCTGACAGCCCTTTCCCTGGGACATGGTTGTCAGTCCGAGGGGAGCAGGGAGTAGGCGGGGCTTCCCTGCTGCTCTGCCCTGGCCCCCGAGATCTCTGAGGGCAGGTGTAGGACAGATCGAAGGACAAGTCTTACTTCACACAGCACAGAACTTTTTTATCCCTGATGAATTGCTCATTTTGATGAACATATAAATAGCTCCTACAGAGCTCTCGGTGAGCTCACAAATGACCTTTTTAAAAACGAAAAGTTAGACTTGCTGCCGATATATCAGTAGCCCTTTCGTTTCTCAGATGTAGAAATTAGAAATGTGAAAGGAAGAACTTTTGGTGTGAGGGAGGTGGTTTCTTCCCCTGCCCATGTAAGTCCGTGTCATGGTGGTAGAAGAGAAGTGGCCCGGGGGTGAGAGGTCTCGCTAGGTCAGGGAGGCCACACTAAGTGTTGCCGCACTTTTCCTGTGATAGGCTGCCCTGGGGGTGCAAACAGCTTGGGTTCCAAAGGCCCATCTCTATATTCTTTTTTTATGTCTTAGAAGACATTTTTTTAAAAAAAGATTTTATTTATTTATTTCACAGAGGGAGAGAGATCACAAGGAGGCAGAGAGGCAGGCAGAGAGAGAGGGGGAAGCAGGCTCCCCGCTGAGCAGGGAGCCTGATGCAGGCCTCGATCCCAGGACCCTGAGATCATGACCTGAGCCGAAAGCAGAGGCTTTAACCCACTGAGCCACCCAGGCGCCCTCAGAAGACATTTTTATATAGATACTATTTTCATTGGTGGTTGGGGTTCGAGGTGGGTCCCACAGAGCCCTTGGAGGCCATAGGTCCCGTGAAATGTAGAGTTGACCAGTGCTGTACACACACACACACACACACACACACACACACACACACACACACACACCCCACCCCCCACCCCCCTCTCCTGTAACCTCCCGGTGACTGACAGAGGACCACTGCAGTCCTGAAATGCCACACGATTCTATTCGTATCTGATGATTTCAAGACAGGCAACCGCCTCATGCTGCTGTTTTTAATATGCTCAGGAGACACGTCCCCCACACCAGCCAGACCCTTCTGGGGTTTTCCACCTTCACTGTCACAGCCCAGGATTGCTGGCAAGGCTGGCATTGGAGGACATTTTTGTATGAGCTGCTGGTTTTCCCTGCCTGTTGTAACCCAGGCTTCAAGACCAGCATCCTCTGTTGGTTGCCATGGTTACAGCTGAAGAAAGGAGTCCTAGTTTAAAGCAATAAGGGCTTGAATCTAAAAATCAATTTTCTTGCTTCTGTGCCGCTTCTCTTCCTGTTATCTCCCCTTCCAATAACAGTGGATTCCAAAGCTTAAAAATCTGACAAGGAATTTGCTCTTTGTTTTTACCTATTAAGGCTGAAGTCTTTTTTCTTGTTTGCTTTTTAGTTGCCTACAGCCCTCAAATGTATTCTAGATAGAAAATTCCAAATGTAGAGAGTAGAGAGAGCACTCCTGTTCTTCAGGATGTCTTCTGCGGTTGCTTCTCTAGCCCTCAGCATCTCAGTCCCAAGAGCAGCGCTGGCCCATTGCCTGTTGCCGAGCGACAGCCTGCCTCAGCCCTCCACCTCCTCCTCAGCTCTTGGTCCTCACACCAGCGCAGCAGAAGGAGCGAGGCCGGAGCCATGATGTGGGTGATGGAGGAAGGCACTTGTCTGCTCTCCTGCCCTCCCCTGCCCTCCCCAGCCCATCGCTTTTCCAAAAATAATTTTTATACTTATTTGCTTCAGTTTCCCCACCCCTAAAATGGAGACTATACTGTTGTCTTTCCTTGTAGGGAAGTGGAAGATGGGTAATAATTTTTTTTTCTTTTCTCTTTAGAAGCAGATAACATGCATTTAAAGCTTGTCTTTTGTTGGTATTTTTAATATCACGTTCCTTTCCACTTTGGGCATAGGAAGTCATTAGACTGAGTCCTACCTCGAGTTCTGATAGCTCACACTCTGGTTGCTGAGGACTCCTATTCAGTGCCTTTCTAGACCCTGATAGAGCTTCAGGGAAGGGGTCGTGAGAATGCACCTTTGTTCCTTGGGACGGAGGCTGGTCTCTCAAAAGCACGTAGTGTGGAAAAGCAGCACTTAAGCTCAAGGGGGAGGAATGGCCAAGAGAAGTGAAGGGTACGAAAGGCCAGACCCAGGGAGAATTACAAACCTTGGAATCACACCCTGGCATTTATTTTTTTTTTCTCCTTTCAGGCTTTGAACCGGAAACGTACTGGGATCGAATGCACCTTTTCCAGGAAGCCATTGCCCACAGGTTTGTCCCTTAGCAGGAGGGCATTGTGGGAGGGCGTCGGTGACTGTCGTGAGTAGCACTTACCAAACCCAAACCCAGTTTGTTTCATTTCTGGGGATCTAGTTCACCAAAGACCGACTCGCTGCCGATACCCTACAGGACCCTTTGCCTTGGTTTCAAAGCTAAGCATTACCCCTCCAGTTCCTGTAGCTGTTGTTTCTCAGATCACATTACCTTCTTCCAGTTGAGGGGAAAGCATAGAACTCCCTCCTTAGCCTCCAACAAGACCTTGAGCCAAGCTGTCCAGCAGATGACTTGAGATGAAAAACTGTGGAGCGCTTCAAGAGCCCCTTGACACATGCTGAGAAGATAATGGGGGTTAAAAAGCAATAGATAAGTCCATGGGTGTTTACTGGCACTAGGACATGTGCCAGGGAGGGGCTTCCCTGGACTTAGTTGCCTACCCCTGAGGCCAGGCCAACTTTGTCTCTAGAACGCACCACACAGTGTTCATTTGCTGCTTCCTGTTAATCATGGCAGAAGCAAGTCCTCCATTCCCACTTCCAAAATCCTCTCTCAGCACTGTCTGCAGTGTCCTGCCATATCCTTATTCAGCTGTTACCACCCCACCTTGCACCCCGCTCCCGCCCCCGGCCCACCACAGACTGGCTTCTTCCTTCCAGCAGGAGGGGCTGCCGACTGGGGGCAGAAGGTGGGGAGCGCAGTGGGTCAGTGGCAAAAGGTGTCAATCCAGAAAGCACGCAGGCCTGGCTCACCTCCGCCTCTACCAGCGTGCAGCTGAGGAACCGTGAGCAAGTTGTGGAACTGCTTCACCTTCGTTTTCTCACCACTCGCTGGGTTGTTGGGAAGGTTCTCCGGAGTTCCCGATACCTAGGAAGCCCTGGGTAGACAGTGGGTATCATTAGGAAGACCCCAGCTAACTGATGAGTTTATGAGAAGGTCTGACTCTTCCCTTGGATGATATCATTGGGTGGTGATTGGATTTTGGTGGCTAGATGTCTCTCAGGATGGGGCCTTTTGATTTCTTCACGTCTTCTGTCCCATCCCCACGAATCACTGTATGGACTCTGCTGGTGTCCCCGCACCTAAACACTGTGCTCCCTTCCCCACCTGGACCCACCATCCTCACCTATATCTTCCCCCCACATTCTGCTCCTTCTACCCCCACCCCTTCTCCATCTATCAGCCATGCTCCACCACAGGTTCCCAGGTTCCTGCTCTCTCAATCCTTCCTTCCCTTTTTCCTGACACATTCTGTCCATCTGTTATGCTGATCTAGGGGCCCCTGGAGGGCAAGGGTATGCATTTTTCTCATTTTTAAAAAAATATTTTATTTATTTATTTGACAGAGAGAGAGAGAGATCACAAGTAGGCAGAGAGGCAGGCGGGTGGTGGGGGGAGCAGGCTCCCCACCGAACAGGGAGCCCGATGCGGGACTCGATCCCAGGACCCTGAGATCATGACCTGAGCCGAAGGCAGGGGCTTAACCCACTGAGCCACCCAGGCGCCCCCATTTTTCTCATTTTTGTTTCCCTTTACAGCACCTAGCAGAGTGCCTTGCCCAGAGTATTTTTTGCACAGAATGGAACTCTAGGTTGGAAAGTGGCTCTGAAATGAAACATTAGCCCACCCATAAGGTTCATCTCATCTCTGAAAGAGTTAGAAACCAGTCCAATAAAAAAAAATCTTNACTGAGCCACCCAGGCGCCCCCATTTTTCTCATTTTTGTTTCCCTTTACAGCACCTAGCAGAGTGCCTTGCCCAGAGTATTTTTTGCACAGAATGGAACTCTAGGTTGGAAAGTGGCTCTGAAATGAAACATTAGCCCACCCATAAGGTTCATCTCATCTCTGAAAGAGTTAGAAACCAGTCCAATAAAAAAAAAATCTTAAAAAAAAGAAAAGAACAAAAGAAGAAGAAGAAACTGGTCTTGCTTCCCTGGACCCCCTGTTGTGGCTCCCCAGCTCCTCCTCCATATGTGTCTGGGTGGGATGGGTGTCTTATCCCCCTCCCCCCTAGCTGTAGTCCTTGCTCGGATGCTCCCCAAGTGGACAGTGAGGGGGCCCAAGTGCCTGGTGACCTAAGGTAGAAATGAGGGAAGATTCTGCTCAGTCTGATCCATGCTGAGTAAATAAACAGCCTTGTTTGAAAAGTAGAGGGGAAGAAAGGCAAAATCCAGGGCCATTCCTACATGTGATAGAATCAGCCTATAGATGATGGGGCTTGCTGTGCACGTTAGCCGATCCATTTAATTTGCATATTTGACTTCATGTGTTCTTTGATAAATAATTATCGAAAGCCGATGTGAAGCTGGCAGCTTATACAGAGGATGCAACGGAAGGAGACAGGTGCTTTACCTCCTTTAGTTCTGCCCACATCACTGCCTTCATTACATAAAGCTCTCAGACTCGGGGCGGGAGCCACATCTGTTAGCACGTCCTTTTCAGCACTTAGCAGGTAGAGCTGTAATAAATGTGTTTGATGGAAATAGAAAAACCCGGAATAGAACAAACCATAGATGAGAAGCAGAATCGAATAAGTCACAGATGAAAAGTGGCTCCTCCTGCCCATTTCCAGAATGGAACAGCGAAGCAGAGAGCCCCAGACTTGGTTCCTCATTTTTAAGAAGAGGATTTCAATTAAGATAATTCATTCTATTTAAATCCAGAGCCTTCTTTGAGAACCTACTATGTGCTTAGCTGGGAGAACTAAGGGAAAGAGGTGTGGCCAAGATGAATTAAGATAAGCACCCTCCCCCTCTCGTCATATGGGTGGGCACCGGCACCGTGTAGGACCCGATGTGGGTTCTAGGGAGAGGCAGAGAAGAGGGGCGGGATGGGACAACGTGACAGCGCCCAGAGGAAGGTCTGATTGGACAGGTGGGAGGCATGCAGAGGGAGGGGTGGTGGGCAGAGACAGGGCTGGATGTGGAGAGTAGCTGGTGAGAGGGCTCTCCCCTACCTGGAGATGAGGGGAGGCCTGGCGGGAGGAGGTCTGGTGAGGGCAAAAACCAGCTGCCCGAATGTTCCATCTTGAAAGAGATCTTTCCAGGTCCCTTTAGCTCAGGCTGTCAGGAAGTCCTCTCAGCCACATTTGCTCTCCCTGTCCCTGTAGCTAAGGAGGCCCTAATCTGTGTGTCTTCCTGTCCTTCCCTTAGGTTTGGGTTTGTGCAAGATAAATATTCCGCCTCTGCTTTTAACTTCCCGGCCGAGAACAAGCCTCAATACATCCACGTTACAGGTGAGACACTCCAGGCAAAACGTGGGGCAGGCGGGTCCCTGTGGGGGGAGCCTGTGCACGAGAGCCCCTGCCCTGAACCACTGGCTGGGGGGGTGGCGGGGGGGCCCTCCTGGTGGCGGTGACGCAGGGCCTCCCCTTGCTCCTCAGGAACAGTGTTCCTGCAGCTGCCCTACTCCAGGCGCAAGTTCTCGGGGCAGCAGCGGCGGCGGCGGAACTCCACCAGCTCCACCAGCCAGAACATGTTCTGCGAGGAGCGGGTTGGCTACAACTGGGCCTACAACACCATGCTGACCAAGACATGGCGCTCTAGTGCCACGGGGGACGAGAAGTTTGCTGATCGGCTGCTCAGGGATTTCACGGACTTCTGCATCAACCGCGACAACCGGCTGGTCACGTTCTGGACGAGCTGCCTGGAGAAGATGCACGCCAGCGCCCCGTGAGGCCAGGCCGTGCCGCCGCCCCGAGCGCGGCGAGGATTCCGCTCTTGCTGTCCGAGTCCAGTAGGGGCGGGGGGGCTCTGGGCAGCGGGCGGCCGTGCCCCCGTTGGTGAGCGGGGGCCATCGGTGAGGGGGGCCGTTGCTGCCGCTTCTCCCCCGCTCCCCGCAACAAAGTGTCTTCCCCTCGAGGAGAAAGACTTGGGAAGAAACGAGCGCTGAGAGCAGGCGGGAGGCCCAGATGGTCTGTGGGAGGACCTCAGCACTGGGGAGGGGGGCGAGCAGCCCCCATGAGTGTCCTTGGAGAGGGGGTGGCTCCTGGGAGCACCCCTTCTCTCCCCCAGCCGTGGGCTTTTCGGAGCTGACTGCCGCTTCCCGCCCAACAGTGTGCACAGGATGTAAGATAATTTTGTGAAATAGTGTACCATAGGCTCATACCAACTGTATATACCTGTACATATCAGCAGCAGGAATAAAGTGCCACATGCAGCATCTCTGGCCCCCACCTGGTTCCTAGCAGTGGTGATCCCATCCTCGGCCGGGCACTCGGGCCCCATCGCCAGGGACATGGTGGCAAATGAGGCAGCCACAGAAGGTGAGGAGGACTGTAGAATTCACTGTCTTGGAGAGTCTGGCTGTGGATTTCCTGAAAGGTGTCTTTTCATAGGCCCTTAGGCAAGAGCGGAATAGTTTCTTTCAGACCTAGTGAGCAGAGCAGATAGTACCACGCACAACCGCAGGCTTGTGCTGTCGCAATGAATCTTGCTAAGTGGGTGAGCCCAGGTGTGGCACGCGGATGTCATGGCATTCTAAAAAAAAAAGGAAAGAAAAGGAAAGTCTCTATTGATGCCAAGGTTTAGAACCTACTTCTTAAAGGGATAAGATTCAGCATGGGGCCTCAACCTCAGCACCTCCCCTAACCTGCTAGTGGCAGGGGTGAGGGGCTGCAGGACAGAGGGGACCTGACAGGTACTGCCACTTCCTCCCCCTCCAACTCTCCACACAAGCCCTGTTGATTTTCCTCCTCAGTAGCTTGCAAATCCACCCACTTCTTCCCAGCCCTCTGCTGTTGCGCCTAGCCCTGCACAGCCCTCCTTCATCTTTGTCTTCCTCTTGCGTGGCCAGGAGAACCCCTAACCCGTCTCTGCTTTCCCTCCAGGCTGTCCTCCACTTAGCAGTCAGAGTCTTATTTAAGAACCACTCGGATCGTGCCCACCACTTACTTAGATGTCTTTGGGTACTTGAACTTCAAACATCCTAGACAAAGCCAGACATAGACCGGACAATCTGGTCCCGGGCTGTTCCTCCAACCACCTGGAACATCACCGACTCTTAAGTGGCTCAGGTCCTTTGCACATGCTATCCCAGCTGCTTAGAACACTCCTCCTCTCCAGACCCAATCTGCCTTGCTCACTCCTGGTCATCGTTCACCTCTTTGCTCCCATCTTACTTCTCCAGAGAAGCACAGCAGGCTATCTGTCAGGTCTTCCCACAGCACCTTGTACTTCTGGGGCAATACTCGGCACATTTCCATGCCAGCATGATGGAAACTTGCCTATTTTGCTTGTCTCTTTGTTCCTAAATGTGCAGCGTAATAGCAGATGCTGGAGAAATGGTGTTGGCTGAATATGTGGAGTGAATGAACGAACTCTGGGCTCAAGGGCCAGGCGCTGGGTGTCGCATCTGAATCTTCCCACACTGGGTTCTTAAGTTATTCAATGGAGCCTGTTTCCTCATCTTTAATTTGGAGCTATTTATGCTACACGTAGAGATTTTGGGAGAATAGATCTGTTAATATTTGTCAAAGCACACAGATTGATTCCTGGTGAGGAACAGGTCCCTGGTAAAAATCCCCTTTTCTTTTCCTTTCTCACCTTCCCTTCCCTCAGACAAAATTTGACTCTGTTAAGCATCTACGCCCTTCATTTATAAAATGGGAGACTCATTGTCTAGCACTCTCAGTGCTAGGGTGGGGGAAGGACCAGAAGACAGAGGTATAGGAAAGCATTTACTACCCAGCAGGCAGTAAACAAACGTCGGTGGTTCTGACATTCCTGGATGGAAAGTCCTCTTTGCCATGTTTCTGAGCCAGCTTCCTGCATGATTATTGCCGGATGTGGCAGTCACTGGCCTGTCTGGATCCGCTCGTGTGGCATAGACACATGTGGTCCTCAGTATCCTACTTTCCACCCTTCTCTCTTCCAAAGATGACCTGGGAAAAGAAGGCTCAGTGATTTGGTGGAAGAAGGCAGCTCACAAGCTAGAATGCTAGCCATTCACCCTTCAGAGCTGGGCCTGAAACATCTATGCCCTTGAACCCTAGTTCCCCCACATTCTTCTTCTCTGACCAGCACCTCCTTCCACCCACTTGTCCAGGCCAGAATGTGGGAGTAGAACCCAATTTTCTTTCAACTCCACCATCACCTAGTCCTCCCACCTGTCCCTCAGACTCACCCACCTCCCTCCATGCCTGCTGCCCAAATGCAGAGAGAGCCCAGCCTGAGGAAGTGTGTGGTTTGGTTAGACATGAGGGATGTGTGTGTGCAGATTGAAGGCCCCACACCAGGTGTATAAATGTGAATAACCATTTCTTGGTGGAGAGAGGCAGGAGGCTTGGGGCCAAGAGGACCTGGGTTTAAATCCCAGCCCTGCCATTTCTTGCTGTGAGAGCTAGGAATGTTCTGTTTCCTGAATGTGGTTCCTCACCTGTTAGAGATGATGTGACCTCACCTTTCTTCCCAACTACACACACACACACACACACACACACACACACACCCCTACCTCTCTCTCTTGAGTGTTGCTCTTCTCCTGTGCTTGTGACAATGTAATTATTCACTGACCCCTTTCAGCCCCCTAGACTGATAATTTCTTCTGGCACACTCTCCAGTCACTGAGAGTTGAGTGAGTGAGCTGGTGAAACCAAGGGAGCAGGTGCACATGGCAGGGACCCTCACATGATCCAGCACAAAGGAGGGACACGTGGACTGGAAGGAGGACCTTGACGGGCTCGCCAGTCTGGTTCCCTAAATTAAGTCATGGAGGGCATTTATTCATGTTTAGAAATGGGGCATCAAGACCCAGACACGTGCACGACATGCCTCGGGGTCACCCCAGTGTAAGAGGGGATGAGGGTGATCCAGTAAGACAAGAGCCTTAGAGCAGAGGGGTTCTTGGAGATCTGGCCCAGCTTGGACAGTGCCTGGAACATTGCGCCCCTCCCTCAACATCAGCTGTTAAAATGATGGCAGTTGCCCCAACTCTCTGAACCCCAGGAGTTTAGAGAGGGGAAAAATCAGAGAGCTGGAGTGGACAGGCTAGTCTTGAAAGAGGAAGTGGCCTTGGGCCTCATAGGATGGGTAGGAGTCAGAGTGGTCAAGAGCCCAGTGTCCCCACTTGGGCCAGAGGGCTACACTCCACTAACTAGTTGCTGCCTTATCTAGATCCCAAGAACCTCTGCTGAGAAGTTTTTTTCTCTCGTCAGAGGTACCACGTTGCCAAAAGCAGGAAGAGGGCCTTCTGACCATGCCGTGCTGGCTCCTTCTTGTTGTGAACAGGGTTGTTGGCTGACCCTGAGCAGCTCTGGAGACATCTCTCAGTTCTGTGGTCGTGCTGGGGTGTGCGCAGGCCCTCGGTCACCTGGGGAGCTCCAGACGGCCTCCTGAGTGTAGAAATGAATCCGGGGTGGGGAACCACACAGAATGTGTGAGATGCAGAGAAACCCGATGGGAAAAGAGATGAGATAGATAGACTGACACCAGGGCCCTCTTCCAAAGGAATGGCAAGAAGCCAAGAAGGCTTCACAGCAGAAGCGGTAGCTGCGTTAGTCCCCCAGCTGTGGTTCCCCAGGGCTCCTTGGGTGAAAGAGCTCGCATAAATTGCAGACTCCAAAGCCTCTCCCGAAGATTCTTGTTCAGGGGTATCTGGGACCCTGCACTAGAAACAGACACTGTGCTCTCAGTGGTCCATTTGAGAAACCCTGCTCCAGATTCGTTCTCTGGGCTTCTTCGTGAGTACTCTACACGGAACTCTAACTAGCCTAGAAGTCTGATTCTTAGACCAAAGCAGGTTAGAAGCTGCACACTGAAAGGCAACACAGTAGAGGCAGAGAACTTGACCGGTGAGAGAGATGACATCTGACAGGAGATGGAAGGCTGCACGGGGTCCCCCAAGGCACAGGACCGCCAACACCTGCGCAGCTGGGCCGGGAGTTGCTGAGTACTGTGTGGAATGGGCACAGAAGCCCGGATCCCCTGTGCAGGAAGAGACCCATCCAAATAATTAAAATGGAACCTCAAGGTATTACAAGAAAGAAGCAAATGACATTCACTTGACACTAAGGAAGTCTGTGAGGCTTTGCCAACATGGATAGGAAATAGTGGGACAGAAAGCTGAATAGAGGGCGCCTGGGTGGCTCAGTGGGTTAAAGCCTCTGCCTTCCTCTCAGGTCATGATCTCAGGGTCCTGGGATCAAGGCCCGCATTGGGCTCCCTGCTTGTCAGGGAGCCTGCTTCCTCCTCTCTCTCTCTCTCTCTCTCTCTCTCTCTCTCTCTCTCTCTGCCTGCCTCTCTGCCTACTTATGATCTCTCTCTCTCTTTCTCAAATAAATAAATAAATCTTTAAAAAAAAAAAGCTGAATAGAAGCCAATTTAAGCCCAAACATTTCAGTTACATATAATAATGGTCACTCCATTTCTTTTTTTTTTTTTAAAGATTTTATTTATTTGAGAGAGAGAACTAGTGAGGGGGAGGAGCAGAGGAAGAGGGAGGAGCAGACTCCCTGCTGAACAGGGAGCCTGATGCTGGACTTGATCCCAAGACCCTGGGATCACAACCTGAGCTGAAGGCAAATGCTTAACTGACTGAGCCACCCAGGCGTCCCAGTCACTCCACTTCTTGAGTGTTGGCTGTTTTCTGGGCAACGTAGCAGACATTCTTTACGTGCCACTGCATTGGATAATCTTACCGGCCATCATCATACAGATGACCGTGGAAGGCCCAGGCAGGGGACCCCAGGGCCACACAGCAAACAGCAGGGCTGGGAATCAGGCCTGTGGGACTCCAGAGGCCGGCGCCAACCCACTGTGCTATCCCCCTCGGCTGGGTCAGTGAGGCGTCACCACTGCTCTGACCTGGGGCTCTGGCTGGGGACCCTGTATTCCTTTCAACATGTGAATGTGGCCTCACATACAGGTGCTCTGCTGGGAGCATACGGTGATTTTGAGCAGGTGCAAGTGGTGTTTCCTTGCCTCCAGGCTCCTCTCTGGAAGGCCCTGTCTGCTCCTTCCCTTCCAGCCCCACAGCCTCTGACTTCAGCCTGCAAGTGCTTTGAGCAGTCCCCGGCTTTCGGGCCATGCCACACACCTGCCCAGTACCTGGCCTAGAAGGCATGGGTTGTGGGGGGCAAAGCAGGCACCAAGGACTCGTTCCTACCGGTCTTTAGATTTGTTCTCCATCTCCTTCTCTGGCTGCAGCAAGACTCATCTGTCTCCCCAATGAATCAGCACATAGTCCTTCCAGAAAGAGAATCTCTTCCCACCCTGGTGCAAAGCGCTGGGGGTGGGTGGGGGGAGTTGCTGTATGGCCACCAGCAAACCCCTGTCTCTGAACCCCAGTGTTTTCATCTGAACTCCTCTGGCATCTGAATGAGTCTGGGAGAAGCCTTGGGGATCACAAGTTTCAGATCTTTCCCCACCTCGACTGGCAGGAGAGCTGAGTGCCAAGAGGGAATGGGAGTCTCTGTCAGTCTCTGAGGCAGCTGGTGGCAGCTGGGACAGGAGCTGGGTCCCTTACCTCCTCTCTGTGCACTGTGGATTGCACCAGATTGCTTACCCCAGCCCAATCTCTCCCCGTTAATCCTTGGATGTCTCTTAAAAAGAGACAGAGAATTTTATTTTTAAGCCCAGGGCATCCTGGGAGAGAAACATTTTCCTAATGTCTTTGTTCATCCAACCCTAGTAGCTCACATTCTGGGTTCTTCTTCTCCCCACAGTCTGAGCAACAGGTAAGGTGTGACCAGGCACTGTCCTAGGAAAGGCACCCCTTTACAAGGTGAAACGTCCTGCCTCTCATCCTGTGTGTCCTGAGCAGACACAAGCTTGAGACGGTGGGGAGGGCTCTGCCCGAGGCCAGCCTGTGAGATTTTCATCCTGACGTTGTCTGGAAATCCCCACCCCTTTTCCAGGCTGTTTCCAGCACTGGAGGAGAACCAGGAGCTAGGCTGGGGTTCTCAGCGGGGGGCTATTTTGGCCCCCCTTTGAGGGACATTTGGCAATGTCTGGAGACAGCTGTGGGAAGTGCTACCAGCATCTCATGGGTGCTTTTAAACACCCTATAATGCATAGGACAAGCCCTACAACAAAGAACTATTCAGTCCCAAACATCAGTTTTGAGGTGGAGATAACCCTGAACTAGATTCTGATCCGGTACGAGGTCCAGATGGTGGGCCCCTCCTTCCTGAGACTTTGGAGGAAAAGATATGTGCCACTTGCCCCTGATTATGGAACTCTAAATCCTTTCCTGATGGAAATCCCATCCCCAATCTCCTCTTGCTAGGTGCTAGGCCAGAGTGGCTAAGGGACCTGCTTAGGGCCACACTGCAAATTGTGGACAGAACTGGGATTAGAATCCTGGTCATGTTGAACGCTTACGTGTTATTGCACGGCCCTTGTGTTTCTCTTTCCTTGTACACAGAGCTTGTCTCTCCAGTAACATATAAGCTCCTTGAGGGCAGAGAGCATATCTTGCTCATCTTTGTGTCCTCCACTGCAAGTGCCCATCACACAGAGGGGCTCATTTAGCATTGGTTCAATTCATTCATTTGGCCAACATTTATGCAAAGCAGAACCCATGTCAGCCTTGCACCCTTGGTAAAGGGACACAGACGTAAAGCGCTACAGAAATAAAGGAGGGGGGCCTAATTCCATGTAGGGGAACTGGGAAGCCTGGAGAAAGGGGCATTAGGACTGGGACTTGAAGGCCATGTAAGAGTTCTCTGGGTGGGTGAGGAGGACAGGTTGGGGAAGGGATTCTGGAGGGCACTAGACCAAACAAGAGAACGTGACCACCTAAAGCCTGACGGGAAACTGGAGAGCGATTTCTCCAAATCCACCTTACTCAGCTCACACTTCCAATAGCTGATTTCCAGAGGGAGGTTAGTGTGGTCAAGTTCCAGCGTGCAAACCAGGGTGACACACTGTCCACTCTTGCCCTGAGTCAGCCTGGGCCCCGGGGTCACACCTTGGGGAAGAGGGGACAAAGACACACCACCTTGCTCACCTGTCAGGCTTTGCTCTTCCTGCTCGTGGATCTGAAGAGCAAGCTTTAAACATACCCAGGCTCTGAGGAGGGGGCGGACATGGCTGATAGGGCAGGCAGGGAATGAGCCTCTTTCACTATCCCATTTCTCCTTAGTGAGCCAGAAACCCTGTTCGCAGTTTCAGCCTGTCCAAGCTCCCAGAACCATGCCTGGTCTGGGGGATGGGTGTGAGACCCCAGGGGGGCTAAGTGCTATGAAATATTTTGAGACCTTGCACAACCAGGTGGAGTCCCTGCGGTTCTCGTCTGACATGAGTTCCCACGACATGTGCGATCCTGAGCAAGTCCGTTCCACTGGCTGGACCTCAAGTTTGGGGGCGGGACAAGGACGGTGTTCCTTCTGCCTCTTTCAAGGAGTCAGGAGTTGAAGACGCAGTGCCATCAGTTTTGCGAGGTGGTCTGGGTGGCACGCAGAATATGCCATAACTTTAAGGCAGCCCCGTAAATACCCTCCTTGTGGAGACCAGACATTCTGTTTTGGGTGCGTGGCAGACATGCCGGGACCCTGGTCCAGCACAAGCTGGTCTGAAGCTTGGGAAGGGAGCGACAGAAAGCAGAAGGTAATCACAGGAGCTCTTACACTGAAGCCCAAGCAAGCGCGTGCCCATGGGCCAAATGCTAGAAGCCCCGAGGACAGCCCAAGGGAGGCGGCTACGTGGTGGTACCCCCACTTCTCTGAGGAGAAACTGAGTCTCAGGTAAGTGGAGGGACTTAGCCACGGTTATGCTCGAGGGCTCACGTGGCGGCGGAGGGATTAAACACAGGGATTCTCCATCCCCAGGGCTCTTCCCTTAGAAAGCGGTGGGGGCATGGAAGCAAGAAGCCCATTGAAGGTAGCTTCAGTGGTGGGGCAGCCATGTCTGGGAAGGAGGGAGGTCAGGGCTTGGGGCCTGGGCTCCCCACATGGCAATGAGAGCCACATTCCCAGGCTCTCGTGTGCCTCATGTCCACATTGGCCGCAGCTGGTGGTTGGCACTAGGACAGGAGCACTCCTGGGTGGTCTGACACACAGGATGTGTCTCACCTCAAAGCAGAAGTGAAACGGGGCGCACTTCCCCTTGCGACACAAGGCAAGTCTGACCACCACCCCCTTGCCACCATCTCCTACAGAAACCGGGAGACTGGCTGCCCCTGCTGAGGTCTGAGATTGGGGGTGGGGGACACTGAGAAGCCAGCCTGGTCTGGGGACCTAACCCAGGCAGGGAGCTGGCTGTCCACCTCCCAACCCACACAGCTTGGGGTCTCCTCATGCATGCCTCCTTGGGTGTCATCTGGGTGATTGGAAGATGCAGTTTCTCCCAGGTTCTGTGATTTAGACCTCAAGGGAGATGGCCCTTTATCCAAGTATTCTGTCTCCTGGGAGAATCGCAGCCAGCTCATCTTTGCAAGAGGGAGATTCATTTGTGGCTCACTCTCTCACTCATGTTCACAAGTTTGGTCGTTCTCCCGTCAACAAACATGGAGAGCCATCTATGTGCCAGGCATCATGCGGATACAGGGGGGAGAGTGATGGCAAACGAAATGTTACATAGCTCACTAGTGTTATGGTTGTGAAATAATTCATTGTGAAAAGTGCAGCAAAGGCCAAGGAGAGATCTCTGTGAAAGGTTTAAGGGGAGCCCCAACCTGGTCTAGGACTCAGGGAAGGCTTCCTGGGCATTTCCATGGAAATCTGAAGGATGACAGAGCTTGCAAAGGGCAAAGGTGGGAGGAAAGGAAGAACCTAAGAGGAAAAGAATGGTGAGCCCTGGGGAGAGGCTGGGCCCAGTGTGGCTGAAGAAAGAAGCAGAGATCAGGGCACACAGGATACAGGCTACAGAAGGGGTCCCCCCTGTTTGACACATCTTTAAGAGAAATATCTGGAAGGCCTGGTGACTTTAGGCAAAACTTTCTCTTCTCTGGACCTCAGTACCCTCATCTCTTCGATAGGAATATGTTCACCATGCATGCAGGGGTGCTGAAGAACACCCAGGTAAAGCATTGGTTTGGTGTCTGGCAGCGGGGAGGTGCCTGCTAAGTGTAGCCATTAGTCTAACCATGACCGAGCCGGGCCAGGAATCCAGGCTTCAGGCCCGGCTCCCGCGCTCTGGGGGCTACCTTCACCCCAGGGCCGCTTCTAGGAGACACGGAACCCGGTCATGGGGGCCCATCGGCCCAAGCTCCAACTTGCTTCCTGCCGCAGCGCCTCCCTACTTTGCCAGCCTGGAAAAAGGCTCCAGTTTACAGCTATGGCCGGCCCTAGAAGCAGATGTCCCCCTCCTGCCTCCCCGCCCCCACAGGGCCCCAGCTGGCTGACCGGTCAGTCTTTGCCATGCAGGTGAGGGACAGAGGTGGCACAGAGCCGGCAGCCCCAGGGCTGAGCGGCAGCAGAACAGCATTGTTCCGCAAGGGGAGAGCCACTCTGGAGTCCTTTTCTTCTGATTCAGGGAAGAAATCTTCCTGAAGGAGAAAGGAAGTGGCATTGACCCCATGCCTGGAGCTGGGCGGGGTCACCTGGTCGCCACCCGGTTTATTCCTAGCAGCAACCCCTCATAGTGGGCATTACTGGCTGCCTTTTACAGATGAGTCACGTGAGGTCACCCAGCTGGCACGTGGCAAGATCTGGATTCTAAGCCACAGGTTCCATAACCTTGCCCTGCCCCCTGCCCCTCGGCGGTGGACCTTTGGGCTATGTTTTGTTGTGTTTTGCATTTCTTCCAGCGCGAGCCCATTGTAGGAGGCCTGGCAATGAAGTTGTCAAGCCTGAGTTTTGATTTCTTCATCTGGCAAGTGGACACAGGGGTATCACACAACGATCCAGGGGGAGACACCTCAGCGATGGGTAGGGCCACCCCCCCCTCCTGCCCCCATTTTACAAAAAGGAGACTGAGGCCTAGGGATGGGGAGCAACTTGCCTGAGATGACAAGGTAGCTCAGCAGAGAGCTGGGCCAGGCCAGACTCTCCTTGCAGACTCCTTCTCTGGCTGCCTTCCTTACCCTCTCTTGCTGGCCTCCATGGCTCCGTCCAGTCTCCGCACACGGGAGGATCCCAGGCTGTGGGCCCTGGACCTCTGTTCTGCATTTCCTTCCTCGGGCGGCCCAGTCCCGTGATCCTAACCACCACCTCCTTAACCATGCCTGTGTGTCTAGACCCCACCTCTGAACTCCAGCCTGCTTTCTCAGCCTCTCCTGAGTGCTCTCAGAGGGTGGCAAACTGGATATGTGTAAAACACAACTCTTGATTTAGCTGTGTCCTCCCGGCTCCCACCCAAACCTGCTCCTCCCACAGTCTTCCCCGTTTTAGTCACTGTACCATCATCCACCCGGTTTTTTAGGCGGAAAGCCTTGGAGTTATCCTGTATTTCCTTCCCTCGGCCCCACCCACATCTAATCCATTAGCAAAAATATATTGTAACCTGACCCTTCTCACCACCTCCACCGTCGTCTGATGCAGCAATATCCTGGCTGGTCGTCCTGTATCCTCTTTCGCCTTGAAGAATGTATTCTCCTCACAGCAGCCAATGTGCTCTCCTTTAAACATAGAACAGGCTGTGCCATTCCCCTGCCTGAAACCTTCAGTGACTTCCCATCAATTCAGGATGAAATCCCAACTTCTTGCACAGCCCACAAGGCCCTATGGCTTCTGGAAGCATCTGTCTCCATTCTCATCTCTTCCTGCTCACTCAGAATGATGCAGCATCTCTTCTCCCTGTTCGTGAACATCCCAAGGTTGCCCCTGTCTCGGGGCCTTTGCACGACTCTCCTCTCTTCTTGGACCCATCTTCCCAAGGTCATGGCTTAGTTGCTTTCTCATTGTTGGTATTACCTGCTGCCTTCTCAGCAAGGTCTTCCTTGTCTAGAGAGGCACCACCCCCTACTTGTCACTGCCCATCACACTGCCTTGTTTTGTTATCTCTTCCTTACAGCTCTTTTTGACACCTGAAATCACCTGCATAGTTTGCCCACTCGTGCGTTGTCTTTTCTCCACACTGGATTGTAAGTTCCGGGACTATTTTTTGTCTCTGTCAAATCCTCAGTACTCACCACAGTGTGCATACATAGAATACGGTAGGTGCTCAGTGAGTGCTTGCTCACAGAACCAACCACATGGACTAAGGGCCCAAGTTACACCCCAAATTTATTAGAGGTTGCTATCTCCAGACATCTCTTGTATGGGACAGCGTTTGGTTTATTTCTTTAGGTGCGCAGAGGTCACTCTCCTATCTGTCAACTCCACCACCTACAAGCTGTGTGACCTTGGGCAAGTTTCTTACTCTTCCTGTGCCTCAGTTTTGTCAGTTGTAACACGGGGATATTAATAGTGCCCACCTCACAGGGCAAACGTGAGGACGGAATGAATGGATGCATAAAGAACACATGAAGACATAGTGTTCAGTAACACTAGCTCTGTTATTAGTTTTATCGACATCACTGGTTTGTTTTTTTTTTAAATAGGTTCCACACCCAGCATGGAGCCCAGTGTGGGGCTTGAACTCACGACCCTGAGCTCAAGACCCGAGCTGAGATCAAGAGTCAGACGCTTAACTGACTGAGCCACCGAGGCCCCCCCCTCATCTCTGGTGTTTTAAGTTGATATATACTTGACATAATATATCGTGTTAGTTTCAGGCATCTGACATAATGGTTCCATGTATGTCTGTGTTGCAAAGTGATCAGCACGAAGCCTGGTTCACAACCATCCCCAGTTTCTCTCCTGGAGGAGGCGGGGTTTCCCCTCCGCCGTCAAGTAATAAAACTTAACCTTGTGCCACTTTGCCTACTTAGAATCCTTCAGTGGTCTCCTATTTCAAGTAAGAAAAAGACCCAGTGCCTTTAAGTAGCCTGTGAGCCCTCCACCTACCTTTCTAGCCTCAACCTCTTGCACGTCTTTTCCGGCGCTTTCCCCCTCTGCGGTCACACTGGCCCCATTTCAGCTCTTCCCGTGGTGGATGCTGGTCCCACATCAGGCACTTGGCCTGCCAGTTGCTTTCCCTCCTTCTTCACCTGGTCAATCAATGCCTGCTCTTCATACCCATCTCAGCTTGGTCACTACCGCCCCAGTCTCCGTGACCACAAAGGAGCAGAATTCCCTTATCTTCACGCGCTCCGGGCAGCATGTGTCTCTGCCCCAGCACTCGTCACACGCATAGGTTTGCATTCATCCCCTACATTTGGATTAATATCTGCCTTTCCTAATAAACTCTGAGCTCCATGAGGACAGAGACCAAGTCATTCCTTGCTCACCTTTGCACTGCCGATGTGAGCACAGTGTTACATATAGCAGGCCTTCTATAAACATTAAATAAAGAGGAGAATGAATGAGTGGCAAGGAGGCCTTTGGGTTGGAGGCTTTGGTCAAACAAGCCCAGAACTGCCCCAAGAGAAAATCTGCTGTCTTTGCAGAACCAACAAGGCTTTATACCAGCCTTCCAGCCACAACAGTCCTCCTGACTTCTAGTAGGTTCCTCCTGTGAGCGCCATGGTCCTGGGCAGCCCCTGCGTGCTGCATGCCTTCAGGGGTGCCCACCAAGTTACAAGGGTAGGGAGAGCCTTTGCTCATCTAAGCCAAGACAGAAACTGGACATGAGGCTGTGACGCAATGGAGAAGTCTGTCTGGCTTCCCGAGCGCCGCCATCCCATGGTGCCAGACACGTTCCCCTTTTCCTTCCCTCTCGAAAGAGTGTCCTGATGGCAGGGCGCTCTGTTCTGGGTTTTCTGGCTGATGGCGTTTTCTTTAATTGGTTGGAGCAGAGGCCCTTGCAGGCTACAGACCTGGGCCAGTCCCCCACAGGGTCTGCGCCGGGACGTGGTGAAATGAGAGAAATGGGGACAATGTAGGGAGTTTTCATAAAGCTAAATTAATTCTCAGATTGTCTGCCCTACTTTTTATGTGTCAGGATGCCCTTTTATGAAACAAGGGTGATGGGAGGTGGTGATAGGGTTCTTTTTTTTTTTTTTTTTTTTTTTAATGCCCTTGTTTGTCAAATCACCTACTTAATTTTGTTCTGTCTGTAGTGGTCTGTGGAGAGTGGCTGAGCCAGGATGGGAACCCGGGCTCTCTCTATTTCCAGGTTAGTGCTCTCTCTGCAGCTCCCCCCAACCCCAGGAGGGTAAGATGTAGGGGAGACTTGAGAGCTGGATATAAATTATTGACAAACTGCCATGTGGAAGGGGAGACGTGCTTGTTTTGGTCGCACGGGGGGCAGAAATGGGGTCACTGGGTAGCAATTGCAAAGTCAAAATATGCCTGTCTGAACCTGCTACCCAGTGACCCCAAACTTCACCTTGGTTTAGAATAAAGTTTCTTTTTTTTTTTAAAGATTTTATTTATTTATTTGAGAGAGAGAGAGAAAGCACACAATCAAGGAGGAGAGGGAGAGGCAGAAGCAGACCCCTTGTCAAGCAGGGAGCCTGACTCAGGGCTTGATCCCAAGACCCTGGGATCATGACCTGAGGTGAAGGCAGATGCTTAACTGACTGAGCCACCCATGCACCCCTAGAATAAGGTTTCTGACAGGTAAATATTCAGTAATAGGCCAGGCTGCTCCACCCCAGCTGTATTCAGGCACAGGTGGAGCGGCTACATCCGGGGCTGTTGGAGGAAATATTCAGGCTGGCGGTGAGTGCCAAGTAAAGACCTTGGCCTTAGATTCAAACCCACCTGGTTTCAGCACCCAGTTTCACCACTTACTATCTGTATGACCTCAGGCAAGAGTTTCCTTCTCTTGAAATAGGGGTAATCATGCCTACCTCAGGCTCCTGTAAGGATTATATAAGGGAGTGTGTTTACCATGCCCAGCCCACAGACTGGCCTTCCGTAAGACATGAATCCTGTCCCCAGGGAGTCTGGTGGAGACGAAGAGGCTCATGGAGAAAGGATAACATGAAGCAGTTTATGAGCAAAGACCAGCAAGAGTGGCCCAGGCTCATGAGCTGGGCAGTTCTGAGGACGGGAGATCAGGCACAAGCTGGATGATCAGGGAAGACTTGACCCTTCAGGCACGACTAGGCTCTGGATAAGTAGAGAGCAAGAAGTATGCTCCCCAGGAGGAGAGCATACAGTGGTCTCCGGCACATGGTAGTAAGTGTTAACTGGAAGTAGCTATTAATATCTGAATTGCAAAGGCAGGGGCGCCTGGGTGGCTCAGTTGGTCAAGCATCTGGCTCTTTTGATTTCAGCCCAGGTCATGATCTAGGGGTTGTGAGATTGAGCCTGATGTTGGGCTCCGTGCTGGCTGTGAAACTTGCTTGAGATTCTCTCTCTCCCTCTGCCTCTCTCCCCTCTCGAGCACACACACACAAACGCACACACACACTCTCTCTTTCTTTCTCAAAAAATGAAAAATAAATAAAAAATAAAATAAACTGCAAAGGCATGATGATCCCTCTTTCCTTGGGTTCCGACAGCACTGTGGGCACATTCCTGGCACATCAGACATGCTTGGTGTATACTGAATGAATAAAGGGAGGATAGGCTAGCCATAGAATAGAGGGAGATATGATTACGTCTAAGTAAGCTGGGGAAAATGAGAGTATCACCCATCCATATATCCATTCACCCACCCATCTACACACCCATCTCTCATCCAGTAATACCCACATAAATACATAGACCCACTCATCATCCATCCATCCATCTGTCCATTCATTCTACACTCATCCATCCATCCATCCACTCTACACTCATCCATCCATCCATCCACACATCTGTTCATCCATCCATCAACTCCTCCATATGTTTAAGGCACAGAACAAGACAGAGCCACTGCCCTTATGAAGCTTATATCAAGTGGGGCAGGGTTTACAGATATGAATCAAATAATTACATGGATAAGTGTAAAACAGCAACTGTGATATATGCTACAGATGAAAAGCGCACGTGGTGCCAGGAGAGCCTGAAGCAGGACAATTTGGCCAATTCAGGGAGGCCCAAAAAGCCTCCCCAGGAAAGTGACCATTGAACAGAGAGCCAAAGGGTAAGTAGGACTAACTAGAAGAATTGAGGGTCTTGGTAGAGGTGAGAACGTTCCAGGCAGCTAGGGCAGAGCACATGGAAGGGCAAGATGAAGTTGGGGGTGCTGGGCTGACAGTGCAGGTCTCCAGGTCATGTTAAAGATTTTGATTATTACACTTAAAGGCTCTAAGCAAGCCTCAGGTAACAGGATCAGATTTGTATTTGTAAGACACCGTCTGGCTGCGGTTATAGAAAATGGAAGCGGGGGATGGGATGAGCAAGTGCAAAAGCAGGAAGCCTGTGAGAAGCCAACAGTCATCCAGGAAGTTCACGATGGAACCTCAGCCTGGGAAAGCGGTGGGGGCAGGGGGCGAGGGCTAGTGGGCGGCTCGGAGGCCATTTAGGAGATGAAATGATGAGGCAGTGGGTTTGGTGGGAAGGATGAGGCTGAAGGAGTGGTCTCTGGGATGACACCTAGGTTTCTGGAAGGAACTGTTGCCAGACAACAGAGTGAAAGACTGCAGAGAGTGGGGAACAGGTGGGACACACTGTTCCTTGAAGTTATTATGCCCATGCTTGCAAAAGAAGGGGCATGGGAGCATGGGCAGGCATAGCTCCCTGGTTGCCTGTACGGGGGTGAGAAGGCTGGTTTAAGGAGGTTGCACATTACAAGCTGAAGAGTTGGGCCTGAGAGTTAGGGCTTCTAGTCTTGCCTCTGCATCTAGCTAGCTGGGTGAACTTGAGGGAGCAGCTTCACCCCTCCGGGCCTCAGCTCTAAAACTCATGGCCTTGCTGGTCTGGCATTTTAAGGGCACAAAGCAGCCTGTGTCTTATTTGTGTCCATTGGCACCATTTACAGGGTTCCCACTGGGAAAGTTACTCCTTGTAGATCTGCTTTTCTAGAGCCTGAAGATTAAAAGTCTAGAATGTGACATCTGAGAGGAATCACAGAGCCCATTTGCCCGATCTTCAGACTGTACCGAGAAGGGCAGCACCTGTGTCTGACCTTGATCTCGATCCCCCTTCGTGCCCTGCCTCTGGGGGAAGAGGTGGGGCAGTTTGTGCCAAGTCGCAAAGCTACAGGGCAGAAGAGCATCCTTCTGGGTGTAAGCCCTGTGTTCCTTTTCTTACTTTGGGGCAGGGTGGGGTTTTTTTTCTGCAGTCTACAGCCATTTCTTAGGACAGATGGGGCTACGTAGATCCGTGGGGATGCGCTAAGATCAAAGATGTAAGTGATGCTGAGCGTATGGGGGAAGCATAATGAAGGGAACATCCGAAGCTGTGCTGTGCTAAGCTTGGGGTCCTTTCTGACTCTTTGAACATGCCTCTTGTCGTGCACCCCTATTGTGACTTCTGAATGTCCTCCCAGGGCTGCGAGATGCTCTTTGCCAAAAAGGAACGCAGAAAACCCAGCCTACCACCTGCCCGCCCCCCATCCCCCTGCAAAGGAGGCATGGAGATAAAACGCAGTTGGAAACTCGGGGTGGAGGTTTCCATGGTGGCCCCACTCTGCTGCTCTTCCCATTGGCCAGGCGTCCTGCTCCAGCTTTAGCAACAGAGGCTCAGATACCCATCTTCTCCCTGATTGGCCAGGCTGTGCTGCAGCGCCATGGCAACAGGGGCAGAGGGACCAGTCTCCGCAGAACTTGAGTCACCATCTACCTGGGGTGGAGCTGAGATCCGAGGGGGTGCAGGGGATGCAAAGGGAACAGGTAGCCCCATCCTCAGCTCATAGTCGGGTGGGGAACCCTCCTCTGTGGGTTGCCCAGGGGTTTGGGAGGCTGGTAGGCTTCGTCTCTTTATCTCATCGGTCTTGTATCTGACAGCATCTACCCCAGCCCTTCTCTTGCCCCAGGGCTCCTGTCTCCTGCAGAAGAAAAACCAAGCTTCTGTCAGTGACAAAGGTTAACTCATTTGCCCGGAATCATGCAAGTTGCAATCTAGAATTTGAACTCGTTTTATATTGCTTAATTTAAAAGCTTTAGAGGTTTTTTGTTTTTTGTTTTTGCTAGAGAATCCAGGTTTTTTTAAAAATAGATTTTATTTTTTAGAGCAATTTTGGGTTCACAGCAAAATTGAACAGAAGGTACAAAGATTTCCCATAGTCCTTTCAGTTTTAATCGTTTTCTTCATCAGACAGCTAATACTTTCCAAAGCATTCTTGCATCTGAATCATTATCTGATCGTCTAACCACTCTATGAGTTGGTAATCCATGGATGAATGACCCATTTATAGATGAAGACACCAGGCAGAACCCAGAGAGGGCAAGTGATTTATTCCATGTCACACAGCTTATTAGTGCAGAAGCTGGGCCTCCAACCCTGGCCTCCCGAATCCTTACCAGGGCTCTACCTCCAAACCATTGCCTTATCCATACCAGGGGACCTCCACGAGGGTTGAAGGATTGCTCTGAGGGGTCCTCTCATAAGCCTTGAGAACACTGCTAAGTAGAATCAGTCTTCCAATGTTTCCAACATGGACCAAGGGGTTCACACTATAAACCGAGTCCCTGCCAGGCAGCTCCTAAATGTAGCTCCAATCCCCAGGAAGGGTCCATGTCTCACTCAAACCTTGCTTTCCACACTCTTCTTCCCCCACCCCAACCCCCGGCAGCACACGGAGAGGTAAAGAAATACTCGTAAACTGAACTACAATCCATTGATCGTTTCTGTTGCTTGGAGCTGTGCTGTGCATGCGCGATCTCATCAACTTTTCATCACAACCTTAGACTCTTGGTCTTCATTGTGGGCCATCTGTAGATGCAGAAGCTGGTGCTCAGGGAGGTTAGGTAGTGCACCGAAGTCACACAGCTAGCTACTCAGCAGTGCAGCCAGAATTTCAACATGGCTTGAGAGCAGCCTGGTTTGAACAGTGTCGATGCACTCTCTGTCCCTGCAGAAAGCAGCACGGTAGCTTGAAGAGACACCTGACAGCAGATTGTTTGGCTCTTGGCTGTGCAGTTTACCCTCAGTTGAGGTAAATGGGCTTTACCCATTTTTTGGCACTGGAGAAAGCGGGCTCAGAGGATCTGCTTTGTGTTAGGGATTCAGAAATCCTTGGCTCCTGAGGAGTGACTCAGTGTCCCCGACACTGTCTGCCATTGCCTAGATCCTCAGCTTTGTGATCTTTCAGGAGAACATGGCCGGGCAGCCAGTAATCGGCAACAGAGGGAGAAAGCCAGTGACATCCCTGGTCCAAATCCGAGCCCCCGTTGAAAATGAATGTTTTGGCAATTTCCTTTCATTCCTGCTCAACTTGGGTTCCCTGAAGCTCTTGCCCTTGACACAAGCCCAGACACCTGGCCTTGCCTTCCTGATCTCCCAAGGACATTGATTTTGGAGGATGCAGCAAGGTGGGAGCTCACGCCTGCCACTCTGCTCCCCGAAGTGCCACACCAGCAAGGGGTAGGCACACGATTTCACCACCACCAATTTGCGGCATCTTGCCTGGGTCAGACCCCACACAGGTGCTAAGGAGATGGCAGGGAACAAACCATTACGGCCCCTGGCCTCATGGAAACTGCCGCCCAGTGGAGGAGATGGACAGCAAGTCCATGAGTGAATACACTGTGATTTCAGATGGTGACACATGCCCAGGACAGAATGAAACACGATAATGGGATAGAGAGCGATTGACGGGGAGTGTGCTGCTTTAGCCAGGGTGGTCAGGAAAGGACTCTCAGAGGAGGTGGCATCTGAGCCGGTGCCTGAATGAAGAGGAGTATGTTATTGATGTCCACCTTACAAACCCAAACTGTGTGACAAACCCCCAAACTTAGTGGCTTATAAAGTCCATTTATTATTTCTCATGAGTCTGGGGTTGGCCTGAGTGGTTCCTCTGCCTGTTTCTCCTGCATGCAGCTGGAGGCACAGCTGGGCTGGAAGTTCCAAGAAGGCCTCACTCAGGCTTCTAGCAGTTGGTGCTGGCTGTTGGCTGGGGCCCCTCAGCTCCCTGTCGCACAGCCTCTCATTCAGCAGTTGGCCTTACATGGTGATCTAGGGGCGGCATTCTATGAGGGGGAAGGCAATAGTTGCATGGCCTCTTTAGGCTTAAGCTCTGAACTCATAAAGGGTCACTTCTACCACACTCTGTTGTCAAAGTAAGTCACAGGGCCAGCCTGGATTCAAGGGCTGGGGAGAGGCGGCACCTCTCCCCAGGGGTGAGTGGCAAAGTATTTGTGGTCATCTTTAATCTGCTATCTTTCCAAAAGATCCAAGGGAAGATCTTTTGGGAAGAGCACTTTGGGCAGAGGAAAGAGCAGGTGCAAAGGCCCTGAGGTAGGCTGGCGTCCAGAGACCTGAGCTTTAGAGCTTTAGAGGCTTTTTTTTTTTTTTGCTAGAGAATCCAGGTTTGTTTTTTTTAATAGATTTTATTTTTTAGAGCAGTTTTAGGTTCACAGCAAAATTGAACAGAAGGTACAAAGATTTCCCATAGTCCTTTCAGTTTTAATTATTTTCTTCATCAGACAGCTAATGCTTTCCAAAGCATTCCTGCATCTGAATCATTATCTGATCGTCCAACACAAATAGTTGGTTCCTCTACTTCCTTTGTTTGCTGTTCTATCAGGTGGGAACTAAAGACGCTTCCCTGTCTCCTTTATAGGCATAGAGGATGCAGGTGGCTTTGCTTCAAGGCAGGGTTAGGATTTGGGTTACTGTCTCTGAGTAATCAGTCACAGGAGTTGGTTTGGTGTCCTCCAAACTCACTGGTATTTTTTGACCCCCTCTGGCAGGAAGGTACCGTGCTGGGCACTGAAGGTCACAGGAGAGTCTGAGGGGTGCTGCTCTTGCTGAGTTTATGGGCTGAAAAGATTGCTCACTACACTTGAGAACGACAGGGGTGCCTGGGTGGCTCAGTCGTTAAGCATCTGCCGTCGGCTCAGGTCATGATCTCGGGGTCCTGAGATCGAGCCCCGCATCGGGCTCCCTGCTCAGCAGGGATCCTGCTTCTCCCTCTCCCTTTGCCTGCTGCTCTGCCTACTTGTGATCTCTCTCTCTCTCTCTCTGTGTCAAATAAATAAAATCTTTAAAAAAAAAAAAACACTTGAGAACGACTGGACTGGCAGGATCGGGCCCTGGAGAAGGCCTAGAGGAGGTAAGATTCCCACAGGGCCTTGGAGGGCATGTAGGATTTAGCTGAAGGAGGGAAACTCTTGAAAGCAGAGGTGCGAAGGGCTGTGGAATTTAGCAATCCAGTGTAATAAATGTTTAATGAGCCTCTACTCTGCACCAAGTGAACTAGACAGGCAGAGGACCCGCCCCAGGCACAGTGGGAACCCAGCGGAGGTACCATCCAGGCTTGGAGAGCCAGGAAGCCTTCCCGGAGAAAAGAGCAAGGCTTGAGAAGCCTGAGGATGATGGGTCAGGCCAAGCACAGTGGGGCAGCGACAGAAGGAAGAGATACCAAGAAGGTCCCAGTGGAAAGGATAGGATCTACAAAGGCCAGAGGGAAGGGAGAGCTTGAGAGTCTCAAGAAAAGCCAACAAGTTGTGTCTGAAGCAGGGAGTTCATGTGCAAGAGAGGAAAAGGATGAGCTTGGGGCTACAGTGGACTTCATGGGCCAATGAAAGACTCTGACCTTTTTCCTGAAGGCTGTTTGTGTAGGATTGCCAGATTTAGCAAATGAAGATACAGGTTGTCCTGTTAACTTGCAATTTCAGGTAAACAATGAAGACTTTTAAAAAAAGATTTTATTTATTTGAGAGAGAGAGATAGCAAGAGGTAGAGCACAAGCAAGGTGGGGGGTGGAGAGGGAGAAGCACGTGGGGCTCGATCCCAGGACCCCGGGATCATGACCTGAGCTGAAGGCAGATGCTTAACCGACTGAGCGACCCAGGCGCCCCAAGCAACGAAGAATTTTTTAGTGTAATTATGTGCAGGTGATATTTGGAACATTCGTATACTAAAAAATCATTTGTTCTTTATCTGAAATTCAGTGTTAACTGGGCCTCCTGTATTTTCTCTGGCAACCCTAAGTGTGGGACCACAGAAGGGTTTTAAGCAGGAGATGCCATGGTTGGATTTATGCTTTGGGAAGCTTGCAGGATTTGCAGGGAGGGAGACCAGGAAGGGGTGAAGGATGAGGGTCCTGCTTTGCCTAGTACACATCAGAGAATGGGGGCATCCCTCCTCATCACTGGTGGGGAAGGCAAGCAGGCAACTGCAGACCAGGTCAGACCCCAGCTCTGCTGTGTGAGCCTCTGCTCCCTCCTGGGCCCTCGGCATCCTCGTCTGTCCGATGAAGGGGTTAGACGATCAGAAGAGAGGGTCCACAAGGGCCCCTCTTTTCTGGCCCTGCTGGCCACTGAATGCGTGAAGCAGCTTCAGGTCTCCTCACTCCAGCCTCAGGCCCCTCACCTGTTTTGGGAGAAGTATTTACTGAGGTCCTAGTATGTGCTGAGCTAGGTCCTCTATCTAGATCACTTGTTTTATTGAATCCTCTCCCAACAGCCCTGACGGAAGGTACCGTGCCCATTTCACAGATCGGAGAACGGAGGCTCAATGGTGCAGTTGCTCCCCGCTCACACAGCTGCACAGTGCAAACCTGGAGTGGAGTCCAGGTCTGGCTGGCGCCAACGCTCACCCTCCCACTGTCTCCAGGAAATCTCCCCGGGAGCCCCTAATCCCCCATATGTTTACCGCTTGGGCTCAGTCAGCAGTCTCCTTGTCCCACTGCAGGCACACGCTGCCCTGGCTCTTTCTGAGTTAAGCCAGAGGCTAAAATGGGCCAGTGTAGTGCTCCTCTGCTGGGGGCTTTCCAGTGTACGCACCCCTTTTCCATCTGTGCCCTACCCACGACCCCATGGAGACCTGGCACCGCCCCCCTCCGGCTCTTCTAGCCTACAGCACTGCTGCAGTGGAGTCCACATTAAATATTAACAGGACAGCTCCTGGTGCTGCTGTGACGTCAGTTACTGGGCTGCTGGGTGAGGGCTGTGGCTGCCTTTCCAAGGTGAAACAGTGACCGGAATTCAGCCGGCTCAAATGGCATCCCAGGGGGCTGGCTGTCAGGACTCAGAGAAGATGCTGCTAATGTAAGGCATGGCTGGAGTCCAGAAGTCTTCCTCCCATCTCCCCGGCTCCTCAGGGCCTGGGTGGCATCCTGATGCTGACACGATGCCTTCAGTCATTTGGCAAGTATTGATTGAGCACCTGCTGTATGCCAAGCTCAGGGCTAGGCTCTGGGGCTACAGCTGTAAGTGTGACAAAGTCCTTGCCTCCTGGGACTCCCCCGTTGGCTGGTGGAGGAAGGGAGAAAAAGTCTCAATGAAGAGGGCTAGAGCAGGTGCCCACCCCAGCCTGAGGCCGAGGGATCCTTCCAGAGAAGCCAGGGTTATGCTGAAACCTGAAGGAGCCGAAATTAGGCACAGAAAGAGGTGGGTAAGTATTCCAGGCAGAGAGAACCAGATTAGAGCTCAGATCCTGGTTCCAACCCTTCCTAGCCATTTATCTGCAGATTGAGCTCCCACCTCACAGGGTTGCTATGAAGACTAAATGCAGCCATGGCTGGTGATAGCACAGGGCTTGGGGCATTGTGAGAGCTCAGGGGTAGCTTTTAGGAAAACAGCCTTGTGCCTTCATGTAATCCCTTTGTTCTGCCAGAAATCCTTGGGGAGTAGGGAAACTGCCACTCAGAGGGGCGACCAGTCTGGGGTTATATGGCGGATTAGACCCCAGGCTGGACACAGGATCCCAGGCTCTGACTTGGGCTTTTTGCCATTTGCCAGGCATTGGCAATGCAAGCAGTTATTTCAGTTCAGTGAGATCAGAGTCTCACCAGTGATCCCAGTGAATTCCTCGGCTGCATTTCCAATGTCCATCTTGGCCTTTGAGGTAAGACTGCAGTTGTCCAAGAATAAGCCCAGGTCTTGGCTTTGAGGGGGTAGGGTTGGGCATAGACCTGTTTCTGCTGCTAACGTGCTGTGTGACCGTGAGTGAATTACTTTCCCTCTCTGAGCCTCAGTAACCCACAGTTAATACTGACCCACTGCCTAGGTCTCGGAGCTATGGCAAAGGAATTATGTTTAATTCCAGACTGATGAGGAATCAGTCTGAGATGGGCAAAGTGACATGCACGAGGCCACAGAGCAAGTGGAGGCTGGATTCAGAACTAGGCTCACCTGCCGTCTCTGAGAGTGGAAAAAGCCTACCTGTCTTGTCTCTAAGACCCTTATTGTGAGTCTGTGATCCTGTGAGTTCCCAGATGCCCCCAGGCCTTTAGGGCCCATTGATTTCATGGGGAGGGCATTTCAGGCTGGGCTGGTCCTCCAACTGTCCCAGGAGGCAGCACCCACTCTCTCCCTTAGCACAACCTAATTCCTCCTGCGGAAGCCCGGGGTATCTAGCGTGAACAGCAAGCACTGTTGCAACAGGCCCATATTATAGAGGAGGAGACCAAAGCTCAGAGAGGTGCAGCCTCTTGCTCAGGCTTCCCCAGCTGCTGTGGAAGAGCCAGGATTTGAGAAGGTTCTGAATAACTGCCCCATTCAACCCAGGAGCCCTCCTCTGCCTTTCAGCCTCCTCTGACCTGCCATCTTGCCTTCCTCCCCCTTGCTCCCTCCCTTAGCTGATCTTCCCCCAGCTGTCAATTAGTTAGCTGTCAACCAATTAGAAGTGTTCCGCCCCCTGAAAGCCCTTGCCACTTACAAAGAGGACTCTAGTGGTGGGATTTCTGCAGTACTCTCGAGGTGTGATCAGATTCAATTCCGCATTCGTGGGGAGGTGCACCCGGGGGTGAGGGCTCAGACGAGGAATGACTCCCCAGGGTTAACATTCTGCAAGGGAAACGGCAACTTCCTTAGACAGTGGGAAGCAGGTACTGTAAGTGACAAAGAGCGTGAACTTGACAGTCAGAAAGACCTGGGGGCACATCCTGACTGCCCCTAGTAGCTCCATGACTGTGAGTAAGTGAGCTTCAGTTTCCCCACCCCTCTGAGTGGGTACAAGAGGAATCCCCACTTCATCATGGTCATGAGGATGAGGATTAAATGAGATCATATGTGAAGCTGCATAGCATCGTGCTCGATGAGTAACAGCTGGCCAGTACACAGCCAGTACACAGTTACCAAAATAACTCTCTGCACCTGGTGGATACCGGAGTCCCTGGAGGAGTGGGCGGAGGGGACAGTGCTTCCTAATGGAGAACCTGAAGGGCTCCCTAGAGGAGGTGAGGTCTCAACTGGGCGTTAAAGGACTTCAAAGCAGAGGAAGAGGCAGCAGGTTGGGAAAGGACATTCTAGTTGGTAGGAACTTTGTGCAGAGTCTGGGAATGTGGCGAACGTAGGATGCTCAGGGAGTAGGTGATGAGCTTGGAAAGATGGCCCAGGGGCACATGATGGAAGGCCAGGAGGGAGGAGCCTATATCTTGCACGTGGGAAAGGGTCCTATCTATGACCCCATTGGGTCTGCCGTGTTTCCTTGTCTCCTGTGTCTGCAGAGGCCAGGCCCCTGGGGTCAGCCTTCTCCTATAGCTTTGGTCCTTCAGGTCCTTTTATTTCCTGAGTGGGTGCCAGCCTGCTGCTGCTGTCTGGAAGCAGACAGAAGGCTGTCGCAATCTGCTCACCTCCTACTAACATACTAGGTAGGAAAAGATTTTTTTTTTTAGTACAGTTTCCTGGCAGGAAGCCTGGGGGGAAACTCGGCGACCCTCTCGCTTACTTCCCAGGGCATGGTTTAAGCAGCAGCAGAGGACAGCTGTGCTCACAGCTCAGCAACCAAAAGGCTCTCAGGAGGTCAGGGGCAGCAGTGGAAAGAATGGCGAAGGTGGAGTGGGTGTGGATGCTGGCTCCTGCCCCCTGTTGTCGTGTGGCAGTTGAGCAAGACACTTTACCTCCCTGGGCCTCAGTTTCCTCATCTGTAAATCTGGAAGGACAATATTGACCTGACCTTAACTGAGTGGGCATGCACAGGACAGACTCTCCGCCACGCCCCCCGCCTGCTATGGAATAGGTCCCTGTTACCCTCCTCCACTCCACGTTTCGACTCGGGGTCCAAACACTGGTCCTTTGAAGCAACCCCATTTCATCCTCTTGAGTTGTCATGCCGTTGTTTGCTGAACCTCCAACAGTGAAATACTCTATACCTTTGGGGCTGGAAGAAAGAATGGACTCTACCGTCCATCAGGGCAGACTCCCATTTCACAGACAAGAAGTTCAAGGCTCAGAGAGGGGAAGTCACAGCCCTCGCAGGAGCCACACAGCCCCTCCCACCAGGTTCCACCTTGGTGGGAATCGCACAGAAGCTTGAGACAATTACCCAGATGATTCCAGGGAGAGGATCTAGAAAATTCTGGTGGAGAAACACAAGCTCCTCGACCATCTGCAGAAATAAAGCAAAAAAAGCCTTTTCCCCCCCCTTATTCTCACTGTGGTTCCCTGGCGGGCAGCTTCGCCAGTCTTCCCTCAGAGCTGAACTCCTCTGAACCAGCTTGTGGAGGGTGGGTGCTGAGAATGGGCTCTGAGCTCCACCGGTTCACAGATTGTAGCTACCAGGACATTTTCACACTTCGGAATACCAAAAGCTGCCTTGGGGAGCCGATCTGCTCCCAAAGTGGGCTTTGATAGAGTGGTGAAGGGCTCTGGATGGTCCTGAAATGTGTGGGCGCAGGCCAGTCTCAGAGTGCGGTGCAATTTGGTATCGGCAAAAGGACACTGGGGCCACAGCAAGTGGCAGGATGTGGGCTTGAGTGGGAGGCTGCGGTGACCTTTCTAGGTCTCATATTCCTCATCCATGTGATGGGGAGAACAACCTCCAGCCACGAGTTGTAAGAATCCGGTGGGATAATATAAGGGGGGACAGCGTTGACTCTTCGCCAGCTATTGCTGATGCTGTTGGTGGTGGTGGTATCATTGGTTCAGCAAGGATTACCTGGGCAGCAGGAGGCCTGCATTTGGGAGGGAAAAAACCAAAACAAAACCCTAAAAATCGGGCGCCTGGGTGGCTCAGTGGGTTAAAGCCCCTGCTTTCGGCTCAGGTCATGATCTCAGGGTCCTGGGATCGAGGCCCACATCGGGCTCTCTGCTCCGCAGGGAGCCTGCTTCCTCCTCTCTCTCTGCCTGCCTCTCTGCCTACTTGTAATCTCTCTCTCTGTATCAAATAAATAAATAAAAAAAAAATCTTAAAAAAAAAACAACCCTAAAAATCCTATCTGGGTGACACTAATCTGTAGGCAGGGTGCCCCTCCTGCTCAAAATGGTAACCATGCCAACAGTGTGAAAGCCATCTCTCCAGAATACCATGTCTCCTCTGTAGTATGTCCCTTGGTGTCCAGACTTCTCAGGGACCTCAGAGTGCCCCAGAATACCTGAGGGGGGCGGGGAATAGGACATGCCTTTTCTGGGTCACCTATTCACTTGGCTCTGGAGGTGGGTTCTGGCATTGCTTTGGAAATCCAGTCCTGCCGGAGGAACAGAAGTTCCCCCTGGCTCAGGGTGGAGTGCAACAAGGAATTATTCATTCTACGGTCGTGATGGCTGGTGTCTCCCGTGATCCGCCTCTGTGCAGGTGAGGAACATCCGTGCTCTTGCCGACCCCCAACCCAAAGAAATAGGTGTGGTTGGTTCTGTTTTAGAGACTTGCCCAAAGGTACTCCTCTGGTAACTGGCAGAATAGAATTTGAAACTAAGTTCAGATCCTTCTTCCCCATCACACCACTCACGTGTCCTCAGGTTGCTGTGTTCCCAGGGTGACACCCCGTACTGGACAAAAATGCACTGAATATTTGCTCTGAGCTCTGGACAACACAATGTGCTTGGCCTTCATCGTTGGTCCTTTTGACCTGGTTCAGGGGTCCTCTCTGGAATTGCTCAAAGAGAACAACTTTATTGATGGGACTTAGAGCCCTGGAAGTAGATGTCCCTCCTGTCCAAGGTAGCTGTCCTGGGGCTTGAGTTGGGTGAGGAGTGAAAGTGAGTGCTGGTCAGAGTGTGTAGCCTCCAGGTAGGAAGGCTTGTTTATACTTTTTATGATCTGAATGACCCCAGAAGGGAGTCACACTGTGAGCCCTTCTCAGCTAACACCGAAGGGCAGTGTTGGGCCATCGGGTTTGGGAGCCTGACAGACCTGAGTTCAAATCCCGACTCTGCTGATTACCAGCTGTTGACTATTCAAATCATGGACCATTTTTTAAATTTATTTTTTATTACGTTCAGTTAGCCTTCACTAGTTTTTGATGTAGTGGTCAACGATTCATTAGTTGCATATAACACCCCAAATCATGGAACATTTTTGAGCCAGTTTCCCCATCCGTAAGATGGGAATGGAAATTGTACTTACCTTGCAGGGGGGAATCTTGAGGGGAAAAAAAAATCTACCCATCTCTGCAAAGCTCCTTGCCCAGAGCTAGGAATGTGGCCTATGTTCCCTCAAGAGTGCGTGTGGATAGCAGGAAAAGACAGAGCAAGAAAAGCAGAGGGCCTGGGGCAGAACCCCAGTATTTCAGGGTAAGCCAAGAAGACAAGCCCACACAGGAGACCAGAGAAGGGGAGCAGCGAGCCAGGAAGGTGCAGCGTCATGGAATCTTAAAGGAGAGCCTGTCTAGGAAGGGATAACAGTTGTGCCCAGTGTAGTCAAGGGGCCAGGAAGGTGAGAACTATGAAATGACCTTGGACTGACAGGGTCAAGCCTCCAACAGGAGGCTACTTACTGGCGGCCACAGTGAGAGCCGTCTAGGTGAAGGACTAGGGGCAGACAGACCCAGAGTACACTGGACTGAGAATTGGGTGGGAGGTGAGGCAGTGGAGACAGTGAACTTTGGTGAGAAGGAAAGAAAAGCTTCATGGGAGAACCAAAGTGACACCAAAGTGTCCCCCACTGACATTTATTAGAATTCAAATGCCCTGATCTACCTAATTTTCACTGAAATCAATCTGATTTCATTGAAATCAATCAATTGATTGAAATTAATTGAATGAAATCAATTGATTTCATTGAAATCCATCTGAGTCCCACATGATCAGAAAATCTAGAAGGGCTCTAATTTCTCCAAGGGCTGGAAGGAACCATAGAAATTCCCCCAGTGCTGGCCCTCCTCCCATCTCTCACTGGAACCCCATTTTCCTGGGGGGGTGGACAATTAATTATCATCTATCGTGTTCTTTAAAGATATCCACCAGGGGAAAGATCAGCCTGGTTTGTTAACCTCAATTCCATTTGTAGTGAGCAAAGGTGACCCTTCAAAGCATGGTGAAACCTGCGGTGGGGGCCTCCTCTCAGACTCACACTGAAATCCTGTTTCATGGGTACCAAGGTTCTTATTTTAGCATCACAGCAGGGAGAAGAAGGCCCAGAGACGGAGACCTGGTATGGAGACCCCAGTTCTGCTCACTCACAGTGCCCACTGGGGCTAGCCTCTCCTTGTCCTCAGACCTCAGTTTCTCCTCATATGGGATAAAGGGTTGGATAACAGTGACTCTAAGTGTCCTGCCACTTTGGACATTTCAGGATTTCTATTCTATGGTGCATTTAACAGTCCTTTGAGTCCAATTGCTAGATAGTAAAACTAAGGTCCAGGCCCTCTCTTCTCCCTTCAAATGCATCTTACTCTCCAGAGCAAGATTCTTGGCTTGAAATGGGACCTCCACTCCTCTGCTAGTTCCCAATTACCTAAGGATAATGACTCAGATCTTCAGGTTGGCATTTAAAACACTCCATTACCTTGTTTTGCCCAACCTCATTTCCCATTGCCAGGCCTTTTTTTGTACCATCTCTCAGATTTTCTGTCCACACAGCTAAGCCTTTGTCTGTGCTGGACCCCACTCCCTAATACCTTTTCCCTGACTTTCATCTCCCTCAAAGTCCACCTTACCTGCACTTGTGTATTTAGATCTAGCTTACGAGACAAAAGGATGTATCTAACCTATTCTATAGCTACTCCTTCTCCCAGTGCTGAGCATGCAATAAAATTCTCAAAGAGCCTAAGGTCCTTTCTCCTGTGCTGCCCTTGGCATGTTGTACTCAAGTGGGGCTATGTTTCGGTCATTGGGATTTTCCTAGTTCATCCCAGGCCCAGCCCAAAGCCTGGCATGAGGGACCCTCCGCAAAAAAAGCCACAGCTAGGACAGGCTTAGTGAGCAGTCAGCCCATCCACCCCTCTCCCTCCCCCCTTTTTCCCACAGAAGGAAGTTCAGCCTGGGTTTGAACTCGCATCCTGGCTCCACCACTTAGGGGCTGTGTAAACTTGAGCAAGTCACCAATCTGGCTTTGAAAAATGGGGAGACCAGCTGTGCCCACCTGCGGGGTGGGTTGTGAGGATTAAGTATGTTTATGCCTATACAGGTGTACACTGGGCGGGCTCCTAGTTGATATGTTAGCTTCTCATCCCAGCCAGCCCATCCTGCCCCTCCTCTCGTGGAAGGCACAGTATGCCCAAAGTCACTTGTCAAGGTAGGAGCACAGCTCTGCAGCCCGGTGGGTATGAAATGTGTGTTTGGGAGGGGCAGGGGGGTGCTGTCCCCACAGTCCGGACCGAAGCTACCCTGACCAGTACGGATCCAAGCGCGGCGTGTGTCCCCAAGGAGCGCCTGGGCTCGAGGCTGGCGAGACGGCGGGAGCGGTCCCGGCCCGCCCCCCCGGGGCACACGGCCTCCTGGCTTCTCCTAACAGTAGGGTTAT
>LNAC01000016.1:7431727-7448537 GCA_002007465.1 Ailurus styani | reverse complement strand
GAGAGAGAGAGCGCGAGTGAGAGATCATGAATGGGAGGAGGGGTGGGGAGAGGGAGAAGCAGGCTCCCTGCGGAGCTGGATCCCGGGACCCTGGGATCATGAAGGGGATATTTCTAGTATACACTCTGGTATATTAGTCATTATTGATGAGTAACTTGTGGGCCCTTTACACAAGTGGGCTTAGTGAACAAGTAATTTCGCCTCTCAGATGTAAGACATATTTGCCAAGTTTGGTTGAAAACAGAAATCTACCACATATGGTTCTTAGCTATAGCAGGGAAGTATAAAAGGCAGACTCAGACATTTGGATTTTGCTCGTTCTGAAGACCGGGAGGTTTGTTTTTTTTTTTTTTTTTTAAGCTTAAGAAGCAGAGTATTAATTGAATTTGAATTCCTGCTATGAATTAAGAAGTGCAGAACTATGTTAAATTATACTCGTATTTTAGAAAATTGTTTCATGTCCTTGGCACCAGTTGTTTCTCTCCCTTTTTTTTTTTTTTAGTATATTTTATAAGCTAATAGGCTTTAACATTTCATTGTCTGGGTTACTGGTAAAATTCCTCCGAGTGTCCAAGTTGAGGCTGCCTCTCTGTTGCCCCGTTTGGGTGCTCTTCCCACTCCTTGCTGCAGTGGCTTTCCCATTGTGGTGGGTGGCGGCCCTTGCCTGCGATTGGAACCTGGCACAGCTTCTGAAGCTTTCAGTACTGGTGCCTTCCGGGACAGTAGCGTGCAGTAATGCCATTCAGATGGGTTGGATTTAATCCCTGCAAGTCCCTACAAAAGGACTCAGTTAAGTCAAGAGTAAGAAAAGGCAGTCTCTCCATGATACAAAGGTGGCTCTTTTGACTAATGTTAAGCTTTGAGTGGATATTAACTACCTGAATTCATCTGCTCTAAGCTTGACGTTAACTTCCCTTTGGCTTTCTAGAACTGCAGCCTTGCCCTTCTGAGGACAGGGAGTGGTCTCTCCAGGTCTGGGCAAGTGGTGACAGATGGGTACTTTGCCAGCTTGAGACCAGGCAGAATCTTCACTCAGAGGGTAGGTAGTAAATTGGGGAAGAGTCAGTCAAAAAAGCTTTCATCCCCTGACTCACCTTTTTTTTTCTTCTTTTCTTTCTTTCTTCTTTTTTTTCTTTAATACATACAGGACTCTGCCAGCGAAGCTTAAAGATTTTATGATGTGGTCATGTTTACCTAATTGTTCATGAGAATCGTTTTCTCCTGTTGTAAACTCTTATACCAAACGCAGGCTTCTTGGTAGCAAGTGGGTGTGGATAACTATAAAAGATGGGATGGTAGTGGGTGCATGTAGCTCTGAAGGATGGGAGTGCCCTTTAGGAGAACTAATGTTTACCCTGACTTTGGCAGTGGGGAGGGGGGCATTTTTTTGCTTGCTCAGTGTTACTTTTAAGGTTGGATGTTTCCCAGATTAAGAACTTTAAGTTTTCCCAAATAGTCCCTGCGCTATTTTTGGCAGTGGATCTATTTTTACTCACAAACACATAGTTTATTGCCGGGTGAGTTAGTGGGAGGAGGCCCTTAGGGATTTTTGAGTAAGCCAGTGGTGTCATAGGAAGATAAATGAGTTAGTAGCCTCTCAGGTTATTTTTCGTACTTTTCGTACCTTTTTGTACTGCTCTGTAGTCCTAGAGCAGAGGAAATGGGGTTGAGTGTCCCCCCCCCCCCAGGTGGGAGTTGGTGCAGCCAAAGGTGGTGTATGGTAAGGACCTCAGTCAGGACAAGAGTTGAATGGCTGGCCTGGAGCCCAGTCCTTAACGGAGGTGGAGAGATAGGCCTTTATAAATGGGAATGGTCCCCCAACTTAAGGTTTTCAGAGAGAGTGTAAATTGGATTAAGTGGGATGGGAGGCGAGCAGGTGAACACGAAGGCAGAGAGGCTGTGAACAGAGGCAAGGAGTCCTTTAGAGGTGGTGCTAACACATGAAGACATCGTGTCTGCAGTGGCTGCCCTGAGAGTAGCCGAAGTGTGGCAGAAAAGAGGCTGCGTTGAAATTGGCTGGAGTAGAGAGCAGGTTGAGAACCATTGGGCAGGTCTCTCGAAAATTCTGTATCTTGTCTTTGCTTCACATTCCCAACTAGAAACCATTTGGAAACTTCTAATGGTAGAGCTGCACGATTTCATCTCCCTAGACAATGCATGCAGAGAACCTTCCCACTGCTTAGTACCCGCCGGGTTGGGACTAGTGGTTATGTTTTCCTTTCTCTTGCACTACATTGCCTCCCAGTGTCTGCTTCTCTTGGTGTGTGACCAGACTTTCTTTAGCTCGCCTGCCTCCAGTAGTTTGGAATTTGAAATATTGGGAACTGGTGCTAACAAATCAAGACTGCCTGTAAATCTTGTTTGTTTTAGTAAGCCATCTGATTTCACTTCGATCTATACTTTTCCAGTCTGGGGAAAGCTCAGTTTCCTTTAGTTGTCCAATCAAGTAATAAAATGGTCTTCCTTCCATAAGTTTCCCTTTCGTTACTGAGTTGTAACCCAGGAGTATAAAAATACTATATTTAAACGTATCCAGTTATTTCCTAGTTAGGCCCTGGCTGGGGTTCTAAGAACAATGCTTGCTTAGCTGTTAGTCACACTCAGCTGATGCTGATAGTGATTCATTCAGACTGGCAGGAAACCAGATGATTGTTACATAAACACTAATACTCCTAGTAAATGATTTTTCTTGTGAAGGTATCATTATAAATATTGCCCAGTAGCCTTTTTGGGCAGTTTATTCCTGATGGAGAAGGGCTGCATGAGTTCCTGAAACCTACAGATAAAACCAAATTTCATTTACACTAGTATCAACCTGCCTTTCCACACCTTTTGTTGTTGCTCAGGAAAAACAGCATCCTAGAATATTAGAGCTGAAGAGGTCCTTGGAAATCGTTTAGACCAGTGCCCCTTATTTTACTTTTGATCCCCAGACAAGGACACATTTCTTACTTTTGTGTATGTGTGTGTGTGGTTTTTTTTAGTGATGTTATCTATTGTACAAACACCCTGGGTGTGATAAGGGTGTTCAGTATTCACATATGCATTCAATTTTAAGGATATACTCTGGGGAGTTACCTTGGTGTGTCTTTGTGAATCTAACAAGCAGCTTTATTAGCCACAGGGTGAAATCTTAGTGACTCCTTATGGATATCATTTGCATTTTAATGTCAAGTGCCCTTAGATTGATTTACTGCAGGATCTAAGGAGTTCTGGAAATCTGTGCGTGCCTTGTGTTTTACTTAATATTGTCCTGGAAAAGTGAGTCATTTGAGAGGATTCAACAGTCTGAGATTTGTCAGAGGATTCAAGATGGAAGGAAGTTTAATTTATAAGGGTTGCTTCCTTAAAAGACCAAATTAGCAAGTATCTATGAAGTCTCTTTATATTTCTGATAAACAAATATGAGTATGTGTTTGGAGGGACTTACTGGAGGAGAAAACAAGTGGGGTTACAGGTCTTCACCTGGATTTGAAGGGAGCATGGATTTGGGGTTAGTAGAGAGGTTGCCTGGGACTTGGGCAGATCACTGAGAAAAGTGTGGAGACTACTCAACCTCTGTGAGGAGGAATGAGGAACCTGGTTTGTAGGCAGCCCTCCGAGGGGATGGGCAGAGGCAGCCAGTAGCCAAAGACCACACTGAAGAAGAAACTGGGATTAGGTTGATTGAGTAGGCAGAGGTGGAGAGGCAATCCCAGGCAAAAGAGTAGGGGTGCTGGGGACAGGAAAATGGGGGAATTGTTGGTATTTTTATTGGGGAGAGGGAATTACTAGTAGACAATGTGGAACTTAGCCCAAATTTTCTAATTTTACACATAATGATTACATTTGTTGCTTATGTTGTTGAGTTAATTTTTTAAATCTTTTTTAGAGTTTCTGATTCTCCACTGCTCAGTCTTTTCAGTCCATGTTAAAGCATGTCTGTTTTAATATGCCATTAATAACTTTCTCCCTTGAACCTGGCCTTTAACCCTTTACCCTCAATTGCAAGAGTTTTTGTTCTTATAGTTTAAGTAATATTTTTCTCTGTTGAGTATTTTATGGTTTCCTAAATGTTTTTCTCTTTTTTTCCTGAAAATTAAAGACCTTTACCAGTCAGTCATATAATTAAGGAATCCCCCTACTTTATAGAGGCCAATTTAGAAAATTAGTGGCTTTGCTGGGGCCCAGACCCAGGTTTTTTTTGATTCCAAGTCTGTGTTAGTCCCCGTAGGCTGCCAAACAAAGTACCACAAGCTGGGTAGCTTAAAACAGCAAATTATATTATTGCTTTTGGGAGGGTTAGAAGTCCAAGATCAAGGTGTCAGCGGGGCCATGCGCCTTTTGAAGGCTCTAGGGAAAAATCCTTCCTTGCCTCTCTCTTAGCTTCTGGTGGCTCTTGGTAATCCTTGGCGTTCCTTGGATGGTAGACCCATCCATCACTCCAGTCTCAGCCTCCATCATCACATGGCATTTTCCCTGTGTTTGTGTGTTTCCAAATCTCCCACTCCTTATAAGGGCACCCGTCACTGGATTTAGGATCCACCCTAATACAGGATGACCTCATCTTGACTTGATTACATCTGTAGAGGTCCTGTTTCCCAATAAGGTCACATTCACAGGTCCTGAGGTTAGGACTTCAGTGTAGCTTTGGGTGACACACTTCAACAACACAACAAAGTCCAGCGCCCTTTTTCCTAACTACATAGCTGGCTCACTTGGAGTTGGCATCATGAACTACCTAAAAAAAGTTACAGCTTACGGAATTTAACATTTCTTCTTAAAATAATTGGTCCTTCCATCTTTGATGGCCAGCCAGGTAGGTCAAAGTAGAGCTTACTGCTGAGCAAGAGGTAAACATTGGGTACTGGTGAGTTCCAACGTTCCTCTGCTGAAAGCACCTTTCTGTCACTAATGTATCCATTCGGATTGGGGGAGGTCTGAGTGTACTGGTGGGATTCTCTTGTGTAACCAGCTCAGGGCAAAACTGCCCACTTGACCTGTGTTTGATCTCATCTGTGAATCTCTTATCTATCAATATATATTTGAGGGAGGTATGATTGGTTCTTTCTAGAACATAAAGTTGGAAGTAGAATCTGGAATGTACTTCCGGTCTATAATCTTTGAACATTTGGCAGAGGATTTGTATGATTTTTTTTAAAAAAAGATTTTATTTATTTGTCAGAGCAAGAATGAGCACAAGAAGGCAGAGTGGCAGGCAGAGGCAGAGGGGGAAGCAGGCTCCCCACCGAGCAAGGAGCCCCATAGCGCACTTGATCCCAGGACCCTAGGATCATGACCTGAGTGGAAGGCAGCTGCTCAATCAACTGAGCCACCCAGGGGTCCCAGGACTTGTATGATCTTATTGTTGACAATACTTTTTGCAGAATAGCTGAACCTCAGGGCTTTTTCATCCACTACTATGTATCAGTCTTTCCATGATTATCTTTATCCTCATACCTCTACCAAGATGAAGGCAACATCTTAAAAGGCCCGAATTAGGAATTTCTGAAATCCCTTTTCACTGAATATTTCGTTTCAAGTATTTATTTCTTCTTTTTAGACTACAGTCTTCCTTCAGACAGGATCCACGTCTTTTTTTCTCCAGCTTGTCCATGCTGGCTTGGGAATGGTTGTTGATTAGGTTCAAATCTTTCTAAGATTTTTGGATTTGGATCTCAGTATTTATCTTTTGGGGATTTTGCAGGTGACAGAGCTCAATGAACCTCTTTCCAATGAAGATCGAAACCTCCTCTCTGTGGCCTACAAGAACGTGGTTGGTGCTAGGCGATCTTCCTGGAGGGTCATCAGCAGCATTGAGCAGAAAACCATGGCTGATGGAAATGAAAAGAAATTGGAGAAAGTTAAAGCTTACCGGGAGAAGATTGAGAAGGAGCTGGAAACAGTGTGCAATGATGTCCTGGCTCTGCTTGACAAGTTCCTCATCAAGAACTGCAATGATTTCCAGTATGAGAGCAAGGTATTTTACCTGAAAATGAAAGGCGATTACTACCGCTACTTGGCAGAAGTAGCTTCCGGGGAGAAGAAAAACAGTGTGGTCGAAGCTTCTGAGGCTGCATACAAGGAAGCGTTTGAAATCAGCAAAGAGCATATGCAGCCAACGCACCCCATCCGGCTGGGTCTGGCCCTCAACTTCTCCGTGTTCTACTATGAGATCCAGAATGCACCCGAGCAGGCCTGCCTCTTAGCCAAACAAGCCTTCGATGATGCCATAGCTGAGCTGGACACACTAAACGAGGATTCCTATAAGGACTCCACGCTCATCATGCAGTTGCTGCGAGACAACCTCACCCTCTGGACGAGCGACCAGCAGGATGAAGAAGCAGGAGAAGGCAACTGAAGAGTCTTCGGGTCCCAGGCCCTTCCTTCACCCACCACCCCCCATCATCACTTGATTCTTCCTTGCCACAATCACTAAATATCTAGTGCTAAACCTATCTGTATTGGCAGCACAGCTACTCAGATCTGCTCTCCTTCCCCTTGGGAAGCAGTTTCAGATAAATCTTCATGGGCATTGCTGGATTGATGGTTGCTTTAAGCCCTTAGGGGCTCCCTTTTCGAATTGTGCAGACAAGGGCGTTCTGAATGAGGCATTCTATTATGCCTGTTGATCTGTGTGACATCCAAGCAAAAGCAATGGGGAAGTTTAGAAAGGAGAATTAGCCAACACAGGCTTCGATTGATATTTAAATGATCCATTTAAAACAAGCTGATAGTGTTTTGTTAAACAGTACATCTTGTGCATGCAAAAAATGAAATCACCCCTCCCACCTCTTTCTTCAGCTAATGGAAAACTGTTAAGGGAAGCTGATGACAAAGAGACCACTCCTCCTTTCCATCAGCTTTATAATAAACTGTTTAACGTGAGGTTTCAGTAGCGCCTTGTTTTGCCTCTTTAAATTATGATGTGCACAAACCTTCTTTTTCAATGCAATGCATCTAAGTTTTGATACCTGTAACTTTTTTTTTTTTGGTTGCAATTGTTTAAGAATCATGGATTTATTTTTTGTAACTCTTTGGCTATTGTCCTTGTGTATTCTGACAGCACCACGTGTGTCAGCCCACGTCAATCAAGATGGGTGATTATGAAATGCCAGACTTCTAAATTAAATGTTTTGGAATTCAGTGGGTAAATAAATGCTGCTTTGGGGAAATTATGTCTGTGTGTGTGGTTTTCATTCCCCACCCCCAGCCCCAGGGAGCTCTCTTAACAGGTTACCATTTTGAATCCTGGTTCTAGTCTCTCAAGCATTTTTGCATAGTGAGTTTTCTTGCTCTCTGATTCCATTACACATTTTGCAGCATACACATTAGACTCGTGAATTTTCAGTTGTTTTCTGTGACCCCAGTCCACATAGCCTCTCTGATCCACTCTTCCTGAATATTGGTGCTGCTACAGGAGCTGAGCAGAAGAAAATGCTCCTCCTTCCTCAGCATAGCACCTGGCCAGTGAAAGGTCAAGCCTCTGTTTAACTTGGGAGGGTGTAGCTTGACCCACCCTGCTGGAATGTCGGTTGATATTTAACACTCAAGGTGGATACTGAGCTTATCCATGTCCTCACTTTCTTCATAACCTTTCTGTATTAGATACAATAAAATGGATCCCTGAAATAATCTTTAGTGATTATTACTAAGAAAGCTTTGAGTATTCTTTAAATCAGAAAAGCCTCCATCTATGTTTTAAAAAGGAAAAGGCTGGACACCTTAAGCTCTCCTGTCTGCTTTGACCCCAAGGCTTCTCTTGAGGGTTAGCATTCCCAGCTAGACTTCATTCTCCGGTGATAGGGACTCGAGCTCCTCACGGTTTTTATCACCTGCAGCTTGGTGCCCAGGAACCAAACGTGCTTGTTAAGTGGATAGGTTTAGTTACACGAAGGTCTTAAAATACCTTACTTGATCTTGGCTAAAGCTTGACACTACACTGCTGTGAATGGCACTGGCCTCTGTCCTTGAACTTCCATGGGGGTGGAGCACAGACCTTTTCAGCTTAGAAGTTTAACCTGTTTTCTCATTCTGAAGTAGAGGTATGACCCACCGGCTCCTAAAATACTCTTTAGGAAGCCTGTTTCAGGTTGACCTAATTGCTAGCTAAAGTGGCTATTAAGTTTCACTTCAGTTAGTAGGTCAGGTGTTTTTTTTTTTTTTTTAGAGATTTTATTTATCCATTTGACAGAGATTACAAGCAGGCAGAGAGGCAGGCAGAGAGAGGAGGAAGCAGGCTCCCTGCCGAGCAGAGAGCCCGATGCAGGGCTTGATCCCAGGACCCTGAGAACATGACCCGAGCCGAAGGCAGAGGCTTTAACCCACTGAGCCACCCAGGTGCCCCGGTAGGTCAGGTATTTTAAAAGTATCAGCTTTATATAGCCATGGTACTTGGCCTGTGATAAACATGTAGACATTAACATGTAGACTAATGATAAACATGTAGACTAAATTTGAAATGCCCTTCACAGGAACTCATGTCTTCATTTCCTAGCTGTCTAATGAGAGGTTCTGTCCCCACCTTGTGAGTGAGGAAGGCTGAGGTGCAGAGGTTAAGGACCTCTGGGATTCACACAGCTGGTTAAGCCACGGAGGACAGCCCAAGGCTCCTAATCCAGAGTTCTAACTGCCTTGGTTTCTGGCAGTGCCATGTTCCGGGCAGGCAACCTTGAAGAGCCACACAACTTTTAGAGATTTATGTCTCTCATTTTTTAGTAAGCGTAGGATTTGTAATATATTTTCATTCAACTCAAAAGTACTCTGTGTAAGGCATCTTCTTTGGTCTGGTGATGGAGTGTGGGGGACGTGAGGACACATAATTACACTTTAGCCTCCGTAAGTGATAAATGGGATTCTTGGAGAGCACTGGAGGGAACGATAAATTACATGAGCCATAAACCCAGAAGGCTTCTCTACTGCATGGTCTCAAAACTTTCTTTCCCGTTTTGCACGTTCATGTTTTAAAACTTGTCAAGATAAATTTATGAAATGATAGGGTCCTCTCTGTGTTACAGCAGGGGAAACTAAACTCCAGAGAAATGAAATGGATTTTCCAGAGTCACACTGGAAAATTGGTAATAGAACCTAGACTAACATTCAGATTCTTTAAATCTTTGTTTCATGGTTCTTTACTATGCTCTTGGGATTGAGAAGGAAAAATGAATGTGGCATACATCCCATTCTGGGGACACTTTTGATGCTTTTAATATTTTCATTTAGAGTTGAATGAATTCTACTTGGAAAGGGATGTTTAAATTTATTGGTGCTATTGCTTCAGATTTTCATTTATTTTTTAAAAATTTTTTAAGATTTTCTTTTTAATTTATTAGAGAGAGAGATCACAAGTAGACAGACAGGCAGAAAGAGGGGGAAGCAGGCTCCCTGCCGAGCAGAGAGCCCAATGCCAGGCTTGATCCCAGGACCCTGAGATCATGACCTGAGCGGAAGGCAGAGGCTTAACCCACTGAGCCACCCAGGCGCCCCGCTTCACATTTTCAATAACTCCTCAAATTCTGGTAAAAAATCCCTTTGTTTCTGGGCACCCAGGTGGCTCAGTCGGTTAAGTGTCTACCTTCGGCTCAGGTCATGATTCCAGGATCCTGGGATCAAGCCCCATGTCCCACTCCCTGCTCTGCCCCTCCTCCCACTCGTTCACTCATCTCTCTCTCAAATAAAATCTTTTAAAAAAAATGTTTAAAAAATCCATTTGTTTCCATTGGAGGAAAGGGTATTGGGTTCTTTTTTAAGTTTTTATTTTATTTTTTAAAAAGATTTTATTTTATTTATTTGATGGAAAGAGACACAGTGAGAGGAAACACAAGCAGGGGGAGTGGGAGAGGGAGAAGCAGGCTTCCCGTGGAGCCGGGAGCCTGACTTGGGGCTTGATCCCAGGACTCTGGGATCATGACCTGAGCCGAAGGCTGACGATTAACGACTAAGCCACCCAGGTGGCCCTAAATTTTTATTTTAATCACTTAGTGCTCATCACAAGAAGTGCACTCCTATTACCTATTTAACCCTTCCCCTCCCCCCACTTCCCTTCTAGTAACCATCAGTTTTTTCTCTATAGTTAAGAGTCTGTTTCTTGGTTTGTCTCTTCCCTTTTCTTGTTGTTTTGTTTCTTAAATTACACATATGAGTGAAATTCAGTATTTGCCTTTCTCTGATTTATTTCACTTAGCATAATGTCTAGCTCCATCCGTGTTGCAAATGGCAAGATTTCATTCTTTTTATGGCTGAATAATATTCCACTATGTGTATGTATACACATACTACATTTTCTTTATCCATTCATCAATCGATGGACATTTGGGCTGCTTGAGGGTATAGGATACTCGCTAATGGAGCTGTTGGGTAAATACTTGGCCATCTTAAGTCTCCTTAAATCTCTTGTGACTGGGGAGTCCTGGATGTCTCTTCGCTCTGTAAACTAGGCTGCATTCCAACGGTCAGGCCCTTCACACACCCTCCTCCTATACACTGTTAACAGACTGCCTGTCATTTAAGAGACCAAGAGGGTCCTCAGTTTTCAGGAGACCCTCCAGGGAAGCACAAACACAGATTCACAGCTAGCTGGGACTTAACAGATCATCTTTCATTATAAAACAGAGTCATTAGGCTGATGAAAACAACTATTTCGAGTACCTACTATGTTCTGTACACCTCAGGTGTGTGGCCTCTGGATCTTTACAGCACCCCTAGAAGGTAGGAAAGTTCATCTTTTTTTTTTTTTTGAAGTTATTTTATTTTTTTGATAATCATTTTAACAGATGAAGAAGTCAGGTTATCCGGTAGTATGAGCTAGTAAAAGTAACACTGAGATCAAACTGGGGTAGTCCTCCAAGGCCCTTTCCAAAAACCATGGGTTTTTTGATCCCCATCTGGAGAAAAGGAGTCCTAGGAAAGTACAATAGCTTGCCTTCCTGCCTCTCTGGTTTCTCTCCTTCCTTCTCCAATCTATCCAACATCCCATTCAAATCAAACCCTCCTTTTCAGGCCTAAGGAAATGCCGTCTGTTATGAAACCTCTGATCTGTCTGGGAGCCTTCTGCCAGGTGACTTTGGGTCTGTCTTTGCATTATTATTCTAAATTACTGTGTACATTTCTTCACTTCTACTGCACTATAGGGCCCTATTATACCTGGCAAAGCAAGGGCTCCAAAAGATTGGGTGAGCTAAAGAATGGTAGAATCCACTGTCAAGTTCATTTTCCTAAAATATATCTCTCATGCATTTTGGAAGGCAGAGACTGTAACGGGGAGGAGAGGGAAAATAACATTTGCTGACGGCCTTCTGTGGGTGACTTAACAGTCACCCTGCTAAATGGGGATTTGCATACATTTTAAAAAGCAAAGCCAACAATCCTGTGAAAGAGGTTGTAGCTGCAATTGAGAAGCTCAGAGAGGAAACAGACTTTCACGTGGTCACACAGCTGGGAAGTGGCGGAGCATGTCCTGTGCAGTGTTCCAAAGTCCTTGTTCTTTTCATGAGCATGTTGCCTTTAGACAGAGGCTGGAAGCCTGACATTCTTGGTCTTCCTTGATGGAACCCTTCCTTCCTTGTCAGCCAGACTACTCTCAGTTACATCTTCTTGACATTTGCCTCTTCCAGTCAGTCCCTGCCCCACCCCTACCTCCAGGACTCTAGGAATATCCAGCAACGTGGACTTTGATGCCTTTCTTCCTCCTAATCCTTGTAGCTCCTTCTTCCAGAAGAGGGGATACCTACAGGTGCTACAGCCATGGTATGACTCAAGAGGTGAACCAAAGCACCACTAGTTGACAGCTCTATGCAGCTGGATCCAGCCTGTTTAACCTGCTTTCACATTGGCTCAAGCCATTACTCTTCCCTTCTGGAATGGCTTTCTTCTCTTGACCTATTCAGATCCCGTCTATGAGATCCCATCTCCTCCCTGATCGTGACTTACAGCCCTCTCTCTGGGTTCCTGTACTATGGGTCTGTACCACACAATGTCACTATCACTTCATCTTCACTCATTTCAACACATTGAGTTCCTACCATATGGGAGACATCGGGCAGGGAGTATTGCCTGTCCTCATGGATCTAACACTCTAGTGGGGGAGATACAATAAACACATAGTATACACATATTATACACACACACACACACACACACACACACATAAATCTTAAGTAACCATGAAAATGTCACTCAGGTTCTTTACAGGGCCTAGCACACAGCACATAAGAATTTGTTGAACTCATGAGCAATCGATTGATTTGAACCAGAACTTTTAAAGAGAAATGACCAAAAGGAATCCTTTATTTCACCACCCAGGTTACATAAGAAACAGAGGGTCATGATGCCTCACTTATAAATTGGTGGTGTGACCTTGAGCAAGTCCTGGCCTTTTGGCAGCCTCTAAAAACGAGGTGGGTGCTTTTGGTGGTCTTTGTGTGCTTTTTCACTTCTGATATTCTGTTATTTTCAACTGCTCTGGGATGGTCCCCATCCTCTTCCCGGCCTTTTTTCCTTTGCCCCCCCCTTTCCTTCCGCCCTTCACATTTGTCCCTTCTGCATCCGCCCTCCACCTCCCTTCACTTTCCTGGCCACCCCCTAGTTTCACTGAGATGGTTACCATGGCAATCACCTCCTGGAAGTGACATCACTCATCTCCTAGGAAACTGTTTCCACGGCAGTGACATCATTCAATCACTATAGCAACCCCCAGGAGGACAGTCTTGCAGTGAAATGGGCAAACAATTCTTATGTATATCTGGACGTTGGGGGAATGCAGGGAGAATATTACAAGAAGAGAAATATTTCAAGAGCAAGAAGAAAAAGCTTTGGGCTTGTAGGGGAAAAATGGGAAACCAGTGTGGGGTTGGGAAAGAAGCTCTGGGGTGAACCTCTTCTCCTTTCTAATAACTAGGCTGACCATATAATGTATCGCCAAACTGGGACACTTGAGAGGGAACATGGGCACCATTATTATTATTATACCACGATGACAGGTGAGCATTGGGCTTCTCCAAGTAAACCAGGGAATATGGCCCCCACTCATAATCAGGCAGGTGCCTTACTCCCTCATCTATTGTTATCGAACAAGCATTGATTCAACTCTGTGTGTGGGCACCAGTGAAACCACAATGAGCAAAACCAGCCAGGGTCCCTGGCCTAACGGAGCTCATAGAGTTAGGTGTGTGTGCTGGGGCTGGGGCTAATCCTGCAGTCATCCAGTAAGTGGGAAGGGAAGGCACAGAACACCAGAGACCTGTTTCACAAAAGTATGTGAAGCACCCTGGGCAGGAGGGGAGTTCACTCAGTGGGGTTGGAATGGTGTGGGGAGAAGTGCTTTGGCAGAGGGAACAGCATGTGCTTAGGAAGCACACAGAGCACCAGGAACTGAAAGATGACAGCCAGTGTGGCACTGGGGGGAGCTGGGTTGGCAGTGAGGATAGAGGGGATGTCAGGGACCAGGCCTCATAGGACCTTGAAGTATTGGGAAGCCCCATGGAAGTGTTTTGAGGAGTGAGAGACATGATCCTGTTTGCATTTAAAAAATCTTGCCCTTGCCGTTGTGTGGGGCAGAGTGGGAGAGCAGTTTGCCAAGGAGGGAGATTGGGTGGTGGGGACCTGGGTGGTGGCAATGAGATGGAGAGGCAGTGGGTAGAGCTGACAGGATTTGCTGAAGGACTAGGTAAAATGTGAGGGTGGTGCATCTGGGGGGCTCAGTCGGTTAGGTGTCTGAACTTTGGATCAGGTTACAATCCTAGAGTCCTGGATAGAGCCCCATGGTGGGCTCCCTGCCGAGTGGGAAGTTTGCTTCTTCCTCTCCCTCTGCCCCCCTCCTCCCCTGCTTGTGTGCTCTCTCTCTCTTTCTCTCTCTCAAATAAATAAAATCTTAAGCAAACAAACTAACCATGGGGGTGAGGAAGGACTTGGGGTGGCACTTGGGATAGCATGAGTGACTTGGGGTGGGGGCGTGACTGCTTTCCTCTTCCTCAGAGAGGAAGGCAGGGTGTAGTACTTAAGGAGGCAGGCAGGGTCAGGGGCAGCCTTCGAAAGGAGTGCCTCCTTAAATGCTAGGCCCTGGAAGGAGAAGCGTTTGTTTTGTGTGTGTGTGTGTGTGTTTTTTTTAAGGGTTAGGGGCCACGTCTTTGAAGCAGAATAATAATCTCTTGTGTTTATAGCACTCAGCCTTCATTCTCACCAACCCCCTAAAACATGTGGAGAGGGCAGGCTGTAGGCCTGAAGCCTGACTACCAGTGCATGCCAGCTGCTTAACTGCCCCCACAGGAGTCCAGTGAGGGAGCTCCTCACCGGCCCACCTCACAGATGAGGAAACTGAGGCTCAGGTTGCCAGAATTTGCTGAAGGCCTTGCAGTTTACAAGTGGCTGCCCCAAACCTCAGCCCCAAGCTTGCTGACTCCTAAGCCCATTCTCTTTTGACCAGACCATGTTTACCAGCCTTCCCAGTCTCCTGGTGGAAGGGAGGAAGCAAGGAAGAAAGGAAGGAAGGGAGGGGGGGAAACCTACTGCTTTCGGGCCGCCCACCTCCTTGATCCCCCCCATTTGTGCTGGGAGCAGAGCATCTGAGAAGTGATGAGACCCTGAAGTTCAGTGAAGCTTCACCGTCAGAGTTGCTTTCTCTCCACCACAGCTGTTCTCGGCTGACTTCAAGGTTTTGTCCTGGGCAGGTCTCTCCAGGAAGAGGAACAGGTGGGAGGCTGAGACCGTGCTCTGTGCCTCAGCCTCCTCCTCTGTAAAATGGGGATAGTGACAATGTTAGTTACCATCCCATAGGTTTGTGCTGAGGTTAAATGAGGTGATGAAAGTGCCTGGCATGGTGCTCCAACATAGACCGTAATCGATGAATGTTAGCTGCTGTTAGAATCAGGGCGGGAGGGCAGAATTGTGGGTGTGCGCATGACACACGGCCTGTGGATGGAGGCGGGAGAGGCAGGGTACAGCAACATATGGACCAGTTGGTTGCTGAGGGAGAAGCCTCCTCCTCACCAGCTGGCTCTCAGGGAGACAGCATGGTTGTACCCCTTATTGCTAATCCTACACCTGCTGCAAGGGGAGGAGGATGAGTGTGGTTGCCCCTGGGAAAAGGGGACTGCAGAGAAAGCCCAGGAGCAAGCAGGTGGCATCCATGAGGCTGAAGCCTGGGACAGGGCTGGTGAAAGGGAGTAAGGGTGCAACACCCGGACCTTCCACCCCCATCTCCCACCCCACTTCCTAGACCCATCGTTATACAACCAAGGTTTTGCTATAGTCTCCAACTACAGGACTCAAAAGCACAAACCACCCTGAGCTTAATAAGGAGTGAATAAACATGAGGACTAGGGTCTGTGATCCCAGTGCACACACCCACACCCACACACACACCTTGCTTCCTCTGGGTATTAGTCAGGGCTCAACCAGAGAAATGGTACTAGTAGGAGATACATATTAAGAAATTTATTGCAAGGTGTTGGCTCATGCTATTGTGGGGCTGGTTAGGCAAGTCTGAAATCATTGGGTACAGGCTGGAACTCTTGCCAAGGGCAGAAGCTGCACAATTTCTTCCTCAGGGAAACCCCAGCTCTGATCTTAAGGTCTTTCAACTGACTGAGTCAGCCCCCCCAAGATTATCTAGGATAATCTCCTTTAAAGTCAATTTATTTAATTGCATCTGCAAAATACCTCACCGAAACATCTAGATTCGTGTTTGACTGACTAACAGGGGTGTAATATGGCCAAGTTGGCACATTATAGAAGAACGTCGCACTCAGATACCAGCTAGGTGTTGTCTTGGGTAGCCTGTGGAACACTGCTTTACTGCATTAATTTATTGACTATTTACTGAGCGCTTACTAGGTGTCAGGCATGGTGCTGTGATTTCCATGCATCTCAGTGAATCCTCAGAGCAAACCATGAAGCGGGTGCCCTTCTTGTTCCTAATTCTACAGGAAAGGAAATGGAGCTTCAGAGAGGTGAGGAGCCTCCCAGGGTCCCACCGTCCGGATGGCAGGGCGGAGTGCTTCTGTGCTCTGAGCCATCACTTTCTATGGACTCTCCCTGTTAGCCTCTCCTTTCTCTGCCTTGTCTCCTCTTCTCCTGGGGCAGGAAGTCGAGGTTCAAATAGCTTCGTGATGGATGCATGTTCCTGACGCGCTAGACTTCAGTTTCTTCCCTTCTCTCGGAAGTGACTCGATTCTTCTGTTTTTCTGGTATTCCAGCGGAATGGAGGGACCACTTTGGGACCACTTTCTCAGAGCTTTGCTGCCACCTAGGGACTCAACAGTGTTAGCCACTCTCCAGAAGTCGCCCTCTGAAAGGTAGGTGAGTTTGCACCGGAGTTGCGGAGGTCTAGCGGGATGGGAGGAGGGGGCAAGTACAGGAGAGGAGTAATTCGGGGCCCAGTAACAGAGACATTGCAAATTCCACCAGCTCTTGCTCCCACCTCCTCACTCAGTGCCTCCCAGGCCCCTGCTGAATCCCCAAATATTTCTGGGAGTCCCGGGTGGAGTAGGAGGTTTCGATCCTCGACGTGCTCTGCTGCCGGAAGGGTCCCGCTGTCCCTCGCCCCAATTAGGCTCTAAAGCCATCGGGATGCCCAGGCTTCTAGAGGATCTAAGGGGCAGCCGTGAACTTCTCTCACCCCATCATGTCACCGGGCAGGTCCTCAGGGCGACACGGGGTCCAGAGGGGCCTGCCCATTCCGACAGGAAAGGAGGACAAGGAGACCCAACGGGGGAACGAAGGTGGCGGATAAGAGGGGCGACATACAGAAAAGCGTGTACTGAAGCTCGGGGTGACACATCTGGGTTCCCGCAGCTTCAGACTCTCCACCTGAGCCCCGTCCGCCCCTCGCCCCTCG
>LNAC01000016.1:7396666-7431424 GCA_002007465.1 Ailurus styani | reverse complement strand
CCTCGCCCCCGCCCCGTCCGTACAGGTGCGGCCACCAGGGGGCGCCGCGTGCAGCGCAGGGGCTCCTGCTCGGCCCGTGTGGAGAGCCGCGGAGGAACTGGTTGGTGGCGGGAGAGGCGGCGCGGTGGGTTGAGGTGAAGTGAACCTGAGGTGGAGGGCGAGGCGAGAGGCTGGCGGCCTCCCGCAACACTCGCAGCCGCCAACCTGCCGGTTAGTCTGGTTGGCGGGCCGGTCCGTACAGCCAGCCTGTCAGCCAGTCAGCCAGCTAGTCAATTCCCGTCCACCATCCTGTCAGCCAGTGCACCCGGCCCGTCCGTCAGCCTGTCAGTCAGTCCTGCCAGTCCACTGGTCCCCTGCGCTGTCCTGTCAGCCAGTCCGGTGAGTCCATCAGCAGGGAGTCAAGACCCACAGCCACAGCCAGTTTCTCCGTCAGTCCCTCAGCGGTGGCTGAATGTTTCGCTGGGCGTCGAGCGGGCCGTCACAGTGTCCCTGTCACCGGGGTCCTGGTGTCTGGCCCTGCGTGCAGGGAGGGCTGGGAGTAGGTGGTGGGGAATGTGGTAGCTGGGTTTCAGGAGTCAAAAACCTTCCCTCCGCCCAACATGGATGAGCTCTTGGGACCGTCGTTGGGAGGAGGTGTCTGCTGACCCTGGAGGAGGGAGGAAAGGCAATGGTCAAGCCTCAGCCATACCCTGGGGACAGGGGTCTTCCTTCTTTCCACGCTGGTCAGTCTCTCCCCTCATCTCAAAGCTGGGTACCCAGATCACTCGTGCCTGGGCCTCCTCAGTGGTCCAGTGAGGTGGGAGATGCAGTTCCGGGAAGCCGGAGGAGACCAGGCAAGGCTGGGTTCTTGTCGGGATCTGGTAGGATACTCGTGCTAGGTCGCCTGCCTGGGCATGACTGGGGCCACCAGGAAGCGCTGGCTATTCATTCAACAGGTGTACTGGACATCCATCGCGTGCCAGGCTTTGTCCTGGGTAGTGGATGGCAGGAATGCACAGATGTTGCCCTGTTTATGAAGTGCAGAGTGTAGAGTGGTGTTAAGATCAGTGGTGTTCCTCTCCAAGGAAGAAAGAAAAGAAGGAAAAAAGTCAAGAAATTGGCTATAGTTAAAATTGTATTATGGGGTAGCAAAGAGGACGCCGAGGTAGAAAATCATTAGGGCAGTTTGGGAAGGTTCTCTGTGCAGGTGACACTTAATATAAGACTTGAGAGAGAAGGAACCAACCATGAAGTGGAGAGACTGTTCCAGACTGAGGGAATACCACCCACCCACCCACTCATTCATTCATTCATTCATTCATTCATATGTTACTATGTGCCAGGTATTTTTCTAGTTGCTAGAGGAAGAGAGACGAACGGTAGAAGTGAAATCTTTTCTCTCTTAGAGCATATGTTATAGTGGAAAGAGATAGAAAATAATTTCATGGAGTGATGAATGCTATGAAGAAAATGAAAACAAGGTTATGGGATAGAAAATGACTAACTATGAGGGGACTATGACAGATAGGGTGGTAAGGGAAGGCTACTTACAGACCAAATGGTGAGAAAGAGCCAGCCATGTGGAGGTCTGGAGGAGGAACATTCCAGACAGAGGGAGCAGGAAGTGGGAATGAATTGAGCAGGTTTGGAACATATGGCTGATGGGACAGTGATGGGCAGTGAGGTGGAGGGATTAGGTAATGAAGGGCATGGCAAAGTTAGGCGAGGAGTTTGCATTTATTAGAAGGCACTGGGAAACTGGTGGAGGGATGTGGGTGGGGGAGAGATTTGATCCCTCTGGCTGCTCTTTGTGGATGTGGAGTGAGGAGGTGGGAGGGTAGGAATGGAACCAGTTGAGAAGCTTCTCTAATAGTCCAGGCAAGATAATGTTGGCCTGGACTAGGGTAGTAGCAGTGGAGATGGAGGCAAGTGAACAGATATATCTACGGGCTAGATTGAAAGGATTTGCTGACTGTTTGGATGTGGGGCAGAGGTGAAGGAATTTTGGATTTGAATTCCAGCAACTGGATGGATGGTGATGCCATTGACTGAATTGGACTGGGTTGTAGGGATAGGTTTTGGGGTCAAAAAAGGGAATGCAGTTTTGGGGAACTTACAAAGATTTCTGTTAGGCAAGTGGAGATGACAAGCAGGCAGCTGGCAAGAGCCTGGAGCTCAGGGGAGAGGATTGGTCTACAGGTGGTATTTGGCTTGGGGCAGAGGACAGTGCTGGTCAGGCCAGCAGGGGCAGTGCTGTTCAAGGAATTAGAGCTAAGCTGTCCAGTATAGTGGCTACTAGCCCTATGTGGCTGTTGGGCACTTGACATAGGGCTTGTCTGAATTGAGATGTCTCGCAAGTGTAAAATACACACCAGATTAAGAAGATTTAGTATGGGAAAGGAATATAGAGTATCTTATTAAGAATTTTTTTGTTGTTGTTGTTTTTTTAAATGGGGATGCCTGGGTGGCTCAGTCAGTTAAGCTTCTGCCTCCAGCTCAGGTCATGATCCCAGAGTCCTGGGATTGAGTCCTGCATCAGGCTCCCTGCTTAGCAGGGAGTCTGCTTCTCCCTCTGCCTGAAGCTCCCCCTGCTTGTGCTCTGTCTCTCTCTGACAAATAAACAAATAAGATCTTAAAAAAAAAAGAATTTTTAATTGATTACATGTTGAAATGCTAATATTTTGGACCTATTGGATTAAATAAAATATATTATTAAAATTAATTTCACCTGTTTCTTTTTACCCTTTTGAATGTGGCTACCAAGGCATTTGAAATTACACTTGTGGCTCACATTTTATTTCTGTTGGGCTGTGCTCCTCTAAGAGGGTAGGGCTGGTGGGACATTGTAGGTTATGGCTGGTCAGGGTACCAGGGAGCTGTAGTGGTTAGGAAATTGAAAGGCACCACCATACAAAGCAATCCTACATAAAACTCAGCATAGGGCCTATTGGCCTGGTTCTCCTTTGCCCCCCTTCCTGGGACCCTGTCAAAGCAGAACTGCAGCACACCCCTCTGGAATTCCCAACCCCTTGGCTGTCTCAGAATTGAGGAAGGGGCAGAAGGAGTCCTAATATGGTTATAGTATGAAGGGCACAGTAGGTGCTGTTACCTCAAATGCTGAATTCTCTTCCTCTTCATATCACCCCTGCCTGATATCACCCTGCCAGGGGAACATTTCCACCCCCTGGGCTGAGCAGGGTATGCCAACCAACAGCTGAGTAGTCAATGGAACCAAGGCCATAAAACTCAATCATAATTTATAATTATGAAATAAATGTGGCTGCAACCCATTTTCATCCATTAACATTCTAAACACCTTGTTCAAACTGTGCCTGTAGTGTTTCTAGTTGGCAGAATAACAACCATTAGTGGAAAAGAGCGGTGAGATGATGAGAGATCGAATTCAATTCAGTTAATTTGATGTGACTTTTGTGAGTACTACTGTGAGTCAGATGCAGTGCTGGGTGCTTTGGGTTGTTTATTGCTCTGTCTGTAGGGATGCCTGGATGGCTCAGTTGGTTAAGCATCTGCCTTCGGCTCGGGTCACGATCCCAGGGTCCTGGGATCGAGTCCCATGTTGGTCTCCCTGCTTAGTGGGGTGTTGTCTTCTGCCTCTGTCTTTCCCCTCCACTAATGCTCTCTCTCTCAAATAAATAAATAAAATCTTAAAAAAATCGCACCGTCCTTAAAGAATATATGTCCAAATACCTTTGTATAGGGACAAATGCACGGAGAAATAGAGATGCACGAGAGCTCAGAGGAAGCAAAATTAAGGCCAGTGTGTGTGTGTGTGTGTGTGTGTGTGTGTGTGTGTGTGTGTGTGTGTGTAACTTTGAACTCAGAGAGGGTGCCAGGTATATCAGAGCATATGGGCAGGGTTTGGCCATGTAGTGGAGTGGCAGGGAGAGAATTTTCCAGGCACACTGGACAGCAGGAAAGGACATGATTCAGGAAAAGGCAGGGAGAAATGTTTGGCTAGGATGTTGGGCATGTGGAGCAGAGTCCTAGGAAAAGAAAGTTGATGGCAGATCTTGAGAGGCCTTGATTTCCAGATTAAGGAGATTTGGCTTTAGACTGTAGGCACTTGGGGGTTATTGAGGTGGGACTGATCTGGACAACACTGTGTTTGGGAAGAAGAAACCACTTGCCTGGAGCTTTTGAGGCTCAGAGAGCACAAGGCAAGGAGAGCTTGTGTGAGGAAAGGAGAGAGGTAAAGAGCCAATCTCGGATTACCCTGAAAATAAGGCAATGTGGTATAGGATTAAAAGCATTGGTTTTGGGCCTGGAAAGACTTAGATTGGGTGTTATTATTATTTTATTATTATTTGCCCCAGGGGTACAGGTCTGTGAATCATCAGGCTTACACCTTTCACAGCACTCACCATAGCACAAGCCCTCCCCAATGTCTGTAACCCAACCACCTTATCCCTACCCTCCCACCCCCGAGTAACCCTCATTTTGTTTCGTGAGATTAAGAGTGGACTGGGTGTACACGTGCCCCTGAGAATCACTACCTTTGTGTCTTTAGGATAAATACCCAGTAGTGTGATTGCTGGGTCGTAGGGTAGCTCCATTTTCAACTTTTTGAGTAGCAACAATGTCCACAATAGCCAAACTATGGAAAGAACCTAGATGTCCATCAACAGATGAATGGATAAAGAAGATGTGGTATATATATACAATGGAATACTATGCAGCTATCAAAATAAACGAAATCTTGCCGTTTGCAACGACATGGGTGGAANGTGGGGGGTAGGGAGGGAAAAATAATGAAACAAGATGGGATGGGGAAGGAGACAAACCATAAGAGACTCCTAATCTCACAAAACAAACTGAGGGTTACTGGGGGTGGGAGGGTGGGGATAGGGTGGATGGGTTATGGACATTGGGGAGGGTTTGTGCTTTGGTGAATGCTGTGAAAGATGTAAGCCTGATGATTTCACAGACCTGTACCCGTTGGGCAAAGAATAAAAATAAAATAAAAAAAAAAGAGTGGACTGGGTGTTATGCACAGCTAATGAATTGTTGAACACTACATCAAAAACTTTAAAAAAACAAAAAAAATTAAATTCCCTATCTGCTCAAAAAAAAAAAAAAGGAAAGACCTTGATTTGAACATTAGTCTTGAAATTTTTTTTGGTAGTAGCTTTATTGAGATATAATTCATATATCATACAATTCACTCATTTAAAATATACAATTTGATGGTGTTTGGTATATTTGTAGAGTTATACAACCATAACCAGAATTAATTTTTTTCTTTTTAAAAATTGAGATATAACTTATATAGCATAAAATTGGCCAGTTGATACGTACATTTTGTTGGTTTTTAGTATATCCAAAAAGTTGTGAAAATATCACCACTAATTCCAGAACACTTTATCACTCCTAAAGGGGGCCCAGTACCTGTTAACGATCACTCTCATTTTCCTTTCCCCTGAGTCCCTTCATGACAACCATGAATCTCCTTTCTGTCTTTATGGATTTGCCTGTTCCGAACATTTCATATACATGGAATCATAAATATGTGGCTTTTTGTGTCTGGTTTCTTTCACTCAGCACGTTTTCAGGTGCATTCATATTGTATCAGTATTTCATTTCTTTCTCTTTTTTTTTGAAGATTTATTTATTTGAGAGATCGAGAGAGAGAGAGAGAGAGAGAGAGAGAGAGAGAGAGAGAGAGTGTGTGTGTGTGTGTGTGTGTGTATGGAAGTGGGGGAGGGGCAGAGGGAGAGGGAAAGAGAATCTCAAGTGGACTCCCTGCTGAGTGTGGAGTCCAATGTCAGGCTCAATTTGATGACGCAGAGATCATGACCCCAGCTGAAATCAAGAGTGTGTTGCTTAACTGACTGAGCTACCCAGATGCCCCAATACTTCACTTCTTTTTGTAGCTGAATAGTATTCCATCATATGGATATACCACATTTAGCTTATTCTTTTGTCAACTGATGGACATTTGTGTTGTTTTCATCTTTGGCTGTTGTGAATAGGGCTGCTATGAACATTTGTGTAGAAGTTTTTGTGTGTATGAATGTTTTCAACTCTTTGGGGTCTATACCTAAGAGTAGAACTGCTGGATCATATGGTAATTCTATGTTTAACTTTTTTTTTTACTTTATTTTGTTTTCTTTTTCTGTTTTTTAATTTTATTTTTTCAGTGATCCAAGATTCATTGTCTCTGGAGGGCACTGGCTGTGGAGTAGGAGGAGGTCACCATCTCAACCCACATGGTAGGAACATACATGCCTGTGATGACAATGTGTATGTCATTTGTGGGGTTGTTTGTTTTGGGCACAGTGGTTCCTTCTTTCTGAAGGATGGCTTTCATGTTTTCTGATCTCTCACTCACTCTCAACATATGTTTACTGAGTGCCATCTCTGCAAAGCACTGTGCTAGACCCAGAGACTAGAAAGCTCAGCATTTGAGGACCTCATAGGTTAGGGAGGTAGTTATAAATGCAGTATGATGTGATGTGGTTATAATTGAGGTGTGTGTGAAGTATGGTGGGAACACAGCTGAAGGAAGAGGACTTCTTCCTGAAGAGAAAGAGTCAGTAGCTTGAGCTTCAGGGAAAATGTGAGCTAGGTCCTGAAGGAGGAGAGGCTGATATAGGGGAGAAAGGCATTATAGGTAAAGGACTCAAGGATTCTTTGCATAGATTCACATCAAGAATGATTCTGGGGGGAGCTCAGAAGCCCACTGCATTTCCTTTCTTGTGTCTCTCTCTTCAGCTGCACTGGGCAAACCTTGAAGTCAAGAGACCCTGTTTTCCAAAGAAGTGACCCAGGTTTCAGACCATCTCTTGGGCTTCCATGTAAGTTCATTTGTCCTATGTCCCACCCACTCTAGATGCAGCCAACTGATGTGAGAAAGTCACTCATTCTAAGTGTTACTAGAAATGGATGGCTTTGTCAAGTAAATAAATAATCCACTCATCTATTATTTTGGTTTATTATATACAAGGCGTATGAATGATTACACTGTAGTGCTTAATAGGCGGGACTAAAATTAGAATGACCTGAGTTTGAATTTGAATTTTATCCACAGCTGGGAGACCTCACTTAAGGTATTTAACCTCTCAATTTTCTCTGTGGTAAAATAGGAATAATAGTGCTCTATAGTGTTGTGGAGATTAAATAAGATAGTAAGCACACTGAGCATAGTGTCTGATACGGTAAACATGAATTAAATGGTGGTATATACAGTATATACATATACAGTGGTATTATATATACACTCGTAGAATGTACATATATAATATGGACACAGTGTGAGCGTGTGTGCGTGTGGACACACACACACACACACACACACACAAACCTCCCTACTCTTAAGGAGTTTAAACACTTCAAGTAGGAGGGAAAGGTGCTCAAATAAACTAAAAAAATAATACTATATTTTTTCCAGGTTATGTATTAACAATTAAAACATGGACCTTCTGGAGGCATTAATCAAAGACAGTTATTCCCAGGAAGATTAATTTTTTTTGAAGGGAAAAGTAGGACCAATGAATGGAAGTTGCCAGGAGGTAGATTTTTGTCTTTGTATAAAAGTGAAATTCTTAAGAGAGCATCTTGGAGGTAGTGAAATCCTCATGTCCTGGAAGGTGACTAAGTAGAGACTGGCTGATTTGTTGGTAGAGAGACTTCTTGTATCTCTTAGAAAGCTGCAGAGGGGAATGTCCTAAGGGACATTTTGCAAGGGTTCTCTTTTTCTACTCCTGTTCCCAAAAGGCCTTGTCTTCCGTTTGGGTGGCTTCCTCCTTTGGTAGGACCTGGAACACTATAGTGCTAGTGGTGGCTGTCAGAGCAGGTGCCTGCTGCAGGTGACCTGGCATCTTATCTTCTTTGCCTTTTCCGGATTACCTCCTAAAGTAAAAATAACCCAGGGCCAAACATTAACTGTGAAACCATAAATACACGTGAAGCTCAGGTGGCTTCCAGCAGGCTGGACTCTCGTTACCCTATTATTAGGTGCTGCCTTACCTCCCTAAGGGTGGGGAAGGTGGAGTGGCTGGCATGATGAGGGGGGTGGGGGGCAGTACTTCAACCTTCCACCCTGACAGAGTATAGAGGATGCATCTATGGCCCAAGGATCAGGTGAGACCCATTTAATCTGATCCTTGAGGCTTGGGGAGAGAACACAACAGCATTTTATAGCACCAACAGATGATGTGTCCTCACTCACACGATCAGGAACTTCCCTAGCTTGATTTCGGCCCTGATGATTACACATACATATATATAGTGATTTCATAGACAGCTACACAGTACTGAAAAAAACAACTGCCACTCATGCATTGTGGTGTATTCCCCTCCATTCTGTGTCTTTTTCATGCCCAGAAACTTGCACAGTGCCTGCAGCATCAATACATCTTTGTTGAACTGATTGGTGACTGGCGAGTGAGTAAATATTTATGCTCAGTCACATACTTATCTGCACATATACACATTTTCCAGGAGAGTACCTGCAGATACATGTGGTTGTTTACATTATATCAGCATAACACACAAACATACACAATAAACACAATAGCATAAACACACCTTCCATACGTACCTGCACCTAATAGTCATTTGCATATTAATTTGTGCATATATTTATAGGTTTCTGAATGACCCTGCTGAACAGCAAAGGTGGCTATGATGAGAGAATATGGTTCCACAGAAGCTGGCCAGGGCAAAGATTATATTCTGGCTGGGAAGCCTATCTCCAAGTTGTGTATTGGGATGATTGCCCACACTAAAATCTTTCACCTGCGTTTTCTCCCCTGGAACACAGTGGGAGGAGGGAAGGCTCTGAGTGGAGCATACTAGAGCAAGTAAGATCAAGTTCAGTGTCTCCTGGCTCCTTGTAATCTCTTTGAGAAAATATATTGATCTGACTGGGAACTGTACTGGGCTGTTTTTCCCTTAGAGAATGATGATAAATGATGGGAGAAAAACAGCCCTAGATTTACAGATGTGGAGCCCCACGCAAGCTGGAGCCAGCATGAAAGTATTTATAAAATGTAAAATGTATGCATGTTCATGTGTTGATATGGAGGTAGCAACAGGCTGCACTTTCTTAAAAAGAGGGTGAGGCTTTGATTTCACTGCATGCCGTATACCAAAAAGTCCAGGAATGGAGGGCAAGAACTCTGGTGTGTGGTTCAGGCTCTATCACTAACTTGCAAGCTAGCCTTAGGAGATTGCTTCATCTCCATATAAAGTGCTTTATACTCCACTTTAGTGGTCACCTGTCTCACAGGGTTCTTGTGGGGATCCAAGGAGCTAAGAGAGCTTGCAGGTGCTTTGAAGAGTTAAAAATATTTCTTAGTGGTCAGGGCTTATTTCTGAGGTTGGTGAAAAGCATTTCAAGAGTTTCAGCATCCTCAAACAAAGAATTTGTGCATTCATGAATTTAGCATTGGTCTAGACCTAAGAGACAATTGGATCTAGTATTTCACTCAGTGCTGGAATCCCCTGTATAAAATCTTAGATAAGCATAATTTCTACTCTGAAGGGGAGTAGCCAAGTAGGAAGAAGTACCCATAGGGAAAGGTCACTAAAATCCCTGACAGTTGGTGCTAAGTGCCTTATACTAGGAATATAGTATAGTACAGTGAGGTAGTCAGAGGAGGTCATGGTCATGGGGCCTTGAGGAATCAGAAAAGGTTTCATGCATGAAGTGAGGGTTGGCAGAATTTAGTCAGGGGAAAAGGGAATTTGGGAGAGGGGAATGGAGCACTCTGGGTAGAGGGTCAGGGGTTGGCACATGGGCCATGGAGGCTAGAGAGAGAGAATGCCTCACCAGAGTTACTAATGCTAAAGATTAAAAGGGAAAACAGGAGTAACCAGGTTAATTTTTGAGTCCTTTCTGGAACTGACCCAGCTCAATGGTTAATCGTTTGACCCTTTAGGAATTACCTGGACCTTGTCCCAGGCATACATAACACAACTGGAGGGTCCAGTGTGGCCCAGAGCAGAGCTGAGGGTAAATTTGGAAGTCACGCTGTCCAAGCCTAACTCCTTTCCTGGGGCCAAACTGAGGCCAGGAGAGGACAAAGAGAGGGACTGAGGTTTTTCAGGGAGTCAGTGGCAGAGCAGGGATTTGAATTTAGATCTCTGAGTCTAAGTCATCTTCACCTGGATCTTAAAAGTGGGTTGGGTTTGGGAGGCTTTTGCCTAGTGTTGGTTAAGCCTGCAACTTTGGATCCTACTTTGTAAGTGTAGCTCTATGTATTTGTTAATTATTTCTGGATGCAGAGCCCAAGATTGCACCCTGGGTAGGCCTGTGCAAGTAACTGAGGTAGGCTGTTTCCTGTGCCTGGGGATTTCAGGGGTGACCAGAAGGCTCTCCCTGTTCCTACCTGGTTAACTGAGAGTTAACTTTCCACTGGTAGACTTTTATGTCTACAGCTCTAGCTTTGATCTTTTTTGAAAGACTGTTCTGCTTTGGGAGGAAGAACATACATAGTAATCTGTGAATCAATTGACAATAGCTCAGTGTAAATGGGGCAAGCAGATCCTTTCCAGAGAGCCAGTATTGGTGGGGAAAGAAACCATGAAGGCATTCAGAGTTATATAAAGATAAGGGCAGCCTGGAAGACTCAGCCCTCAAAATCTAGAGGTTAGGAGCTCTGTTTTAGAATCAGGCAGGTTTTTTTTTAAATTAAAAAAGCAGTATCCCCTTATTACAGAAGAAGCAGAAAACAGGGAGGGCGATAGTAACAGAAGACATAAACTCCAGTCTCATTCACCCCTTCGCTATTAGGTGACCATCATTAATACCTAGGTATATGTCCCTCTATTTTCTTCTCTATGCATCTTCTGTGTGAATGTGGGAGTGTATATATGTGAATATTATTTATAGTTGACCCTTGAACGATGCAGGGGTTGGGACGCCAAACCCCTGCACAGCTGAAAGTCCATGTATAATGTTTCACTCCCCCAAAACTTAACTACTGATAGCCTACTGTTGACCAGAAGCCTTACTGATAACATAGTCAAGTAACACATATTTTTTCTCTTATATGTATTATATACTGTATTCTTACAATAAAGTAAGCTAGAGAAGAGAAAATCTTATTAAGAAAATCATAAGGGGGGGCACCTGGGTGGCTCAGTCAGTTAAATGTCCGTCTGCCTTTGAGCCATCAAAAAAAAAATGAAATCTTGCCATTTGCAATGATGTGGTTGGAACTAGAGGGTATTATGCTAAGCGAAATAAGTCAATCAGAGAAAGACAATTATCATATGATCTCACTGATATGTAGAATTTGGGAAACAAGGCAGAGGATCATAGGGGAAGAGAGGAAAAGATGAAACAAGATGAAACCAGAGAGGGAGACAAACTATAAGAGGGTACAAACTGAGGAAACAAACTGAGGGTTTCTGGAGTGGAGGGGGCTGGGAGGGATGGGGTGGCTTAGTGAAGGACATCAGGGAGGGTATGTGCTATGGTGAGAGCTCTGAATTGTGTAAAACTGATGAATCATAGGCCTGTACCCCTGAAACAAATAATACATTATATGTTAATTAAAAAAAAAAGTGCCTGCCTTCAGCTCAGGTAGTGATCTCAGGGTCCTAGTGACCAGGCCCCACACTGAGCGGAGAGCCTGCTTCTACCTGTCCCTCTGCCACTCCCCCTGCTTATGTGTGCAATTTCTCTCTCTCTCTCTCTCTGTGTCAAATAAATAAATAAATAAATAAAAATCTTAAAAAAAACGTGAGGAAGAGACAATACATTTACAATACTGTACTGTATTTATTGAAAAAGATCTATGTGTAAGTAGATGCACATAGTTGAAACCTGTGTTTTTCAAGGCTCAACTGTATATATATACTATGTGCATATAAATAAGAGATAATACATACTTGCCTTGATTTCACTCTGGCCTGGGAAGTAGATGCCTATGGGCATCTCAAAACATATGCCTTTGTGCTTAACCATGGTGCCAATTTGTTCTAATATCCTCTCCTTGTCACTCTTCATTATCTAGAGCAGGGGGTTGGCAAACTTTTTCTGTAGAAGGTCAGAGAGTAAGTATCTTGTTTTGTGGGCCATATGGTCTCTGTCACAAGTACTTGACTCTGCTGTGGTAGCATAAAATTAGTCATAGACATCTCTCTGATATGAGGAACTTGAGGGGCAGGGTGGGGGGTCGTGGGGGTTAGGGAGGGAAAAATAATGAAACAAGATGGGATGGGGAAGGAGACAAACCATAAGAGACTCCTAATCTCACAAAACAAACTGAGGGTTACTGGGGGGTGGGAGGGTAGGGATAGGGTGGATGGGTTATGGACATTGGGGAGGGTTTGTGCTTTGGTGAGTGCTGTGAAAGGTGTAAGCCTGATGATTCAGAGACCTGTACCCCTGGGGCAAATAATAATTAAAAAAAATTAGTCATGGACAATATGTAAATGAATAGGTGTGGCTATGTTCCAATAACACTTTATTTAGAGACACTGAAATTTGCCTTTCATATAATTTTCACGTTACAGAATTCTCTTCTTTTAACTTTTCTTTTCTTTCTTTTTTTTTTAAAGATTTTATTTATTTATTTAACACAGAGAGAGAGAGAGAGAGAGAGAGAGAGAGAGAGAGAGATATTACAAGTAGGCAGAGAGGCAGGCAGAGAGACAGGGAGAGGAGGAAGCAGGCTCCCTGCTGAGCAGACAGCCCGATGCGGGCCTCGATCCCAGAACGCTGAGATCATGACCTGAGCCGAAAGCAGAGGCTTTAACCCACTGAGCCACCCAGGCGCCCTTCTTTTAACTTTTCAACCACTTAAAAATGTAGAAGCCATTCTTAGCTTGTGGGCCATACCAAACAGGTGATGGACTGAAATTAACCTATGGGCCTCTAGAATAATTATATCCAATAGAACTTTTTACTCTGATGGAAATGTTCTATGTTAATATAGTAGCTATGAACCTCATGTGCTGAGTACTTGAAATGTGACCAGAGCAACTGAAGAACTGAATTTACAATTTTATTTAATTTAACTAATTTAAATTTAAATAGCTCCATGTGGCTGAGACTTTTGTTGGACAGAGTATTGTTTTCTCAGGGCTGCTGTAACAAATTGCCACAAATTGGGTGGCTTAAAACAACAGGAATTTACTCTCTCACAGTTCTGGAGACTAGAAGTCTAAAGTCAAGGTATTAGCAGAACCATACTGCTTCTGAAGGTTCTAGAGAAAAATCCTTTCTTGCTTCTCTGCTAGCTTCTGGTGACTCCTGATAAACCTTGGCATTCCTCATCTTGTAGATGCATCTCCCCCTCTATTATCACATAATTTTCTCCCCATGTCTCTGCTTCTCTGTTTATAGTAATACTAGTCATTGGACTTATGGTCCACCCTAATCAACTATGAGCTAAACTAATTACATCTGCAAAGACCCTATTTCCAAATAAGGTCACATTCTGAGGTTTTGGGTGGTTGTGAATTTTCAGGGAACACTAAATAACTCAGCATAGATAGAATAGCTCTAAAGAGTGGTTCTCAAATGTAGTGAGCATCAGAATCACCTGGAGGGCTTTATTGGAACACAGATTACTGGGTCCCCTCCCCAGAGTTTCTGACCAATGGGTCTTACCTGTCTAACAAATCTCAGGTGATACGGACCTGCTTTTCCAGGGACCACACTTTGAGATCCACTGTTCTAGAAGGCTTCTGTTAGTTTTCTATGGCTGTCATACAAAGTACCACAAACTGGATGTCTTAAAGAAAGCAAATTATTATTTCACAGTTCTGGAGACTAGAAATCTGAAATCGAGGTGTCAGCAGGGTTGGTTCTTTCTGAGAGCTGTGTAGAAAGAATCTGCTCCAGGCCTCTCTCCTTACGTTTAGATGGCTGTTTTCATGATGTCATGGCATTGTCTTTGTTCATGTTTCTCTATGTCCGAACTCCTCCTTTTTATAAGGACACTAGTCATATTGGATTAGGGCCTACCCTAGTGGCTTTATTTTAACTTGATTACTTCTGTAAAGACCCTATCTCCAAATAAGATAATATTCTGAGCTACTGGACATTAGGACTTCAACATATGAATTTTGGAGAGGACACAATTCAACACAGAGCAAAGCTAGACTGTGTATTTGGCAAGAGCCAACAGGTATCTTCTTGGAAGCCCTGTGTACAAGAAGATCTTGCTTCTCTTGTCTTTGACCTTTTGATAGAAGCTGTCCTAGGTAGGAGGTTTGAGAACTAGGAGGCAGCAGTTATGGCTTCCAGTTCTGCTGTGTTGACATCTGACCAAGGAATCTTGGATAAATCAATACCTTGAGACCTTAGTATCTCCCTGGGGTTTGATTATTTCTGGCAATCTATGATTCCCAGGTAGCAAGACAAGGTTAGTTTTTGGTTAGGTCTTAGCTTCTATGCTGTCTTGTAGACCTTTGATTTGAGCTAATGAGATCAAGGATGGGAATCTGGTTTTTGAGGGATGCATTGATATTTTTTGGTGCTTTATCAATTTTTCATTAATTAAATAATCAATCTATCAAACATTTATTGTGCACCTGTTATGTACTATGCATTGTATTCAATGGGACAAGATCCCAGGCTTTCTGAACTCAATCTAGTGGGGAGTCAAACATATAACCACATAATAAGAAACACACTTGATGAGTACTGTAGCTACATTGTAAATGTCATGTGCTGTGAGGTCCTTAGGAGAGTGAGGTGGATGATTCTGCCTGGTGTCAGGGAAGGCTTTAGTGAGGAAATGAACTGTATCTTAAGTTTGAATAGTAGTTCTACAAGAAGAGAGGACGAGAAGAGGAATTCTAAGTAGAGGGAACAGCTCGTGCTGTTCCTGGTATTATGAAAGAGTAATTTGATATGGTGGTGCTCTGAGACTTCTGGACGACCAGTGGGAGACAAGACTGAAATATGGTTTCGGATCGCACCATGAAGGATGTTATTTGCCAGGCTAAGTAGTTTAGACTTCATCCGGAGACAAAGGAGGAACTGTGAGAGATTTTACACTGGGGGAGTTGTGTGTTTTCATGTTTGTTTTGGAGATCTCTCTGACAGCTGCCTGTCAGAAGTAGTGGTACTGGAGGTGAAGAGGCTGGAGGCAGGGTAAACAGTTAGGGGCCAGTCCAACAGCTCAGGCCAGTGATGATGAGGACTGAACCAAAGCACAGGTCATGACGGTAGAGAGAGGACAAATTCAGGAGATATTTAATAGATCTTTAGTTTGGGCCACTGGGTCTTTGGTTGTGCAGTGACTGGTCAGGGGAGAGAAGGGGAGTTTGGCTGGAGAAAGTATTTACTTTTGTCTTAGACATATTGCATTAGGAGGTCTGGGGACCATCCAGGGAGGTCTGTGCAGTGAGCTTGTGAATTATAGGTCTGGAGCTCCAGAGAGGGGCAGGGACCATCTCATGTCATTTCTTCCTGCTCATTGCTTCAGCCACACTGCCCTTCTGTCACTTCTTAGATCATGCTAGCAAAACTCATTCCTGCCTCCCCACCTTCATTTCACTCTTCCTCTGGTTTTCTGCATGGCTGGCTCCTCTCATTCTTAGGCTTCTCATTCTCAGCTGGCTCCTCAACTCCATGAAGGCAGGGACATCAACGGATCTCTTCAGTGCCATATCCTCAGAGCCAAGCACAGAGCCTGGCACATAGTAACTGCTCAACGAATGTTTGTTGAATGAATAAGTGAACCATAGCTAAAGTCAGGGAATGAAACAGGGGGAAAGGAAACACATTAATATTAAAGGAATCTTAGAGGAATTTGAGGGCATAGAAATTCCCTCCACAGTTGGAGGGGAGACAGTGGAATCCTTTCTGGGTTATTATTTTTGTTGATGACAAAAATATTAAAAATATCAGTGTCAGAGTGCTTGGGTTCAAATTACTAGTTATATGACCTTGGGATATTACTTTGGTTTCCTTATCTGTAAGATGGGGATAGTAATGGTACCTACCTTTCTGGGTTGTTGTGAGGATTAAATGAGATGATGCCAATGTAGATAGGTACAGAGTAAGTGTTCAATAAATAGTAGCTGTTATTATTAAGTGGACATTACATTTTATTAGGCACTATGCTCAAGACTTTCAATACAAGTTCTTAATGAATTTCTCTAATAACCTGGTGAAATAGGAATCTTACTTTTATCTCATAAAACAAACTGAGGGTTACTGGGGGGTGGGAGGGTAGGGATAGGGTGGATGGATTATGGACATTGGGGAGGGTTTGTGCTTTGGTGAGGGCTGTGAAAGATGTAAGCCTGATGATTCACAGACCTGTACCCCTTGGGCAAATAATAATAATAAAAATAAAATTAAAAAAAAAATAGTTTCCATAGTTGAAGACATGGAGGCTCAGAAAGAGGAAATCACTGAATCACACATCTACCAGCTAGGTGGTAGAGGCACTGGGATTTAAGCCCAGGTTTATTTTACTTTAATGAAGGTGCATTAACCATTGTGTCACACCATATAGGGTGACCCTGAAATTCTGGCATGGTCAAGGGAGCTGGCTGCAAAGGCTGATCGGAACTCAGGGGTTCTGCCTCCTAGATGTTAGCTATCTTGCCCCCATAGAGGGCCTCTGTAGAAGGGCAATAGAAAAGGTTGGGGCCAACATCAGTCTTCCGATCTTTGACTGGAAGGCTGGGCAGGGGACTTGGGACACGTTGTTGCATTTACAGCCTTACCAACCTAGAGATCATAATGTTTATAACTAGTCATCACATTTCTCTCCAATATCTAAACCTTTGGTTTGGATAAGAGACTTCAATTAAAACACAGTCTTTCCCTTTGACCAATCAATCTAATTATCTTTCCACTCATTAACCTTGGTTGACATCGTGATAAGTAAGAGGAAAGGACTTTTGAATTAGTTGATTGACAAGAAAGTCTTATAAGGAAACAATGTTTTATATATACACAGATACACATGTATATACTGCTCAGCTGTAAGCACGTGCCTTCCAGGACATGTGTCCATATACTCCTGGGTACACAACCTTCCAAGGAATTTGCTGCATGTGCAAGAGCTCTTATCTAGCCAATTGTGCACACATAGCAAAAAATAAAACAACCACACAGACAGACAGACACACAAACCCACAGATGACTCTTAAGTTTGGAAAGACAGTGATTAGGTAGAAAAATAATAAGAATATTAATTTCCATTCATTTTGAGTGCTCACTGAGTGCTGGGATTGAGTTAAGCATTTTACATATACTGTCTTACCTAATCTTCACAACAAGGGCATGGTCAAGGGGGCTGACCATAGCTATTAGCATCCTTGTTTTCCACAAGGAGTCTGAGGCTCTGGAAAAGTTTAGATGCCCCATGGGTTTGTATACACAAGAAAGTTTGGATGCCTTGTGGTATAGGTGGCTTGATGTCAGAAAACTAGTAAATCATAGAAGCAAACCCTGAACGCAGCTGTGTTCTGACTACAAAATCTTTGTTCTTAACCACTAAGATTGTATCTGTTTGTATTTCCATGACAGGGACAGAGAGAAGAAACATGCCTTTAATTTTTACTGTATAGCAGCATGAGACATCTTCTATTACCATCATCTTTAGCTTAGAAGGAGCTGCTACTTGAAAAAAAAACACTGTAGGAAAATATATAGAATGTACAATTTACTATTAAATAATTTCTTAAAAGATTTATTTATTTATTTATTTATTTATTTACTTACTTACTTACTTACTTACTTAAGAGAGAGAGAGAGAGAGCACAGCATGGAGGGGTGGAGGGAGAGGGAGAGAGAGTCCTAAGCAGACTCTGCGCTGAGCATGGAGCCTGGTGCAGAACTGGATCTCATAACCCCGAGATCACAACCCAAGCCGAAACCAAGAGTCTGATGCTTAACCAACTGTACCACTCAGGTGTCTTGTATTAAATCTTTTTAAGTGTGTAATTCAGTGGTTTTATGGACAGTCATGAAGTTGTGCAACCATCACCATTATCTGTTTCCACAACTTTTTCATCATCCCAGACAGAAACTCTGCACCCAGTAATCTGTTAAACACCCTGTTACTGTTACTCCTCCTCCCAAACCCTTTGGTGACTACTATTCTATTTTCTTTCTTTCCAAATTTGCTTATTTTAGGTATCTCACATAATGTTGAATATTTTCAAGATTCACTTACATGGTAGCATATATCAGAATTAGAAGGAAGAGCTTTAAGGGCGCCTGGGTGGCTCAGTGGGTTAAAGCCTCTGCCTTCAGCTCAGGTCATGATCTCAGGGTCCTGGGATCGAGGCCCACATCGGGCTCTCTGCTCAGCGGAGAGCCTGCTTCCCCCTCTCCCTCTGCCTGCCTCTCTGTCTACTTGTGATCTCTCTCTCTGTGTCAAATAAATAAATAAAATCTTAAAAAAAAGAAGGAAGAGCTTTAAGATAAATCAAAAGCCAGAGAGATGTCTTTGTTTACCAGGCAAAGAGTTTACATAGAGAACATTATCCCAAAGTGATGCTATAGTCAGGAAATCAAACAGATTCAGTGTGGTTTCAGATGTAGCCTGGCTGAGCATTCCTGAATTGGTTAGAAGAAGGGATTTAGGAGGTTTGGGGAAGGTGTTAATGAATAAGGATGATCCTAAGATGGACATCCAGGTTTCCCCTGGATCTCTGGCTTGAGGACTTAGCCGCAACAGCCTCTGCGCTACTCCTTGTTCCAACTCTGGTAGGCTTCTCTTATTCATTGGGAGGGTCTGGTCAAGAACTTGACTCTTGCCTGAGGTTGCCTGAAGTTACAAAGAAATCAGTATGATGTGGTGAAAACAGCAACAGAAGAGGAGGGCTTCCGTCTGGCTCCCTTATTCCTCACTGCGTGATCTCTGACATTTCCTGTCTTTGAGCTCTGGTTTCCATCTACAGAGGACACTGTCACAGGGACTGTTGTGAGGACCAAGATGAAATTGGAGATGTGAAAGGAGTTTTTCACACATGTGTATTGTGTTTCTGTAGGAACCAAATCTGCTGACCAAGTGGATGGCTTTTTCTCTGATATATATAGTTTTATTCACTGAGGGCACCCAGTCTCAGGCCTCAGGCTCCAAATTTTCCTAGAAAACATATGGGATGATAGGTTGTCCCTCTTGCCTCAGACTTGTTTGTGGGCTGGAGGACGGGAGAGGCTTAGGGAGGAGGTGGTGAGTTATTTTCTCCTCTCTTTTTTACAAAGCAGCCAGCAGTTTGGGGGAATGTGGTTCAAGTAAGAAGCAAGTGGACTTGAATGAAGGAAAAACTGAGCTTCATTGTCCTCATTTGTAAAATGGATGGGAAAGTTTTTGTCATGTTGTGTGTGTGTGTGTGTGTGTGTGAAAATTAATGAGGCAATGAGTATAGAGTGCCCTGTAAAAGAAAAAGGCACTAAGTTAAGTGATTATTATGATCTTGCTGATTGGCTTAGCGAAGGTCCTGGAGGTTGTGTGTGTGCAGAACCTGAGCAAGTAGGTCAGCTAGAGGCACTAGCTTGGAAGTTCTCAAGGTCCGGGAAGTACACTGCCTTACCTGCAGCTTCTAGCACAGTGCCTAGAACATGGAAGACCCTCAAGAAATATTTGTTGAATCAAAGAATGAGCTAAACCAGAGATGAAAAATTATAAAATCAACCCAAGTTTCCTTCAATTTTTTTTCTGATTCCTTTCTCCACTTGTGTGATGCCACCTTTTCTTTCCCTCCTCTGTTCCTCCAGGAAAACATTTTTAGGGCAGGAGCTAATGAGAAACAGTGTGGAACAGTAGAAAGAGCCCTGGACCAGGAATGAGAAGACCAGGGTTTCATCCTGGCTTTGACACAGGATAATGATGGGCTAGTCTCTTCAGCACGGGCTCATGTTCCTCAGTATTGTAAGAAGTTTGGCTTGGCTAATATTTAGGTTTTGTTCCAGTTTTAGTGTTCCAGATTGGATGCCATACATCACAGGTGATGGTATTATTCTTCCAAGAGTATTTGCACTTAAAACTGAACAGAACCTTAGGCCAGAGGAAGGAAGGGCTGATGGTGGAACGCTAGGCTTCCTTTTGTGGCTGGGACAGGTATTTCTCTGTCATCACACCACCTAGGAAAATACAGATAAGCTGGGTCCTGAGCCCAGCCCCTGAAACTTGCCAGCTCCTAATTTCAGCCCTGACTCATACTCAAGGAAGTAGTGGAGGATACCGTGGAGCAATCTTTGAGAGTAAGGACTTGTGCTTGATTGGTCTGAATCCCTGTGAGCAGCTGGTGTGAATGGGCCTGGATTCCTGGACATTCCCAGGGACTTTGCTAAGGATTAGTAGGCCTAATGGGTAAGAGGAAAGGGTTGCAAGGAGAGAATTGGTCATCGGAGAGCAGGAAGATTGGATTTAGTCCTGAGTCTGTTGCTTGCTTTGGTAGTTGTGTGACGTGAGCAAAGTCCCTTCTCTCTGAGCATTAATTTCCTTGTATATAACAGAGGGGAGTTTAACCCTCTGATCTCTTCCATGCCTTGGCCGTGTGCACCTTCCCATTCCCCAGATGCACCATAATCTCCCTCTGAGGGCATTTGCTCACCTGGAACTCTCCCTTACCCCATTGCCTACACCACTTACTTCAGTCGGTCTGTCAGGGCATGTTTTTTAGGGTCCAGACTTCCTCAATATGTGAGCAGAACACAATATAAAGTGGTGAGGACTGTGGAAAATTGGAGAGTGCATGTCCCATTGAAGCTATTCAGGTACTTTTTTTTTTAAAGATTTTATTTTTATTTTTTTTGACAGAGAGAGACATAATAAGAGAGGGAACACAAGCAGGGGAAGTGGGAGAGGGAGAACAGGCTTCCCACGGAGCAGGGATCCCGATGTGGGGTTTGATCCCAAGACCCTGGGATCATGACCTGAGCCAAAGGGAGACGCTTAATGACTGAGGCACCCAGGCACCCCTATTCAGGTACCTTTAAAACATGGCGCTAGCTAAAAAAATTGTCTGTGGTTGAATTTGTCCCAGGCACCATGAATTTGCAACCTCTGGCCTATAGATACATAAAGCCTCTTCCCAAGTCTCTCTTGGCATCCCACGTTCTCCTTTCATAACACTTACCATTTTATGGTAATTACTTGTTTACTACAGCCTGCCTGCCTGCCTGCCTTCCTTCCTTCCTTCCTTCCTTCCTTCCCTCCTTTCTCTTTCTTTCTAGGTTATTTATTTATTTGAGAGAGAGAGAGAGAAAGAGAGCGTGCATGAGCAGGGGAAGAGGCAGAGGGAGAGGGAGAAGCAGACTCCCCACTGAGGAGGGAGCTTGATGTGGGGATGTGGGGCTTGATCCCAGGACCCTAGGATCATGACCTGAGCTGAAGGCAGTTGCTTAACTGACTGAGCTACTGAGGCGCCCTCTAGTAAACAGTCTTTCCTACTAGGCTGTGAACTCCATTTGAACAGATAGCTAACTGTTTTATTCTCAACAGTATCCCTAGCCTCGGCACAGAACTGGCACATAGTAGGTGTTCAATAAATATCTGTAGGTTTTCAATAAATATCTGTAAAATCAGCAAATGAATTTATTAAGTGGACACCTAATAAGTAATTGTTGGGTGGATTATTATAAGGGTCCTTCAATGACGCTATTTGATTTCATTTCATTCTGTTCTCTGGCCCTGAATAAACTGCAGCACCAGCCTCCCAACTAATGATTTAAACTCTTTAGATTCCAGCTTACCCAATTTGTTTGGTCAAGCCCCTAACATTTTTCAAATAATGTCCTTCAGTTCCTTCAGTTTTAGGTTGGGAAACCAACTAGCAACTCTGGAATTATTAGCTTGTTCATCCAGATAAGTCAACAGAAATACTTGTACTATCTCATACTTACATAGTTTTAGTAGTTTCAAGACCCTTCTTTTTGTGAAGTAGTCCTAGAAGGCATAAATTATCCTTATTTTATAATGAGGAAAACTGAAATTCAGAGAAGTTAGAGCTACATAGAGATCTATAGCAATAGAATCTTACCCAGAATAGGTATATTATTATTCCTCCCTCCCATACCTGAGACAGATATTAATCATTAATGACCTTCTTTCCACTGAATGCAAACTCTGCCTCAGAATCCTACTTAATACATTCTAGTCAGCCATTATGTAGCTGAAGTTGACACTTGAGACCATTGGCCACCTGTAGCTGGTAATCCTTACTTCTGCTATCAGGCAGTTTATAGAAAAAAGGTTAATTTATTTTTCAAGAGGGTCTGAAGCTGATAGATTATCAATACCAGCTCACTCTACCATGAAAGGACATCACTGGTATTATGCTATTCTTTCTGTCTGTCCCCATTTCAATAGTCCTTCAGGCTTTCTGATCTTGGCTGTCCTGATCTTGCCAGGAGTATGTTAGGAAGAAGGAAGACCTCCAAATACTTCAGGGGAGCCCCAGAACAGGGCCTCCTGGCTCCTGGCTATGTCTGTTGTTTATTCTAGTTCTTAGCTTCTGCTGACTCCCTCCCCCATTTAGTGATTTCTGACCCAGACAAGGCACAGCTCCACCGAACGGCCTTGGGGGAACCATATCAGTACAATGCTGGGTATCACAAGGTGATACTGTAGCTTCCTTTGCTTTTAGTTTCTACCTTTATGGAAAGTGTCTACATTTGCACAATACTCAACAAATAGAACTGGGACTAATGTAGGGCTTCACAAATTAAATAGATGATTTAATTGTTTTATTTAAAGTTTTATCAAGTTTCAGATGGCTACAAATATTTTTGTTTCCTTGCTGTGCTTTTAAGATAATGGCAGTGTGTTACACTAGAAAGCATGGGGGGCTCTAATCTCTAACCCCAACCCTATACATATAGGGTTCCCCGAACTTTCTGCCATATCCTAGGTTTCTTTCAATAAGTTCTCTGAAAAAGTGGCAAAATGGAGGCAATAATCTAGTCGTTCCTTACCTTTGTAAAACTCTAGGAGCCTTAGATGACACTGCTTTCATTCTATCCTTTTATTGGCTGAGTAAGTGTTTCATATATGCAAGATATTATATATACAGGGAGGCCATGAAAAAGCAGAGCTTGGCCTTCAAGATGCTCATAAAGCCTGGAGAGCTTTCCAGCAAAATAAATAAATACATAAATAAACATTACCCTCACTTACTGGAAGAACCCTATCACCCTCTGCCCTCCCACTCTTTTACCTCAGCTGCTTAGGGGTGATCTGGGTCCAGTCTCCTTTACTGTTCACATCTTTACTCCTTTGCTCATGTTCTCCCTTATCCTGTCTCAGGCTATGGAATCCTACCACTCCTCAGGACCAGGCTCTGAGTTGTCCCCTCTATGAAGTCTTCCTGGAGGCTCACAAATCTCTTTCGTCATAGCTCTTTGCTTGTTCTGATATTATCACACTCTCTCTTTGTCTTATACTTATTTGTGTGTGTGCTCTTTGTTTCAGATCTCTTTGTCCTTTTAAAAAATAATTAAATTGTTTAGCTTCAGCTAAAGCTCTGCCCTTCAACCTTTCTTCCTTCTTCTCCAGAGCTAACTATCTTGAAGTTTTCATTTATTATTCCTATGTTTATTTATTTTTTAAAAAGACTTTATTTTTTTTGAGAGAGAGAAAGAGTGAGAGAGAACATGAATTAGGGGAGGAGAAGAGGGAAAGGAAGAGGGAGAAGCAGACTCCCTGCTGAGCAGGGAGCCCAAAGTGGGGCTCAATCCCAGGACCCTGAGATCATGACCCAAGCTGAAGTCAGACATTTAACTGAGCCACACAGGCACCCCTCTATGTTCATTTCTATACTTCATTTCTACATATATATGTACCCATAAACTTTCTCTTTTTGTCTGTCAGTGTCTCTCTCTTTCCATATACACACATGTACAGTTTTAGGTGCTTTAAAATACATATAGGGTTGCGTGACTGGCTCAGTTGGAAGAGCATGTGACTCTTAATCTTGGGATCATGAGTTCAAGCCCCACTTTGGGTGTAGAGATTACCAAAAAAGTAAATAAACTTTAAAAAGTACATATAATGGAAGAATACTGTAAATTCTTTGCAATGTTATCTTTCTCACTCAATATTCTGTTTTTGAGATTTGTCCATGAAGACATATATTATGGTTATTTGGTATTCCCTTCTAAGGATAATCGATTTATAGTTTCTTTTTCTCTTACTTTCTTTATTATTACGGACAGACCTGCAATGAACATTCTTTTGCCTGTCACTTTGCACATATGTATAAGGTGTAGGAGTTTCTTTAGGTTAGGTGCTTAGAGGTGGAAGTGGTTAAAACTGTATGGATATCTTTACCTTTATTATATATGATCAGATTTTATACAAAGTACTTGTATTAATTTATACTTCCATCTGTAATGCACTAAAATCCACCCTTCTTCACATCCTTTCTTATGCCTGCTGTTGTCTTTTTTCATATTGGCTGATCAGATAGGCATAGAATGAAATTTTTAAAATTAGTTTCAGGGGTAGAATTTAGTGATTCATCAGTTGCATAAAATACCCACTGCTCATTACATCAAGTGCCCTCCTTAATGCCCACCACCCTGTTACCCCATCCCCCCACCCACCTCCCCTTCAGAAACCCTCAGTTTGTTTCCTAGAATTCGTCATCTCTTACAGTTTGCCTCCCTCTCAATTTTCATCTTATTTTTTCCTTTCCTTCTCCTATGTTCTTCTGTTTTGTTTCTTAAATTCCACACATGAGTGAAATCGTATGGTCTTTCTGACTGACTTATTTTGCTTAGCATAATACTCTTTACTTCCATCCATGTCATTGTAAATGGCAAGATTTCATTCTTTTTGATGACTGAGTAATATTTCATTGTGTATATACACCACGTCTTCCTTATTCACTCATCTATTGATGGACATTCGGACTCTTCCCATATTTTGGCTATTGTGGACATTGCTGCTGTACACATTGGGGTGCATGTGCCCCTTCGAATCACTATGTTTGTATCCTTTGAATAAATACCTAGTGGTGTAAATGCTGGGTTGTAGAGTAGCTCTATTTTTAACTTTTTAACTTCATACTGTTTAGAATGAAATTTTAAACTGTATTTCTCTTATTATTGTTGAAGTGGAGCATCTTTTTATATGATTATTGGCCCTTTAGGTTTCCTGATTTTGAATCGCTTATTCATATCCTTCCCACCTTCCCCCCTTCCCAATGGGTCATTTTTTTTATTTTATTGAATTATAAAAAGTCTTCATATATTCTGGATGTTTATTTTTGTGCATATGTTTATTCTCTGTCCTCACAGACTTCATAGTCAAGTGAAGAAACGGGCAATGGAGTTTGATGGGTGCTCTGAGAAATACACAGGGCTAAAGGGGTATGGGGAGAACACTTAAACCAGATTTCTGGGGAAGTGGGAGGATTTCCAGAAGTGACATTTAATCTGAGATCCAGGGGGATGAGGTAGCCAGTTGCAGAACCAGGCGATATCTTCTTCTTTTTCCTTTTTTTTTTTAAGATTTATTTGTTTGTTTATTTATTTTTGAAAGAGAGAGAGTGAGTGAGCCAGTGAAGGGCAGACAGAGAGGGAGAGAGAATCCCCACCAAGTGTGCAACCCGACGTGGGGCTCAGTTCTCACGACCCTGAAATCATGACCTGAGCTGAAATCAAGAGTCTGATGCTTAATTGACTGTGCTACCCACGCACCCCTCAAACAATTTTTTCTGCCCAGTACCTTCCACTTTTTGAGCATTATTTAGTATCTGTGGAAGTGAAGTGGAATTTCAGGCAGAGGAGAGATTTTGGGCATGTAGGACCCTGTAGTATCTCTCAAATTTTACTCAGCTGAAGAGTCTAGGGAAATTCAGCTTCTTCTGTGCAGTGCTTGGAATTTCATGAATTTTAGAATTGATCTACACCTAAGAAGCCATTGGATCTAAGCTTTCACCTAGGGCTGGAATGCCCTGTATAAAATCTTAGATAAGTGGTTAACCCACTTCTGCTGTTTAGTCTTTGAAGCTCACGCCTTCATGAGGCATCCCATTCTAGTTGCAGATTAACTGTTGTTAGAACCCTTTCTTATATTGGGTTCTGTGCCCTTTTCACCCATTGTTTCCTGTCTGGTCACTAGAAACACAAAAAATATCTGTTCTTTCCACCTGATCACCCTTCAAATACACGAAGACAATAACCTTGTGCGTTTTGAGTCTCCTTTTCTCCAAATGAGACATTTCTGGTGCAATCAACCTCTACTTTCATTTTAAGGCATTCATGGATCACCTTTTCTGACTCAATGGGTCTTTGTTACTGACCTCCTGGGTCAGACTTATTTTTTTGAGGAACCTGAGAAAAAAAGTAGCCCTATGGGATTTATATACACTTGTGGGGAAATAACTGCCTTGGGCTATGGTTCTTAAACTTGATTGCATATTAAAACCACCTGGAGGAGTTTTTCTCTTATTAACCTGTAAAAAACTGGTAGTTTATTAATTCACTTTTGCTCAAAATCACAGATCTTTCACTGCAGTTTAAAAATTTATTGTTATTATTTTTTAAGATTTTATTTTTAAGTAATCTCTATACTCAACATGGGGATTGAATTTACAACCCTGAGATCAGCTCTACTGACTGAGCCAGCCAGGCATCCCCCCCAAGTTATTTATAATATACATACACTAAAATTTACTGTCTTTGAGTCTTTAGTTCTATGAGTTTTGACAGAAACATAGTCATGTAACTTCTCACCACAAATAAGATATAGAAAACTTCCATCATCCCCCCCCATTCTATCTGTAGTAACCCCCCACCCCCAACCCCTGGCAACTGCTGATTTGTTCTTCATTACTATAGTTATGTGTTTTCTAGAATGTTGTATACATGAAATATTACAGTATGTAGCCTTGACTGTGATTTATTTCACTTAGCATAATACATTTGAAATCTTTAATGTTGTTCCATATGTCAGTAGTAATTTCTTAATTTTTATTGATGAAATCATGATCCACTTTATGAATATACTATTGTTCGTTTACCCTTTCCCTAGTTGAGGGACACTGTTTCCAATTTTTAGCATGTATAGGTTTTTGTGTGAATATAGGTTTTCATTTCACTTGAGTAAATAGGTATGAAGGGGATTTCTGGGTCACATGCTAAATACATGTTTAATTTGATAAGAAACTGCCAAACTGTTTTCCAGAGTGACTATACCATATTACATTCCCATTGGCAATGTATGAGAGTTTCAGTTGCTCCACATCCTCTCCAACCCTTGGTATTGCCAGGTTTTTTGAAAAAAATAATTTTAAGAGGTTTGTAGTTGTAGCTCATTGTGGTTTCATTTTTACATCAGTAATGACTAGAGATGTTGAGCATCTTTTCATGTGCTTATTTGCTGTCTATATATCTTCTTTGATGAAGTGTCTATTGAAATCTTTTGCCATTAAAAAAATAGAGCTCTCTTATTCTTTTTTTAAAAAATTGAAAAAATTATTTATTTATTTGTTTATTTGAGAGAGAGATGAGAGAACACAAGCTAGGGGAGGGAACAGCAGGAGAGGGACAAGCAGACTCTCTGCTGAGCGCAGAGCCTGATGTGGGGCTCAATCCCAGGATCTTGAGATCATGACCTGAGCTGAAATCAGATGCTTACCTGACCGAACCCCCCAGGCACCCCGAGTTCTCTTATTCTTGAATTTAGAAAGTAATATATTCTGCATACAAGTAAGTCCTTTGTCAGATAACATGATTTGCTAATATTTTCTCCTAAATTGTGGGTGTCTTTAGAAAATAAAATTTAATATTTTGAAAAATCCTATTTTATCAATTTTTCTTTTATGGACGGTGCTTTTGGGTGATGTCTAAGAACACTTTGCCTAATATAAGATCACAGAGATTTTCTCTTTCAATTTCTTTAAAGGTTATAGTTTTACCTTTAGAGATCTATGATCCATTTAGAGCTATTTTTTTTGTATAAGGTGTGAGGTATAAGTTGAAGTTCATTCTTTTGCATATGGATGGTCAATTTTTCCAGTACCACGTGTTGAAAATACTATTGTTTCTCTATTGAATTGCCTTTGTTGCTTCGTTAAAAAAATAAAATGGGGGTGCCTGGCTGACTCAGTCAGTGAAGCATGTGACTCTTGATCTTGGAGTTGTAGGTTTGAGCCCCACATTGGATGTAAAATTACCTAAAAATAAAATCTTAAAAAAATCATTCCTCTATTGAAGGGCATCTTGGCTCTTTCCACAGGAAGGAGATTATGCTAAAATAAGTCAAGCAGAGAAAGTCAATTATGATATGGTTTCACTTACTTGTGGAACATAAGGAATAACATGGAGGATATTAGGAGAAGGAAGGGAAGAGTGAATTGGGAGAAATTGGAGGGGGAGATGAACTATGAGAGACTGTGGACTCTGAGAAAGAAACTGAGGGTTTTAGAGGGGATGGGGGTGGTGGAATGGGTGAGCCTGGTGGTGGGTATTAAGGAGGGCACGTATTGCATGGAGCACTGGGTGTTGTACATAAACAATGAATCTTGGAACACTGCATCAAAAACTAATGATGTATTTTTTGGTAACTAACATAACACAATAAAAAATCAAATGGACATGGATGACATCAAAGAATAATAAAGATGTGGAGCAAAAGACACACTCATTCATAGCTGGCATAAAAGCAAAATGGTACATATACCTTGGACAGCAGTTTGGAAGTTTCTTACAAAACTAATCGTAGTCTTACCATAGGATCCAGCAATCATGCTCTTTAGATATTTACACAAATGAGTCAAAAACTTATGTCCACACAAACCTGCACACAAATGTCTATAGCAGCTTTATTCATAATTTCCAAAAATTGGAAGTCGCTAAGATGTCATCTTTCAATAGGTAAATGGAAAGAAACTGTACATCCATACAATGGAATATTATACAGTAATAAAAAGAAATGAACAATGAAGTCATGAAAAGACATGGAGAAAACTTAAATGCCTATTGCTAAGTGAAAAAAAACCCATCTAGAAAGACTAGTTACTTTATGATTCCAACTATTTGACATTCTAGATAAGGCAAAACTATAGTGACAGTAAAAAGATCAATAGTTGCCAAGGGTTGGGGAAATGGGGTAGGTTATAAATAGTGGAACATGGGATTTTGAGGGCAGTGAAATTATTTTGCATGGTACTGTAATGATGGCAACATATTATGCCTTTCACAAAACCCATAGAATTATACAACACAAAGAGCGAACCCTAATCCAAGCTATTGACTTTAGTTAATGATAATGTATCAGTATCAGTTTATCAATTGTAACAAATGTACCACACTAATGAAAGATACTAATAATGGGGGAAACTGAGATGAGGGGAGAAGGAGTATATGGGAACTCTCTGTATTTTCTGTTCAATTTTTCTGCAAACCTAAAATTTCTCTAAAAAATAAAATCTATTAATTAAAAGTATAATCAATTGGCCATATTTGCATGGGTCTATTTCTAGACTTCTTTTTTTCTTTCATTGATCTATATATATATATATATATATATATATATATATATATATATATCCTTTCACCAATACTGTCTTGATTACTGTAGCTTTATATAAGTAAGTCTTGAAACAGATAATGTTAATTATCCAACTTTATTATTCTACCTCAAATATTTTTGGCTATTCATATTCCTTTGCCTTTCTAAATCATAGAGTAATCTTTTCAATATCTACAAAGAATTTTACTTTGCTAGTAGCTTTCTTGTCCCTCCCCTCTCTGCTGGGATTTTTGACTGGGATTGTGTGGAATCCATAGATTGATTTTGGGAAGAACTGACTTTTTAACAATATTGAGTATTCTAATCCATGAACCTGTTAAAAAAGAGACAAAAGGCACAAATTGGAGTCACTTGTGCTAAGTCTACATTGCCATACTGAGAGTCAATACCTAATTGCAGTTTCAGTCTCTTCCAGGAATGTAACCTTAACCAAATAATCTGGATCCCTACCGCTCTAGTGAGGTGATCTGTTAGACCTGCTGTCTCACTCTAAAGAAAGATGCTTTGCCTGAAACAATCCACTCTTGGATAGCAATTTTCTTGTCCCACCCCTTTCTGCCTATAAAGGCAGAAGAATTCCATTTCCATTCTGTACAGCTCCTTGGAGCTTCTGCTGGGTGGGATGCTGCCCAATTCATGAATTGTGGAATAAAGCCATTTAGATCTTTAAATTTATTCGGTTGAATTTTGCTGTTTTTTAAGCAAAACTGATAAATATCTTCATTTATTATTTATTTTACCAGTGTTTTGTAGTTTACAGCATACAGATCCTACAAATATTTTTTTCAAATTTTTATTTAAATTCCAGTTAACCTACAATGCAATATTGGTTTAAGGAGTAGAATTCAGTAATTCATCACTTACATAAAACACCCAGAGCTCATCATAGCAAGTGCCCTCCTTAATACCCGTCACCCATCTAGCCCATCCTCCACCCACCTCCCTCCATTAACCCTCAGTTTGTTCTCTATTGTTAACAGTCTCCTATGGTTTGTTTCCCTCTTGCAGAGCAATGTTTTTTTTTTAAACTTGATGAGGCCCAATTTATCAATTTTTATTTTTATGAATGCTTTTGGTGTCAAGAACTCTTTGCTTGGCTCTAGATACTAAAGTGTTTCTCCTATGTTTTAAAATTTTATAGTTTTACATTTACACTATGGTCTATTTTGAGTTTTTCTTTTAAATATTTTATTTTAAAGTAATCTCTGTACCCAACATAGGGCTTGAAATCACAATCTCAAGACCAAGAGTCATGCTCTACCAACTGGGTCAGCCAGGTGCCCCTATTTTGAATTTTTATACAAGGTGTGAGGTTTAGACTGAAGTTATCATTTTTTTTTGCGTGTGAATGTCTAATTGTTCTAGCATCATTTATTTTCTTCAAGTTTTAATTTAACCTTATTTTTTTAGTCAAGCAGAAGTAATTTTTATTAGTCTAATGAACAGGGAGCAGCGCCAATATCCCAACTGTGCCCTTCTCTAACTCAATTCTTCCCAGACCTTCATGTACACATGTTACCTGGGTTTCTGTTTAATGCAGCTTCTGATCTGCCAAGTCTGGGTTTGGATTGAGACTGGTGCATCCCTTCCTCCCGCCCCCAGAACTATTTGTTTTAATTTGAAATTCCATAGTGAAATATGATGTTGAGCATCTTTTCATATGTTATGTTCCATCTGTGTATCTTCTTTGGTGAGATGAGATCTTTGGCTTATTTTAAAAAAATGTTTCTTATTTTTAAGTTTTAAGAGTTCTTTGTGTATTTTGAGTGACAGTCCTTTATCAGATGTGCATTTTTCAAATATTTTTTCCTAGACTGTGTCCTGTCTTCTCATTCCCTTGATAATGTCTTTTGCAGAGCAGAAGTTTTAAATTTTAATGAAGTCCAACCTATCAGTGATTTCTTTCATGGGTTGTTCTTATCTGGTTGTATCTAAAAATCATCACACACCTAAGGTCACCTAGATTTTCTCCTATGTTTTCTTCTAGGAGCTTTATAGTTTTACATTTTCATTTAGGTGATCCATTTTGAGTTAATTTTTGTGAAGTGTAAGGTTTGTTTACCCAAATATTTTCCATTTCTGTTGCTTTTTCTTTATTCCTGAAGTTTTAAGTTTTCCTCTGGGATTACTTCTCTTCAATTTAAAGAATTTCCTTCTGCATTTCTTTCAGAGCAGGTCTGTCTGCTGTCAAATTTCTCTGTTTTCTTTAATCTGAGAATGTCTTTGTTTCATCTTATTTCTAAAGGATAGTTTCACTGGATGTAGAATTCTGGATTGATGTTTCTTTTCTTTTGACAACTTAAAATGTTGTTTTATTATTTTCTAGTCTCCATGATTTCTGGCAAGAAAACTATTGTCACTCAAACTGTGTTTCCCCTATATGCAATCTGTTGTTTCAGCTAGGATCTCATGGGTTGTGGGACCAAGCCCCATATTGGGCTCTGTGCTCAGTGGGGAGTCTGCTTGAGATTCTCTCCCTCCACTCATTCTGTCTCTCTCTCTCAAATATATAAATAAATCTTACTTTTTTTTTGGTTTTAAGTTTAATTATTATGTATTTGGACATGTTTTTTTCAAGTTTATTCTGTTTGGAGTTTTCTGAGGTTCTTGAATTGGTAAAATTTATGTCATTCCCCCAATTTGGGAAAATTATAGCTATTATTTCTCCATTATTATTATTATTTCCTGCACCAGTCTTTTCTCCTTTTCTTCAGGGACTCTAATTATGAGTGCCAGGCATTTTGATATTGTCCTACATGTCCCTGAGGCTTTGTTAATGTTTTCAATTTTTTTCTTTTTGTTTTTCATATTGGATACTTTTTATTGAAAAATCTTCAAATTTCCTATTTTCTCTACATCTTCATTCAGCTATTGAGGCCATACAGTGATTTTTAAAATTTCAAATATTGTATTTCTCAGTTCTAAATTTTCCCTTTGGCTTATTTTCTATTTTTCTATTGAGAACTACTGTCTTTCCATCTATTCAAAGTGTTTGTCTTTACATTATACAGTATGGTTATAATAGTTTTTTATTATTTTATTTTATTTTTAAAAGATTTTGTTTATTTATTTGACAGAGAGAGATCACAAGTAGGCAGACAGGCAGGCAGAGAGAGTAGGGAGAAGCAGGCTCCCTGCTGAGCAGAGAGCCCAACACGGGACTCAATCCCAGGACCCTGAGATCGTGACCTAAGCCAAAGGCAGAGGCCTAACCCACTGAGCCACCCAGGTGCCCTATAATAGTTTTTTATTTTTTATTTCCCTTCTTTTCTTTTAATTATTATTTGCCCCAGGGGTACAGGTCTGTGAATCATCAGGCTTACACCTTTCATAGCATTCACCAAAGCACAAACCCTCCCCAATGTCCATAACCCATCCACTCTATCCCTACCCTCCCACCCCCCCGAGTAACCCTCAGTTTGTTTTGTGGATTAGGAGTCTCTTATGATTTGTCTCCTTCCCCATCCCATCTTGTTTCATTATTTTTCCCTCCCTACCCCCACGACCCCCCACCCTGCCCCTCAAGTTCCTCATATCAGAGAGATCTGAGGGTATTATGCTGACCTTCTACTACATTTTAACTAGAGTTTAAAATTACTTTGCTTAGTCTGTTGCATACCTATCAGTTAGTCACACTAAATTCCTTCAGTAAGTGTAAATCTTCCCTCGGATCATCCACACACACCAGGCCTGGTATCACTGGCATGTTCTTGCAGCATTCTGCCCCAGAGCCCACACACTGTTTCTTAGGCATAAACACAAGGCAGACTCTCCAGGTTGGCTTGCACAGCAGCTGCCGAGAGATTTTGTTTTCCCATAATCTCCTTCCCCTGCACCGAGGTCCCTCTTCCTTGGATTCTATTTATGACCATGTTTAATTTCACTACTTTACTTTGGGAAATCCCCGCTTCCAATAATTTCCTGAGAATTGGTCAATGGAAATAATTTTTTTGAGGTTGTCCTTGTCTGAAAAGCCTTGTTATTCTATACTTATATGAAAGTGATATCTATACATGGTACATACTTCTAAAATGAAAAAACAAACAAACAAACAAAACCTTTCCTCAAACTTTGAAGGTGTAGTTTTAGTTGACCTTAAACTTCCAGTATTGCTATTCAGATTCCTTATACCTGGAATGTGTGCTTATCTTCTTTCTTTCTCCTGATTTCTTAATACCTCTATCTTCCTGCTATGGTGGGCTTATGTTTTTTCCTTTACATTTTTTCCCCTTCACCCCCTTTTACTTTTTGCTCTGTAGGCTTATGTCTTTTCCTTTACTGTGCTTTATTTAAATTCTAGCTGTTAACATATAGTGTAATATTGGTTTCAGGAGTAGAATTTAGTGATTCATCATTTACATATAACACCAGTGCTCATCACAACAAGTGCCCTCCTTAATACCCATAACCCATTTAGCCCAAACTCTCCAGTTGCTGGGAATGCAAATTGGTGCAGTCACTCTGGAAAACCAATAATTACTTTAAATGTAAATGGCCTAATGGCTCCAATCAAAAGACATAGGGTGGTGGAATAGATATAAAACAAAACAATATCCATCTGTATGCTGCCTACAAGACTCACCTCAGACCTAAAGACATATACATACACTGAAATCGAAGGGACAGAAAAACTATTCACCATACAAGTAGAAGAAGAAATAAAAGCCAGAAAAGCAATAATTATGTCAGACAAAATAGATTAAAAACAAAGATTCTAACAAGAGACAAAGCAGGGACATTACATAATGATAAAAGGATTAACCCAAAACTGTTGCCCAAAAATAAAAATAGGCTAGGATATAACAAGTATAAATAGCTATGTATCCAACACTGGAGCATTCAAATACATAAAGCAAATATCAATGGACATAAATGGAGAAACTGATGGTAATATAAAAATGGTAGATGACTTTAACACTCTACTTACATCAATGAATAGATGATGCAGACAGAAAATCAATAAGGGAACAAGACCTTTGAATGACACATTGGACCAGATAGACAGATACATACAGAACATTCCATCCCAAAACAACAGAATACACATTCTTTTCAAATGCATTTGGAAGATTCTCCAGAATAGATCACACATTAAGCCAAAAAAACAAGGCTCAATAAATTTAAGAAGACTGATTGTAGCATGCATCTTTTCCAGTCGCAACTGTATAAAACTAGAAATAAATTACATACACACACCAAAAAATAGAGAAAACACAAATACGTGAAGGTTAAACAACATAATACTAAACAACTGATTGGTCAAAAGAGCAATCAAAGAAGGAATTTTTTTTAAAGATTTTATTTATTTACTTATTTGAGAGAGAGAGAGAGAGAGAGAGAGAGA
>LNAC01000016.1:7384352-7395504 GCA_002007465.1 Ailurus styani | reverse complement strand
TCATTTGTTTCCATGAATTTTTTAAATTCTTCCTTAATTTCCTGGTTGACCCATTCATTCTTTAGTAGGATGTTCTTTAGCCTCCATGTATTTGAGTTCTTTCCAACTTTCCTCTTGTGGTTGAGTTCTAGTTTCAGAGCATTATGGTCTGAAGATATGTAGGGAATGATTCCAATCTTTTGGAACCTGTTGAGACCTGATTTGTGACCCAGAATATGGTCTATTCTGGAGAATGTTCCATGCACACTAGAGAAGAATTTGTATTCTGTTGTTTTGGGATGAAATGTTCGAATATATCTGTGGTGTCCAACTGGTCCAGGGTGTCATTTAAAGCCTTTATTTCCTTGTTGATCTTTTGCTTTGATGATCTATCCATTTCAGTAAGGGGGTGTTAAAGTCCCCTACTAATATTGTATTATTGTCAATGTGTTTCTTTGATTTTGTTATTAATTGGTTTATATAATTGGCTGCTCCCATGTTAGGGGCATAGACATTTTGATTGTTAGATCTTCTTGTCGGACAGATCCTTTTAGTATGATATAGTGTCTTTCCTCATCTCTTATGATATTCCTTGGCTTAAAATCTAATTTATCTGATATAAGGATTGCCACTCCAGCTTTCTTTTGCTGTCCATTGACATGGTAAATTGTTTTCCACCCCCTCACTTTAAATCTGGAGGTGTCTTTGCATGTAAGATGAGTTTCTTGTAGACAGCATATCAATGGGTCTTGTTTTTTAATTCATTCTGATACCCTGTGTGTTTTAGTTGGGGCATTTTGTCCATTTACATTCAGGGTAACTATTGAGAGATATGAATTTAGAGCCATTGTATTGCCCATAAGGTGACTTTTACTGTATATCGTGTCTCTTCCTTTCTGGTCTATGTTTCTTTTAGGCTCTCTTTGCTTAGAGGACCCCTTTCAATAGTTCCTGTAGGGCTGGCTTGGTGTTTGCAAATTCCTTTAGTTTTTGTTTGTCCTGGAAGATTTTTATCTCTCCTTCTATTTTCAATGACAGTCTAGATAGGATATAGTATTCTTGGCTGCATATTTTTCTCATTTAGTGCTCTAAATATATCATGCCAGTTCTTTCTGCCAGGTCTCTGTGGATAGGTCTGCTGTCAGTCTAATATTTCTACCACTGTATGTTATAGACCTCTTGTCCCAAGCTGCTTTCAGGATTTTCTCTTTGACACTAAGACTTGTAAGTTTTACTATTAGATGATGGGGTGTGGACCTATTTTTATTGGTTTGGAGTGGGGTTCTCTGTGCCTCCTGGATTTTGATGCTTGTTCCCTTCGCCAAATTAGGGAAATTCTGTACTATAATTTGCTCCAATATACATTCTGGGCCCCCCTCTCTTCCTCTTCTGGGATCCCAATTATTCTAATATTGTTTCATCTTATGGTATCACTTATCTCTCGAATTCTCCCCTCATGGTCCAGTAGTTGTTTGTCTCTCTTTTCCTCCACTTCTTTATTCTCTGACATTTTGTCTTCTAAATCACTAATTCTGTCTTCTGCCTCATTTATCCTAGCAGTAAGAGCCTCCATTTTTAATTGCACCTCATTAATAGCTTTTTTGATTTCAGCTTGGTTAGATTTTAGTTCTTTTATTTCTCCAGAAAGGATTTTTATTTCTCTAGAGAGGGCTTCTCTATTATCTTCCATGGTTTTTTCGAGCCCAGCCAGCACCTTAAGAATTGTCATTCTGAACTCTAGTTCTGTCATATTACTAATGTCCACATTGATTAGGTCCCTAGCCATTATTATTGCCTCTTGTTCTTTTTTTTGTGTTGATTTTTTCCACTTTGTCATTTTATGCAGATAAGAATAGATGGATGAGAGAACAAAATACTGAAAAGTAGCAATGACCCCAGAGAAATATACACTAACCTACTCAGAAGAGACCTGGAACTGGGGAGAAAAGAAAGGGAAAAAACCAAAAAACCAAAAACCAAAATCAAGCAAACAAAAACAAAACAACAACAAAAAAANAAAGGGAAAAAACCAAAAAACCAAAAACCAAAATCAAGCAAACAAAAACAAAACAACAACAACAAAAAGCAAAACAAAATCCTATATCTATATTATCTATTTCTGTTTCTATATCTATGTCTGTCTCTGACTCTATCTCTATCTATTAGACTGGTGAATTGAACAGACCCTATATACAAAAAATAAGGTTAAATACAATGAAGGGATAAAATATGATTATAACAATGAAAATTTATAAAGATTAAAAAATATTGATAAGATATAATAGTTAAAAACGTTAAAATAGGAAAAAGGAAAAAGAAGAGTAAGAAAAAAATTCAAAGTATTTAACTTTGAACGACTAAAGAATCATGGGGAAAAAGCCATTAATTCTCTGCGTTGCTTTCCCCTAGCTCTGGAGTTCTACAATTCTTAGCAATCTTGAGCTTGGCTTTGGCTGGATGTTTTTTTCTGGTCTTCTGTTGCTGTGATTCTCAAGTGTCTCTGCCTGAGGCAGAATCGCACCGCCCTCGCCAGGGGCCAGGCCAAGTAATCAGCTCACCTTCGCTCTTGGGAGCTTTTGTTCCCTGAACGCTTTGTGTACCACGTTGGAGGCCGGGACTGAAAATGGCGTCTCCCAGTCTCCGGAGGAGCCGAGAGCTCGGGGACTCAGTCCTCAGTGTGCCTCAGAGAAAAGCAGCCCGTCCCTCCCGTGTCTGTGGTCTCTGGCCGCTCTCCGAGCTCACCAGGCCTGTGACCGAGTGTCTCTCTCTCTGGCGCGGCCCTGTTTAGAATCTCCGAACCTGGCAGATTCCTGAAGCCGCTCCCGCGCCGCTCCTCCCGGAGGAGGAAGGAGGGGTCTCTCTGGGTCTGGTACCTGTGGGGTCCCCGCTCACAGAGCAGTGGCCCCACCGTGCATCGGATCACGGCCCAAGGTAACACCGAGTTGAGAGACACCTTCTCAGCTTGGCTCCATCTCTCCCGCCGGCTTCTCTCTGATACCTGGGAGCTCTGTCTTGCTCAGACACTCCTGGTCTTTTTGTATCCCCATGGGTCCTGAGACCACACTGTCCCTGTGAGCACTTCACCCCCCGCTTGGCCTCTGGGGCGACATCCCTCAGTGGAGCCAACTTCTAACAGTTCCGAGTTTGTGCTCCGCTGCTTGCTCACTTGCTGGGGAGCTGGCCCCTCCCCCTGGGTCTATCTTCCTGTCGCTTCAAATTCACTTCTCCGCACGTCCTACCTTCCAGAAAGTGGTCGATTTTCTGTTCCTAGAATTGCTGCTCTTCTTCTTTTGGATCTCCTGTCGAATTTGTAGGTAATCAGAATAGTTTGATAGCTATCTGGTTGAATTTCTGGGACCCGATGATAATCGGTCTCCTACTCCTCTGCTATCTTGCCTGACTTCTATAATAGTTTTTTTAAAAAATACTTTACAACTATATATTTTTATTTATTTATTTTTAAAATTAAATTCAATTAATTAACATATAATGTATTGTTTGTTTCAGGGGTACAGGTCTGTGATTCATCAGTCTTATATAATACTCAGTGTTCCTTCCAACATATACCCTCCCCAATGTCCATCACCCAGTTACCACATCCCTTCACACTCCTCCTCTCCAGCAACTCTCAGCTCGTTTCCTATGATTAAGAGTCTCTTATGGTTTGTCTCTCTCTCTGGTTTCACCTTGTTTTGTTTTTTTCTCTCTTCTCTTATGATCCTCTGACTTGTTTCTTAAATTCCGCATATGAGTGAGATCATATGTTAGTTATCTTTCTCTGATTGCATAATACCTTCTAGTTATATCCATGTCATTGCAAATAACAAAAATTTTTGATGGCTTTGTAATATTCCAGTGTGTGTGTGTGTGTGTGTGTGTGTGTGTACCGTATCTTCTTTATCCATTCATCTGTCAATGGACATCTGGGCTCTTTCCATAGTTTGGTTATTGTGGACGTTGCTGTATAAACATTGGGGTGCAGGTGACCCTTTGGATCACCACATTTGTATCTTTGGGGTAAATACCCAGTGGTGCAATTTCTGGATCATAAGGTATTTCTGTTTTCACCTTTTTGAGGCCCCTCTGTACTGTTTTCCAGAGTGGCTGCATATCGTAGACTATTTTAGATGCTTCATGTAAGAGGAATCATGTAGTATTTGTCCTTCTGTGACTATTTCATTTAGCACATTGTCCTCCAGATTCATCCATGTTGCCCCAAATGGCAGGATTTTCCTTCTTTTTAAATACAGAATAATATTCCTCTGTGTGTGTGTGTGTGTGTGTGTGTGTGTGTGTGTCTGTGACTTTTTCTCTATTCACCTGTTGATAGACACATTGAGTTGTCCCCATATTTTGGCTATTGTGAATAATACTACAATGAACATGGGAGCGAACATATCTTTTTAAGACCCTGATTTCCCTTGAATATATGCCCAGAAGTGGGATTGCTATAGTTTTATTTTTAATTTTTTGAAGTAACTCCATACTGTTTTCCATAGTGGTTGTAACATTTTACATTCTTACTAAGTGTACACAGGTTTCAATTTCTCCATGATTTTTCTAACACTTTTTTAAATTAATTAAGTAATTTTTACTTTATTTTTTCAGTGATCCAAGATTCATTGTTTATGCACCACACCCAGTGCTCCATGCAATACGTGCCCTCGTTAATATCCACCACCAGGCTCACCCATCTCCCCTCCCCCCTCCTTTCCATAACCCTCAGTTTGTTTTTCAGAGTCCACACTCTCTCATGCTTCATCTCTCCCTCCAATTTACCCCAATTCGCTTTTCCTTTCTTTCTCCTAAAGTCCTCTGTTTTATTCCTTATGTTCCACAAGTAAGTGGAACCATATAATAATTGACTTTCTCTGTTTGACTTATTTCACTCAGCATAATCTCCTCCAGACCCGTCCATGTTGATACAAAAGTTGGATATTCATCCTTTCTGATGGCTACATAATATTCCATTGTGTATTTGGACCATATCTTCTTTATCATTAGTCTGTTAAAGGGCATCTCAGCTCTTTCCACAGTTTGGTGATTGTGGACATTGCTGCTATGAACATTGGGGGTGTCTATGACCCTTCTTTTCACTACATCTGTATTTTTTGGGGTAAAATACCCAGTAGTGCAAATTGCAGGGTCATAGGGTAGCTCTATTTTTAATTTTTTTGAGGAATTTCCACACTGTTTTCCGAAGTGGCTGCACGAACTTGCATTCCCACCAAAGGTGTAAGAGAGTTCCCCTTTCTCCACATCCCCTCCAACACTTGTTGTTTCCTATCCTGTTGATTTTGGCCATTCTAACTGGTGTAAGGTGATATTTCAGTTTATTTTTGATAATAGCCATCATAACAGATGTGAGGTGATGTCTCATTGTGGTTTTGATTTGCATTTCCCTAATGATTTGTGATGCTGAGCATCTTCTCATATACCTGTTAGTGATTTGCATGTCTTATTTGGAAAAATGTTTAGGATCCTTTGAACATTTTTAAAGTAATGTTTTGTTTGTTTGTTTTGTTTTTTTTTTTTTGCTTTTGAATTGTAGAAATTCCTTATATATTTTGGAAATTAGCCTATATCAGATATATGGTTTGCAAATATTTTCTCCTGTTCTGCGGTTGCCTTTTTCATTCTACCATTGCTGTGCAGAAGTTTTTATTGCTGTCGCCCCATTTATATATTTTTACTTTTGTTGCCTATATTTTTGGTGTTATATCCAAGAAATCATTGCTGAGATCAGTATCAAGAGGATTTCCCCTGTTTTCTTCTAGTTTTATGGTTTCAGATCTAATGTTCATATTTTTAATTCATTTTCAATTAGTATTGTGTGTGATCAAAGAGAAAGGTTCAATTTTATTCTTTTGGAGGCAGATATGTAGTTTTACCAAAGCACTTATTGAAGAGACTATCCTTTTTCCATTGTGTATTTTTGGCACCCTTGTCCAAGATCAATGGACGATATATTTTTGGGTTTTTCTTGACTCTATATTCTGTTACATTGGTCCACATGTCTTTTTTTTTAATTTTTATTTTTTCATTCTTTGCCCCAGGGGTACAGGTCTGTGAATCATCAGGTTTACATCTTTCACAGCATTCAATAAAGCACAAACCCTTCCCAATGTCCATAACCCGTCCACCCTATCCCTACCCTCCCACCCCCCAGTAACCCTGTTTGTTTTGTGAGATTAGGAATCTCTTACGGTTTGTCTCCTTCCCCATCCCATGCTACCTAGAGCAATCTCACATTTAATGCAATCCCCATCAAAATACCAGCAATTTACTTCAAAGAAATGGAACAAAGAATCCTAAAATTTATATGGAACCAGAAGAGACCCCGAATAGCCAAAGGAATGTTGAAAAAAAAAAAAAGCAAAGTTGGTGGCATCACATTTCCACATGTCTTTTTATGTCAATACCATACTATTTTTTAAAAAATTTTATTTATTTATTTGACAGAGAGAGACACAGCAAGAGGGGGAACACAAAAAGGGGAGTGGGAGAGGGAGAAGCAGGTTTTCTGCTGAGCAGGGAGCCCGATGCGGAGCTCAATTCCAGGACCCCTGGGATCATGACCTGAACCAAAGGCAGACACTTAATGACTGAGCCACCCAGGCACCCCAATACCATGCTATTTTATTTCTGTAGCTTTGTAATATATTTCAAATCCAGGAAATGTGATGCCTCCAGCTTTGTTTTTCTTGACCAAAATTGCTTTAACTCTTTAGGGTATTTTGCGGTTCCATATGAAACTTGAGATTGTTTTTCTTATTTCTGTAAAAAAGTCTTTGGGATTTTGATAGGGGTTGCATTGAATCTGAGTTTGCTTTGTAATTCCTCCAATCCATGAACATGGGTGTCTTTCTATTTAGGTAGTTGTTTTTAAAATTTTGCCTGGGGTTTTTAGTTTAATCAGTGGAAGAGTTAGGTTTCATTGGAGACTTGGGAATTTTTCTTTGAATTTTCATGAATATTAATAGATGCAGAAAACTTGAAGGACAGCTGAGTCTTTGCAGAATGCCTAGTGATCCTTCTGGAACATTAGAGGATGGGAGACATATGAAGTTCTGCTATGAGACCACCTCCTACTCATCTTTTTATCTCCCTTGGGAGGCTGTCACGAAACAGTTTTTCATTGCCTACCAGAGATATGGGACTTGCTGTTCTTCATCCCCTCAGAATAGAGCTGCAGAATATAGAATCACTTAGCTGCAGTCTAGAATTAGCTCCTCAGCAATGGGATATCTCACAACTTACATTGCAGTCATTTGGTTCTTTTTATTTTGATGTCATCTTTTGGTGTGTAGGACAAGTACCACAGGGAGCTGGCACCTTTGCCAACACTTCTTTTTGTTCTTCATGTAAGTAATAAACTACCTGAATCTAAAAGTGGCTCATTGTATCTTTACTGACTGAAGCTGTCAGGCCTTGATCTTTGCTTTGTCTTGTCTTGTTTGTGCTTGACATCAGTTGTTATTACAAATGGGCTCAGATGCCTACTAAAACTCATTATAGGACATTAAAAAAGATTTTATTTATTTATTTGACACAGAGAGAAATAGCAAGGGAGAGAGCACAAGCAGGGGGAGGGGCAGGCAGAGGGAGAGGGAGAAGGTGCCTCTCCACTGAGCAAGGAGCCCAACCAATCCCAGGACCCTGGGATCATGACCTGAGCCATATCAACTAAGCTTAACCAACTGAGCTACCTAGGTGCTCCAAGTTGGACAATTTTTTAAAAACATTTTTTATTGTGGTAAAATAGAAATAACACAAAATTGATCATTTTAACCATTTTTAGTGTGCAATTTAGTGGTATTAATTATGCTTAAAATGTTGTGCTGTCATCACCACTATCCACTTCAAGAACTTTTTCATCATCCCAAACATAAAATCTGTACCTATTAAGCAATAACTCCATTCTGCCCTTCTTTCATCCTTTGGTAATCTCTATTCAACTTTCTGTCTCTGAATTTGTCTCTTTTAGCTGCCTCATATAAGTGGAATCATATAATATCTGTACTTATATGTCTGGCTTATTTCACTTAGTATAATGCTTTCAAGGTGTGCTTTCTCTGAACTTTTAATTTTGACATAATTTTTGGGCACTTGGGTGGCTCAGTCCATTAAATGTCTGCCTTTGGGTCAGGTCATGATCCCAGGGTCCTGGGATTGAGTTCCGCATCAGCCTCCTTACTCAGTAGTAAGTAGCCTCCTTCTTCCTCTCCCTCTGCCTGCTGCTACCCCTGCTTTTGCTCTCTCTCTCTGTCAAATAAATAAATAAAATCTTTAAAAAATAATTTTGACATAATTTTAAACTTAAAAAAAGTTGCAAGAATAGAACAAATAATTCCCATACACCCTTCATCCAGATCTTCCAAATATAACAGTTTACCACACTGGCTTTTAATTTTCTCACTCTCTCTTTCTTCTCTCTCTCTCTATATGTATACGAGTATGTACACACACACACACACACACACACACACACACACACACTTTTTTCTGAACCATTTGAGAGTTCATTGTAGGCATGATACCTCTTTACCCTGAAATACTTTAGTGTGATTTTCTTTTTCTTTTCTTTTAGATAGGGAGAGGTTGGGGGAGGGGCGCAGAGGGAGAGAGAGAATCTTATGCAGGCTCCATGCCCAGTGTGGAGGCTGACGCAGGACTTGATCTCACAATTCTGAGCTCATGACCCAAGCTGAAATCAAGAGTTGGGTGCTTACCCAACTGAGCCACCCCGGCACCCCCTTCAGTGTGATTTTTCTAAAAGTAAGGACATTATTTTTACAAAGCCACCACAAATCAGGGATTAACATTGATGTAATAATACTATCTAATTTACAGACCTTATTTATATGCTGGCAAGCATCCCAAGAAAAACCCAGATCATGTGTTGCATTCAGTTGTCATGTCTCTTTAGTCTTTTCTTCTTGAGCAGTTGCTTAGTCTTTGTATTGCATGATACTGATATTTCTGAAGAGTAAAGACCAATTGTTTTGACCTGGGAGAATTTTTAAAACTACTCCTGGCCTTCACTTCACAATTTTCTATTAAATTGGATAGAGGTGAGACTTGCACTTTGATATGTTAAAACTACAATAGATAAAAGAGAAATCTCTATTTGGTTATAATATGCAGTCAGGTTGAGAAACCCTGGGCTTTGGGACTTTAGAATAAGGGCTGAATTCTGTTGGGTGGGGTCAATGAGGTAAGGTAGGACTTTGACTGGGCCTTGAATAGTGGTTAGTTGGGCCAAAGGCACAGACTAAGATATAAATTCAGATGGCAGCTGATTTGGGGCCTGTGATTTGGGGCCATTTACCTCACTTCTCTGAGTAAATTTCTTCATCTGTGAAACCTGGTAATAAATCTCACCTTATAGGATTCTTGCAAAAACTAAACTAACCAATATATTGAAAAATGACTACCCCTGGGGCAAATAATAATAAAAAATAAAAGCATCATACTAAAAAAAAAAGAAAAATGACTAGCCTAGTGCCTAACACATAGTTAGTAGCTGCCATAATATTAGCATGGTAGTGTTAGTATTTTCTTTCATATTATTATTATTATTAAATGGCAGAGCATTCTGAGAAGGAGTAAAGCTGTTGAGGAAGGAATAGTGTGTCATATAAGGAACATATCTCCAATAAGACTCCCAACATTTGGATGTTGGGAGGGGACAGCAAAGTGTACCAGACTCTGGGACTTCTCACTCTTTTTTTTAATTAATATATAATGTATTATTTGCCCCAGGGGTACAGGTTTGTGAAACACCAGGCTTACACATTTCACAGCACTCACCATACCACACACCCTCCCCAGTGTCCATAACCCAGCCATCCTATCCCTTCCCCCCACCCCTAGTAACCCTCAGTTTGTTTCGTGGGATTAAGAGTCTCTTATGGTTTGTCTCCTTCCTGATCCCATCTTGTTTCATTTTTTCCCTCTCTACCCCCATGACCCCCTGCCCCTCAAATTCCTCATATTAGAGAGATCATATGATAATTGTCTTTCTCTGATTGACTTATTTCATGTAACATAATACCCTCTAGTTCCATTCACGTCATTGCAAATGGCAAGATTTAGTTTTTTTGATGGCTGCATAGTATTCCATTGTATTTATATATGATATCTTCTTTGTCCATTCATCTGTTGATGGACATCTAGGCTCTTTCCATAGTTTAGCTATTGTGGACATTGCTGCTATAAACATTTGGGTGCACGTGCCCCTTTGGATCACTACATTTGTATCTTTAGGGTAAATACCTAGTAGTGCAATTGCTGGGTCATAGGGTAGCTCTATTTTCAAGTTTTTGAGGAACCTCCGTACTGTTTTCCAAAGTGGCTGCACCAGTTTACATTCTCACCAACAGTGTAGGAGGGTTCCCCTTTCTCCGCAACCTCGCCAACATCTGTCATTTCCTGACTTGTTGATTTTAGCCATTCTGACTGGTGTAAGGTGGTATCTCGCTGTGGTTTTAATTTGTATTTCTCTGATGCCGAGTGATGTTGAGCACTTTCTCATGTGTCTGTTGGCCATTTGGATGTCTTCTTTGCTGAAATGTTGGTTCATTACTTCTGCCTATTNTGGATTATTTGTTCTTTGGGTGTTGAATTTGATAAGTTCTTTATAGATTTTGGATACTAGCTCTTTATCCNAGCCCTTTATCTGATATGTCATTTGCAAATATCTTCTCCCATTCTGTCAGTTGTCTTTTGGTTTTGTTGACTGTTTCCTTTGCTGTGCAAAAGCTTTTTTAAAAAAATTAATTAATTAATTAATTAATTAATTAATTAATTAATTAATTTGGTGAGGTTCCTAGGAAGAAGTTGCTGCGGTTGAGGTCGAAGAGGTTGCTGCCTGTGTTCTCCTCGAGGATTTTGATGGATTCCTTTCTCACATTGAGGTCTTTTATCCATTTTGAGTCTATTTTTGTGTGTGGTGTCAGGAAATGATCCAGTTTCATTGTTCTGCATGTGGCTGACCAGTTTTCCCAACACCATTTGTTGAAGAGACTGTCTTTTTCCCACTGGACATTCTTTCCTGCTTTGTCGAAGATTAGTTGACCATAGAGTTGAGGGTCCATTTTTGGGTTCTCTATTCTGTTCCACTGGTCTATGTGTCTGTTTTTGTGCCAGTACCATACTGTCTTGATGATGA
>LNAC01000016.1:7373983-7384342 GCA_002007465.1 Ailurus styani | reverse complement strand
TATTCCATTGTATATATATACCACATCTTCTTTATCCATTCATCTGTTGATGGACATCTAGGTTCTTTCCATAGTTTGGCTATTGTGGACATTGCTGCTATAAACATTCGGGTGCACGTGCCCCTGAGGATCACTACCTTTGTGTCTTTAGGATAAATACCCAGTAGTGTGATTGCTGGGTCGTAGGGTAGCTCCATTTTCAACTTTTTGAGGAATCTCCATACTGTTTTCCAGAGTGGCTGCACCAGCTTGCATTCCCACCAACAGTGTAGGAGGGTTCCCCTCTCTCCGCAACCTCGCCAACATCTGTCGTTTCCTGACTTGTTGATTTTAGCCATTCTGACTGGTGTGAGGTGGTATCTCACTGTGGTTTTGATTTGTATTTCTCTGATGCCGAGTGATGTTGATGTGCAAAAGCTTTTGATCTTGATGAAGTCCCAATAGTTCATTTTTGCCCTTGCTTCCCTTGCCTTTGGTGATGTTTTGAGGAAGAAGTTGGTGTGGCTGAGGTTGAAGAGGCTGCTGCTTGTGTCTCCTCAAGGATTTTGATGGATTCCTGTCTGAGACTTCTCTTGATGTATTTCTGTTTTAAATACATACTGGGAGGTTATGGGAAAGTTTATTTAAATACAAACCCAAAAGATTATATGTTGGCCAAGAGTTTTGTTTTCAACTCATGACTTTCCACAAGACTGTGGGATGTGACTCTCCAGCATCTGGCTTGGCTGCCTCCTTCTGATTGGACCTGGTGTGAGACAGGCCTCCTGTTAGCTGCTGGTGGCTCCCCTGCCATAGGAGGCTGAATAGTGGACCCCAAAGATATTCACATTTGAATCCCCAGAACCTATAAATGTTACCTTACATGGGATTTTGCAGATGTAATTAAGGATTGAGATGGGGATATTATCCTGGGTTATCCCAATGGGCCCAATGTCATCACAGTTACTCTTATAAGAGAGAGACAGAGGAAGACTTGACACAGAAGAAAGCAATGTGGTCACTGCAGCAAGATGCTCAAAGCTTTTGGCTTTGAAGATGGGAAAAGGCACCATGAGCTGCAAGTAGTGTAGTTGGAGAAGCCAGAAAAGGCAAGCAAACTCCTCTGGAGGAATTGCAGTCTTGCTGATAGCTTGATTTCACCCTGGAGAAACTGATTTTAGACTTCTGACCTTAGAGTCAAAACGGCAAAAGAATAGATGTATACATTTTCATTTTCAAATATAACTTAATAACAAGGAAAATTTTTATTAAAAAGTGCTGAGTAACAAAACCAGGGTACAAAATTATATGTACACAATTTGCTCCCCAAATAATTATAATTATGTATGCTTCTGTGTGTGTGTGTGTGTGTGTGTGTGTGTGTGTGTGTGTACATGCAAGTTGGGGGGGTGTTATATGTGCATACAATAACATAAATAAAACCTGTAAGGAAAATAGAGTTTAACTCTGGATGCCGGATAATTTAAAATACTTTTCAGTAGTCATATTGCATACCATATGGAAATGCTCAGCCACAGTTTGATAGTCAACATAGAAGCAGCAGAGATGAGATCCACAGAACAAGGGATTTTTTTTTTTAAAGAACAAGGGAGTCTTGATATCATTTGGCTTTCTGGATCCAGTCATGCATAAATCTAGCTCCCTTATTGCCCTTCCCCCAATTTTGTTCAATATACAAATATGTTCCTCACACTTTGTTTTTTGCCTGTTTTGCTTTGCCCTATGTAGATTTAAACTGGGTTTTATTGCTTGAATCTAATATGTGTGTTGTTTTAGGTTATCAGGTTTGTGGTAACTTGTTATAGCTGTTATAGGGAACGAATACATATGCCCACTGCCATCTTCATGCCTCTTCCTTCTTGGAGCAGCGGGATATTCAAGATGCTGCTCTTGCATTTGTCAATCATAACATGCGCTGTGTTTGAGAACTGGTCTGTCACTCCTTCTCTAGGGCCACGTGCAATACTGAACCAGTTAATAAATGGAAAAGAATGAACCAGATCTTTTGGGTTATATGATGCAAATAATTTAGATGGAGTTTTTCACCAAATACAATGACCTTTTTTTTCCTAAGTAGCTCATTTAATACTGAATTAAACTATAGTTAGCAATACTCTAGTATATACTTGAGAGTTAAAGAGTAGATCTTAAATCTACTTTTGTTCTCAGTGCAGTACAAAATGGTAATTATGTGAGGTGATGGAGGTGTTAACTAACTTTATTATGGTTATCATTTTGCAATATTACATGTATCAAACCATCACATTTTACACCTTAAACTTATACAGTATTTTATGTCAGTCATATCTCAATAAAACTGGAAAAAACACTGAATTGACAAACTTGACTAGTTTTATATAAATCAGTACTTTTCCCTTCAAAATGATTGTTTTAAAATGTAATTTATTTGTTTCTCACCAGATTAATCAAATTTACACTCACTGATGTTGCTTATTTTTACCCTGAGTTCAGTGACTGCCCCTGTTCCACTTGAGTGTTTTGTGAATAGACTCTGAGGCCAAGTACCTCCCTGAAATATCGGGGCTCCTCACCCCAGCTGTGGAAAGAAAAATTTTCCAGGAAGAGGGTGTGACAGTGCTCATAAGGTGATCAGTGTTTTTTCTTCCTTCTGACCTCTTTTTCTTCAGAGACAAGTATGACCTGAAGAGGGTGTTGTCAGCCTCTTAGGCCAAATTCTTCCTGAATTAAGCAGGTAAAAACATGCCCCTGCCTGACTCAGCTGGAGAAATGGAGGAGTGCTATCCCAAATCCTGGAATTCCTTTCCAAATAAAGCATCATGGAACTGGGGCTACCCTCATGGATCATCTGAGCACAGTGAGCTCATGGCAGAAGTGAGACTTATCCAGTTTACATGCCATGACTATGGCAGAGAATCCTAGCTCTGCCCTTGACCCAGGCTGTCTCTTATTTGGTAAATACTTATTGAGCACCAGCTGTGTGCTCCAACTCATCTCTATGCTCCTAGTCACATGCTGTACCTTCTTTCCCTCTAACCCAGTTAGCTCCCTTTTCCTGGGTCATTATCACTGATCTTTAGTGACACTGCTTATATCACTCTTCTGGGGAGATTTTTCTGATCCCCTGCCTCCCAGGACACAGCCTTCATTCAATGCCTTATCTGAAAGCTCTAGAGCACTGTGTGGGTGTCTTTGTCATAGCACTGACTTATCAAACCTGCTGAGGGGTGAAATGAGGGCAAATACCAAGGTGGCAGCCTGGGAGCAGAAGCCTTGAGTTCTGGTTCCAGCTGAGCCAGGAGACCTCACTGGGCCTCAGTGTCCCATTTGTGAAAGATGGAGAATGAGTTATGCCCTCTCTAGTGAACTTTCCAGGGATCACATTCAAGCTATGTAATTTTCAGGTCTTCAAAAGGAGCTTAGCAAGTTGCAACCAAGAAGAGCAGGTTTAGAAATGCAGACCAGTTGGCTTTCTGGGTGCAGTGAGCTGGCTTTCCCAAGACTTTGGGCTCCTCAGTGAGGTAACTGAGGAGCCATGATGGCTTTGTTACACATGTGTAATCAGGGAGCTGTGATAACAGCATTCAAGACTCTGCTCCTGTTAAACATTTTTTGCAGTGGGTTATGTTGGTATGACTTAGGTTATCAAATAAATTGTGTACCTTCTGAGAGGGGAGTGTGTGGTTTATTGACCTCTAAAAGAATCAGACTCATTATGTGATAAGGCTCAAGTTATGAGCCTTGCTAAAGGTCACAGGGAAAGAGCCAAGGGTCCTGAGCTGAGCAGAGCTCCCTGGAATCTCCTCTCCAACCCTCCATCCACAGGCCTTCAAGATTTTGGACCCATATCAGAACCTGAGTCTGGTGCAGCTGGAAATGTGGGAAAAGGGGTGGTAGCATGATGTTGGGATATCTGAGAAGATGAAGGAGGCCAATGAGTGAAGGAGGTAGGGAGATGCTAGTGGAGCTGTGTTGCTGAGAATCTGATGGTTTCACAGAGGACCAGTAGGTCAGAGAGGGGAAGGGATTTGTTGGGGTGAGTAAGGAGTGGAGCAGGGACTGGAAGTCAACATTCTGAGTTCTTGCCCAGAGTTGTTTTTTTCCCCCTCCCTTCCCTGCATACCTTCTCTGGGCACATTTCTTATTTTCCTACTCCCACCCCCTTTACTTAGATATAATTGACAAATAAAATTATATATATTTAAAGTGTGCTTTGCAATGATTTGATATATATATGTATATATATATATACACACACACACTTTGTGGGCACATATTTTAATGTGTGGTTAAGAGCAATGGGTTCAAATTCTAGTTCTGTCCTTTATGAGTTACTTAATCTTTCTAAATCTCAGTGTTCTTATCACAAATTGAGGATAATATTGCCTATTACATAAGGGTGTTGTAAGGATTAAAGGGGAGGGTAACGTTTATAAAGCACTTGATATAGTGTTCAATAAATGATAGGAAGCCATTGCTTAATGATAGTTCTTTTGTTGTTACTCTAACAATGGTCTCCAGAGAATCATTCCCTGGACCTAAGGGAGTGGGTGTTTGGTGCATGGCCTTGAACTTCGCCCTCTTCATTGGCTCTGCTCCCCTTCCCTGTACACTTTATCTCCTTTCTCCTACAGATCAGGACTTGTCCTGGTTGTGACCATCCCCTAACACACACACACACATGATGCCAGAAATCTGGAGGGCTTCAGGCCTTCTCAGGTCACATGAGCATTTTTGTAGGTGGTTTCCATAGATGGTCTCTTGTACTTTCTGAGTTCTACACTCTGGCCTTGAATGGGGGCTGCAAAGTGATTTTGGGGATATTCATGCTACCTCTTCCTTCCAACTTTTAGGGAAACTGACTTCCTTATTTAACACCTTTTTTAAAACAAAGCTTTCTCCCAAATGTTGAGGACCCCTTGTTCTCCCAGCCCTTCTATGGGTGTCACAGTCATATCCTTTCTCTCTTTCTGAAAAGAACTGTGCCTGTTCTAAACACTGCCACACCTCCACCTTCCTTTGAGCCTCCCCTGAAGATGGAGAGTTGCTTGCCTTTGACTCCTGTGGAAACTGAATCTCAGAGATTTGAAGTCATTAGCCCAAGGTCTAAAAGCAAATTAGAAGCAGACTCAAGACTTGAATCCAGGAATATTGCTTCCTATTCCAAAGTTCTTGCTTTGTGTTAAATTCCTGGAAGAATTCCTGCCACTGTATTAAGGGTCATCCAAGGTCTTTAATAACATAGTCTGGAGTCTGTCTCTGAAAGCTTCATTCTCATTCTCTTCCTGCTCACCTCTCAGGGGGCTTGCATTTGCTTTCTTTTTAAAATTTTTTAAAATTAGCATATAATGTATTATTTGGTTCAGGGGTACAGGTCTGTGATTCATCAGTCTTGTACAATTCACAGCGCTCACCATAGCACATACTCTCCCCAATGTCCATCACCCAGCCACCCCATCCCTCCCACCACCTTCCCCTCCAGCAACCCTCAGTTTGTTTCCTGAGATTAAGAGTCACTTATGGTTTACCTCCCTCTCTGGTTTCACCTCGTTTCATTTTCCCCTCCCTTCCCCTATGATCCTCTGTCTTGTTTCTCAAATTCCTCATATCAGTGAGATCATATGATAATTGTCTTTCCCTGATTGACTTATTTCACTTAGCGTAATACCCTCTAGTTTCATCCACATTGTTGCAAATGGCAAGATTTCATTTTTTTGGATGGCTGCATAGTATTCCATTGTATATATACACCACAACTTCTTTATCTATTTATCTGTTGATGGACATCTAGGCTCTTTCCATAGTTTAGCTATTGTGGACATTGCTGCTATAAACATTTGGGTGCACATGCCCCTGAGGATCACTACGTTTGTATCTTTAGGGTAAATACCCAGTAGTGCAATTGCTGGGTCGTAGGGCAGCTCTATTTTCAACTTTTTGAGGAACCTCCGTACTCTTTCCCAGAGTGGCTGCACCAGCTTGCATTCCCACCAACAGTGTAGGAAGGTTCCTCTTTCTCTGCATCCTCACCATCTGTTGTTTCCTGACTTGTTAATTTTAGCCATTCTGACTGGTGTGAGGTGGTATCTCACTGTGGTTTTGATTTGTATTTCCCTGATTGCATTCACTCTCTTACCTGGAAGGGCGAGAAAGCCCTCCTAGACATCACATGGCTTAGTCTCTCATTCCTTCCATATCATTCATAAAGGGTCCTGCTTGATCACCCTGCCTTTTTCTGGCCATCTTTATCTCTGTATTCTGCTGTATTTTCCTTTCTAGGACCGATCATTGCCTAATATAGGCACTATTTGTTTGTTTTTTCAAAATTTATCTTCTACAATTAGAATCTGAATAAGGACTGTATCTTCTTCACTGTGGTTCCTCTAATGCCTAGAGCAGTATGTGTGGCACATAGAAATTATTCGATAGCAATTTATTCAATTATATAAACAGATACAGTAAATTTCCAGCCAAACTGGCCTATTCATGTTTCCTGGCTTTTGCCCATGCAGTTCCTTTTACCTGTCATATCTGACAAGTTTTATACATAAAATAGCTATTTTTAATTAGATAGGTTTCTTTCTTTTTTTTTTCTTTTTCTTTTAAACTTTATTCATTAGTAAGCCTAAGGTAAGAGGATTGGTAGCATGTGTGCATATCGAACAATAAAATAAAAAGACTGAAGTTAGTTTTGTGCAGTGTTTCCACTGTTCTAATAAGAACAAAATATATATGTATACACAAACTAAGAAATACAAATTGCTTAATTTTAGTGATTCTGCATGAGTTAAATACTCATGTTTGCATTAAAAATTGGCATGCAAAGTATAAAGATGAATAGTTTGTGTTCATAATTTAAATTTTTAATGTTTCTTTCTTTTTTAATTGAAGTATAATTGGCATACAACATTATGTTAGTTTCAGGTGTACAATGTAATGATTTTACGTATATGTATATTGCAAAATGATCATCACAATAAATCTAGTTAACATGTATCACCACACATAGTTTTTTTTCCCTTGTGATGAGAACTTTTTTTTTTTAAAGTTTTGAGTTTTTTTTTTTTTAAAGATTTTATTTATTTGACACAGAGAGAGAGATTTCAAGTAGGCAGAGAGGCAGGCAGAGAGACAGGGAGAGGAGGAAGCAGGCTCCCTGCTGAGCAGAGAGCCCGATGCGGGCCTCGATCCCAGGACCCTGAGATCATGACCTGAGCCGAAAGCAGAGGCTTTAACCCACTGAGCCACCCAGGCGCCCGTGATGAGAACTTTTAAAAAATATTCTCTTAGCAACTTTCAAATATATCATACAGTATTATCAACATAGTACCAATGTTTATTATATCCCCAGGGCTTACTTATTTTAAAATAGGAAGATTGTACCTTTTAACTACCTTTACCCATTTTGCCCATCCCCAAAGCCCCTGCCTCTGGCATCCACCAGTCTGTTCTCTGTGTCTATAAATTCTTCTTTTTGTATTCCATGTATAAGTGTGATCATATGGTATTTGTCTTTCTCTGTCTGACTTTTTTAAAAAAATATTTTATTTATTTATTTGACAGAGAGGTAGAGAGCACAAGTAGGCAGAGCGGCAGGCAGAGGGAGAGGGAGAAGCAGGCTCTCCGTGGAGCAGGGAGCCTGATGTGGGACTCAATCCCAGGACCTTGGGATCATGACCTGAGCTGAAGGCAGTGGCTTAACCGACTGAGCCACCCAGGCGCCCATCTCTGTCTGACTTTTAAATAGGTATTTTTATGTTGCCTTCTCTGTACAGCCTTTCTTGGTTCCTCAGAGATACTAATAAATCTGTGTTAAACTCAGAATAAAAAAAATCACCTCCTGGAATCATCTTCTGCCTACACCTGTACTTTTATGTAGGTGTACACTTTGGTAAACCTTCCTCTATATAAGGCATTATAAAAATCACAACCTTGGACTCATGAGCCCAAATGTCAGGTTACTTTTTTGTCGATCGCAACAGAACAAATCTTGCCAACAGAATCACTTCTTTTTTCACCGATAACCCCTTTGACATCCAGCAGTATGAGGACAGGTTAGATGTGAGTCTTGGCTGTATTCATTTTTTTTGTATGTTTGTTTGTTTTTAAAGATTTTATTTACTTGACAGAGAGAGAGACCACAAGTAGTCAGAGAGGCAAGCAGAGGGAGAGGGGGAAGCAGGTTCCCCGCTGAGCAGAGAGCCTGATGTGGGGCTCAATCCCAGGACCCTGAGATCATGACCTGAGCCCAAGGCAGAGGCTTAACCCACTGAGCCAGCCGAGCGCCCCTGTTTTTTTTTAAATTATGCCTGTAGTACTTAATTAAAAAAAGATTTTATTTATTTATCTGACAGAGAGAGACTCAGAGAGAGAGGGAACACAAGCAGTGGGAATGGGAGAGGGAAGCAGTCTTCCTGCTAAACAGGGAGCCCGATGTGTGACTCAATCCCAAACCCTGGATTCATGATCTGAGCCAAAGGCAGATGCTGAACAACTGAGCCACCCAGGTGCCCCTGTAATACATAATGTTATTAGGAAAAAAGAGGCCATATAGACAAGCCAAAAGAAAAAAAATTATTCTTAAGCCCATATTCTATAAATTGCCACTGTTAATATTTGGTGTATAGAGCCTTTCAGAATTTAAAATATGTATTAAATGCAATACACCTATGTATTAAATATATTCATATTTATATCATCTACTTATAAATAAGCATTACATGCTGACAAAATGAGATTGCATTATAAATAACATTTTATAGATCTAAACATCCTTTTTATGACCACAAATTATTCTAGCATATTGATATATTTATATTCATTTAATAAATACCTTAGTTTTAGATGTTTAGGCCATTTAAAGTTGTTGGCATTGTAGATATTACTGAGATGAATGTCTCTCATACTTGTCTGATTATTTTTTTTAGGATGAATTCCTACGACAGGATCTATTAGTCAAAGGGCTTGACTATTTTTAAAAATTAAAAAAAGGATTTTATTTATTTATTAGAGAGAGAGAGTGCAAGCTCAAACAAGGGGAGGCAGAGGGGCAGAGTGAGAGGGAGAAGCAGGCTCTCCACTGAGCAGGGAGCCCGACATGGGGCTTGATCCCAGGACCCTCAGATCATGATCTGAGCCAAATTCAGACACTTAACCAGCTGAGCCACACCAGTGCCCCTATTTTTAAGACTTTATGTGACACTAAGCTGCTCTGTAGATGACACTCCCCACAACCGAGTGTGAAATTGTGGGTTCTTGCAAATTCTTAACATAGTGGGATTTAGAATTTTTTTTGGAAAAGTTTTTCTTTTTTTATTGTGGTAGAGTATATATAACATAAAATTTACCATTTTGACCATTTTAAGATCAGTGGCATTAAGTACATTCACACTGTTGAGCAACCATGACTGCAAACCATCTTCAGAAATTTTCCATCATCCCAAACTGAAATTCTGTATCCTTAAACCCAAGTCTCTATTTCCCCTCCTTCTAGCTCCTCGAAGCCTCAATTCTACTTTCAATTTCTGTGAATTTGCCTATTCTAGGTACCTCATTTAAGTGGAATCATACAATGTTTTTCCTCGGTGGCTTTCCAGACCAGCAAGGAAGCCCCATGTTCCCCCCCCCACCTTTTACTGTGGTAAAATAGACATAAGTTTTACAATCTTAACAATTTTCAAGTGCAAAATTCAATGGTTTTAACTACATTCGTACTGTTGTGCAAGCATCACCACTCATCAACATATGAATTTTGGGGGGGACACATTCAGATCATAGCATATGTTTTGACTTTTCTTGAATAAATACTTAAAAGTATAATTATAAGTCATAGGATAGGTATAGGTTTAACTTTATTTTATTTTATTTTTTTTAAAGATTTTATTTATTTACTTGACAGAGAGAGATTACAAGTAGGCAGAGAGAGAGGAGGAAGCAGGCTCCCAGCTGAGCAGAGAGCCTGATGCGGGCCTCGATCCCAGGACCCTGAGATCATGACCTGAGCCGAAGGCAGAGGCTTTAACCCACTGAGCCACCCAGGCGCCCTAGGTTTAACTTTATAAGAAATTATAAATTTGTTTTGAACAATGTTTTTGGAGAAGGCAGAGCATTGGATTAGGAGTTCAGAGACCATGCTATAGATGTGGACAAGTAACCCTTCCTCTTTGGGTCTCAATTTCCACTGTAGAATGAGGGGGTCAGTTGAATGCTCTTAACTCTTTTCAACCAAAGAGTCTATTATTCTTAGAGGTTGTAGAAATGGAGAACCTGACATATGCCCAATTCAGATATTACAAAACTGGCTCTTAAGGCTACTCAGCAGCAGCATCCTATGCTCAAGAAGGTACAAACAGTCCTCCCATATCAGGGCTATGTGGGTGT
>LNAC01000016.1:7210972-7373638 GCA_002007465.1 Ailurus styani | reverse complement strand
GAGAGGCAGGCGGAGAGAGAGGAGGAAGCAGGCTCCCTGCTGAGCAGAGAGCCCGATGCGGGCCTCGATCCCAGGACCCTGAGATCATGACTTGAGCCGAAAGCAGAGCCTTTAACCCACTGAGCCACCCAGGTGCCTGGATTTTGCATTTTGAATCATCACAGTGGTTCTTTCTGTAAGTGTAGCCCATCTAAAATTAATGGTTCTTCATATCAGATTTTTATTCTGTGCTTTGGGGTTGACATTTGTGTCTATGCCTGTATGGGTATATATGTATTTGTGTATGTACGGTTTCATTCTTAAGCATGTTATATAATAACCCAAACCAACCTAAAACATCAAGAGAAACCCCAGGCTGTTGATTGTTACACCTTTGTCATCCAAGGTAGTGAGAATGATACTCTTCTTTTCTTGCTTCCTGGTGGAATTTCCCAAACTTGGAAAAAACCTATTGAGGAGTTTGCCTAAGACTCTTAGAAAATCCAAGAGATCAGGGACACTTGACTGTGAGTTAGGTTTTTTTTCCCTCTTGCTCAGACAGAAGATCATTCTTTACCTGGGTCTCTGCTTTATTACTTCTCCTTAGTATTTTTGGCATCTCAGCAGGAGCAGATAGATCATTGTTTTGGAAGGTGTGTGTGTGTGTGTGTGTACAGTAATTATTTATAATGACTCATAAAAATTGTGTGAGTATTAGATGAAGACTATACTAATACGAATTAAATAGCATTGAGAGATCTTTCCTTTGGGTGGCAATGACTATTAGAAAGTTTTCTATGTGTAGGAAAGGAAAGCTCTTTCTGAGAAGCCAGTTTGGTGGTTATCTTCACACTCATAAACATTGCCTATGTAATCAAGTCCATTTCCTTTGCTTTACTTTAAGCCCAGGGGAGATAATGAAACCAAATAGGAGCCCATAGACCTGGGTTTCAGCCCTGGCTCTTCCACCAACAAATTGTTTGACCTTGACCAGGGTCCATACATTCTCTGGGCCTCAGTGTCTCACAGGTAAACTGTAAGGTCTTTCCCCATTAGATTGTGTATCTTTGTACCTTTGCCCAGTCATGCAGACCACAGCTACTTACCGTTCTCTGAATATGCATACTCTGTGCTCTCACATCTCAAAACCTCATCTCAGCTGTGTTGCCTCAGGAACTCTTACTTAGCCCTAAATATTCAGTGCAACTATACCCTCTTAATGATTATTTCTTTTACCCCCCTCTCTATATCCCTTAGTGAGATAAAATAAAGCATGTTCTGTCTCACCTCCCTTACTGTTAGAGCATCTATCACATTATAATTGTTCATGTTCATTACCTTAATTCACTTATGCACCCAACTAATATCTGTTGAACATCTACTATATACCAATCCCAGTACTAAGCACAGTGATGGTCAAGAGACACTGGCACTTCCCTCATGATGCTTATAATCTTGTGGAGTTCATAGACAGTAAATATAGCTATGCAACTAAATGTGAATTATAAATTGAGACAGGAAGGATGAGAATAGGACTTGAGAACTAAGTTCTCAGAGACTTTCAGGTTAGGGGTGGGGTGCAGGTCAAGAAGCTTCTTGGAAGAAATTTAAGTTAAGATGAAAGGATTATGACAGTTACCCAGGTGAAGAGCAGGGAAGAAAGTGTCCTTGCATAGGAAACAGCATGTGCATTATCAGATGTAAACTTTCCTTGATGAACTGGAAGGGTCTCAAGGCAGAGGTTGTGTCTTTTTTTTTCTTTTGGCTAGTGCGTATTTTCTTCTCTTCTTCCCCCTTACTTTCTTGAGGTGTAATTGGCAAAATTATATGTATTTTAGATGTACAATGTGATGATTATATATATTTAAATGTCTACTACAATTAAGTTAATTAATGCATCCATCACCTCCATAGTTATCATTTTTTAATATCCAAAAAATATAAGGGACTCTGAGAAGTCAACACATACATGAAGAGTGCTTGATGTCACTAATCATTGGGGATATGCAATTCAAAACCACAATTAAATATTATCTCAAAGCTTTTTAAAATGGGTATTACCACAAAAACAAGAGATTAGTGTTGGTGAGGATGTGGAGAAAAGGGAAACTTGGGCACTGTTGTAATGGAAATTGGTGTAGCCTCTATGGAAAAGATGGAGTTTCCTCAAAAACTTAAAAATAGAGTCCACATATGAGTAAAATAATATGGTATTTGTCTTTCTCAGTTTGACTTATTTCATTTATCATAATACTCTCTAGCTCCATCCATGTTGTTGCAAATGGCAAGATCTCATCCTTTTTTATGTCTGTGTAATATTCCTCTGTGTGTGTGTGTGTGTGTGTGTGTGTGTGTGTGTGTGTGTACACCTGGGTCACATCCATATCTAAAATACAAAACAAATGAATAAACAAGCAAATAGGGGTGCCTGGGTGGCTCATTCATTAAGCGTCTGCCTTTGGCTCAGGTCATCATCACAGGGTTCCTGGATCGAGCCCCACATCGGGCTCCCTGCTCAGCAGGGAGCCTGCTTCTCCCTCTTCCACTCTCCCTGCCTGTGTTCCCTCTCTCACTGTGTCTCTCTCTGTCAAATAAATAAAATCTTTAAAAAACCCCAACACAAAACAAGTAAACATAAAGCAGAATTAGACTTATAAATATAGGGAACAGATTGATGGTTTGCCAGGGGGAAGGAGGGTGGAGGAATGGGAAAAATGGGTGAAGGGGAGTGGGAAGTACAGGCTTCAAGTTTTGGAATGACTAAGTCACAGGAATAAAAGGCACAGTATAGGGAGTATAGTCAGTGATATTGTCAAAGCGTTGTATGGTGACAAATGGTAGCTACAATTGTGAGCATAGCATAACATGTAGAGAAGTTGAATCACTGTGTTAGAGGGAGAGAGAAGAGAGAATCCCAAGCAGACTTCATGCTGAGCATGGAGCCCGAATTGGAGCTTGATCCCAGGACCCTGGGATCACAACCTGCGCCAAAACCAAGAGTTGGATGCTTAACTGACTACACTACCCAGGCACCCCCCAAATAATTCTAAAAAGATAAAAATAATAAAAATAGAACTGATATATGATCCAGCAGTCCCACTTCTGGGTATATATACCAAGGAAATGAAATCAGTATCTTGAAGAGATAGCTGCACTTTAACATTCATTGCAGAGACTCTGTCTAATTCAAGGTTGTAACCCCAGTATCTGTGTAGAATGGATACTCTAAAGGAATGAATGAATGAAGTTTCTTAATGTAGAATAATCAGGGAGAGCCATTAGATGGGAGAGGATATTCTTTTGATGGTGAGATACATTCACCTTTTCATTCTCCTCAAATGACCAGTTGAACAAATGAATGAAACTCATGAAATTTTAGGACCAGTCAATAGGTTGGGAAGAAATTATCGGGGAGGGAATTAAATTTTTATTGTCTCCAGGCCTGATGCCTTGTGCATGGTTATGGGTTTTTATTTTTTATTTTTTAATTGATGTAAAATTCACATAATATAAAATTACTCATTTGATAAAGAAGATGTGGTATATATATACAATGGAATACTATGCAGCTATCAATAGAAACGAAATCTTGCTGTTTGCAATGACGTGGATGGAACTGGAGGGTATTATGCTGAGCGAAATAAGTCAATCAGAGAAAGATAATTATCATATGATTTCTCTGATATGAGGAACTTGAGAGTCAGGGTGGGGGGTCATGGGTGGTAGGGAGGGAAAAATAATGAAACAAGATGGGATGGGGAAGGAGACAAACCATAAGAGACTTCTAATCTCAGAAAACAAACTGAGGGTTACTGGGGGGTGGGAGGGTAGGGATAGGGTGGATGGGTTATGGACATTGGGGAGGGTTTGTGCTTTGGTAAATGCTGTGAAAGATGTAAGCCGGATGATTCACAGACCTGTACCCCTTGGGCAAAGAATAAAAAAAATAAAAATAATTAAAAAAATAAAATTACTCATTTGAAAGTGATAATTCAGTGGCATCAAGTGCATGTAACAGTTACTTCTGTGTACTGTCATCATCCCAAAAGGAAAACCCATGCCCATTAAGCACATGCATAGGTTTTAAACTCCTGAAAGACAAGGACCACATTGATTTTTTTCACTTTGTACTCCTGATGCCTAGACAGATGTTCAACTAGTATTTGTTGAATAAATGAATGACTTGCCTTTCCCACTGTTACCTTTGTGTTTTTTTTCTCCCAAGGATTTTTGAGCCTGGTTTTCATGTTCCTGGAATCCTAGCCTCAGTGTGTGTTGATGGATGGGTGGCAGTTGGCTGTGTGGGGATAAGGTTCACAGGTGACAGCTTTGATGAGTTCCTCAGCCAGTACCTGCAGGCCCCTGGCTACCTGGGAGCTGCTGCTTCTCTGTCTCATCTCATAGAGGGAATTAGAATACATGGGGTGATGTTTACACTGAGATGTGGCTGTCAGAAAGCTCTAAGAAAGCCTTCTCTGGGACTTGAGTGACAGTTAACTTTTTGCTCACCTGCTCTCATTCTGGACTGTGGGTTTTCAAAACACCAGGGTGTTTGGCAGAAGATAGGGCCTGTAATACTGCTGGCTTTTGCTTGCATCTGTTATAACTAGTGACTCAGTAAAATGTCTCACACCAACAGGTAGTTGTGGACAAATACCAACCCCAGGATGAGGCAGGGGAAGAATAGAGGGATGCTACCTGGGGAATAGGCTTGGAATCAGGGCTAAGGTTTCATTTTTCCTTCTTCTCCCCTTCTCTCCCTACCCTCTTGTCCAGTAGTTAAAATGTAAGCTTTGGTATTACACCCACATGGGGTTGAGCCCTGGCTTGGCCATTTACCAGCTTGGGCAAGTTACTTAACCACTTTTGAGTTTCAGTGCTTCATCCATAAAATGGGATAACAATAGGGTCATTGTAAAGATTAATGTTGTATCACTTGTCCAAACACACAGTATAGGTTTTCCTTTTTATATCTGTCTTCTATCTTTGAGGGCAGAGGTTGAGCTCAATTTCCCATGACTTTGACTCTAGGTAAGTGATGAAGATGAAGATTAAAGTTAACATTTTATTGAGCACCAAATATGTGCTTGTCAGTGTGCTGAAATATTTTCCATACAAAGCACAATTCCAGCCAGGTATGCTTCCTACACGGCTTTAGAGCTTAGGATGAGGTGGGGTTGACATGCTTGTGACATGCAACTGTCCAGGGATTACTGTCTCCAGTTTATAAGTGAGAGAGAGGTACAGGGAAATTCAGGGCCCTGGCTAGAGTCATAGACTTGGTACCAGGATCTTTCTCAAGAGACCAGTTGGTCAAATTCTGCCAATTTGATAGGTAAGAAAACAGTTTTAGAGGGTGAAGTGACTTGTCTAACCCACTTGGATTCAGTGCCTGAACCCAGGTCTCCTGATTCTGGGCCATGAGCTATTCCTGCTGCCCTGAGCTAAGGACCATGGCTGAGTCAGTACCCTGTGAAGGGCTCTGGGGAAGGTAGGTTAAGACATCTTGCAGCATCTCATCCTGCAACTTCTTCCTGACGCTTGTCTGAGATTTGGAATATAGAGGAAAGAGCTACAGCCCACCACAGACCAAACTGGGTTTTGGTCCCAGCCCAAAGTTGACATGCATGGTGAGAACTCAGCAAGCCTCTGTTAGTTCAAATTGGATCCCCACTGTAGAGGTGATTCCCAACAAATACTGGGGGCTTTCCCAGCATGGTAGAGGCCTAGGGCTCAGATGATTGGATGGAGACCACCAGGGGTCAACTACTTATTGACTTCAGCTCTAGAGGGAGGACCAGGAGCATTTTGTCCTTCTTAGCTTTTCGTCCTGCCCTTTACTCCTTTCATGCCCAGATACCAGCTTGGGGGCTGGGGAGGAAGCTCAGGAAGCCTGGGGCCAACTCACTGATTCCCTCTCCTGGCCTGTCTCACTTATCTTCACCTCCTCTTTGCCTGACAACTTTTTGGCTTTTACACTTCTGGACCTAGACTCATCCCCTCCAGCAGTGCCCTCTTTCTCACTCCTCCCTTCCCAAAGCAGCTCCAATCCTGCTTCCTCCACCTGATCCTTCTACATTCATACTCCTTCACCAGCACTGATTGCAGTAACTGAATAATGGCCATCCAGAGATACCAGGTCCTAAATGTTGGAACCTGTAAATGCTACCTTATTTAAAAGAAGAGTCTTTGGACATGTGATTAAGTTAAGGATCTTGAGATGAAGATAGATGATCCTGAATTATCCTGGTGGGCCCTAAACACCGTCACAAATGCCCTCAGTGATAGAAGGAGATTTGACAGACAAGGAAGAGAAGACATTGTGAAGATAGAAGTAGATTGTATGATTCCTCTTGTATAGAGGTACCTAGAATAGTCAGATTCATAGAGATAGAAAGATGAATGCTGGTTTCCAGGTGAAGATGAGAAGTTAGTGTTTAATGGATGGTGTTTCTGTTTGGGATGATGAAAAAGTCTTGGGGTATGGGTAGTAGTGATGGTAGCACAACATTGTGAATATATTAATGCCACTGAATTGTACACTTAAAAAGGTTAAGATGGGCAATTTTATGCTATATATATTTTACACACACACACATGCGTGCACGCACACACACACACACAGAGATGGAGACAGAGATTGGAGAGATGTGACCACAAGCCAAGGAATGCTGGCAGCTACCAGAAACTGGAAGAAGCAAGGAAGGATCCTCCCCTAAAACCTGAACAATGCAGCCCTGCTGACACCTGGGTTTCACTCAGTGAAACCAGTTTTGGACTTCTGCCTTCCAGAACCCTGAGAGGATGTATTTCTGTTGTTTTGAGCTGCCATATTTGTGGTAATTTGTTAATAGCAGGAAGCTGATACAGTGATCAACAGTCTGCTTCCCACAATTGAGCTTGCAACAAGGAAAAGGAAAAATGAGAGAAAATCATAGCAGCCCTCTCAGTCCCTCACCTTTGCCTTTTTGTTGTCAACGAGGCCTCTTTGGACCTTCATCTCATTTGGACCTCACAGGCGCAAAAATTAGTCTTTGTCTATGCCATTTTACAAATGTTCAAATGGAAGATCATAGATGTCAAATGAGCTATCCATGGTCTGCTGCTGGTTGATGGCTGAGCAAAGATTCAAACCAGTCCTGTGGTTTCCCCTCTCCAGATAACTTCCCAAACTCATAGCCTCTGCATGTAGGCTATTTATTTCATTGCGTGGCAAGAGTTCAGGGGCTGGTCATCACATCATGGGATTCCTTGCCATGGAGCACAGTTTGGTCAGTGAGAGGTGGACACTGAACATTTGAGGCCTGCTGAGGAAAAGCTCCTGGGCTGGTAGAAGCAGGCAGGGACTCCTGTCAGACCTGGACAGATGAGTAGTGTGGAAGGGAGGCAGAGAAGAGGAAAGAAGAGAATTTCCACTCATTGATGAGTCACTACACTCTAAATCCTGAGTTCCTCCCCTGCCATCTGTAGTTGTTAGCTTAGTGACCTCAATTGACTAATGTTCTCCCAACAGTCAGGGTGAGGTTTTAATCCGTGGGCACCTGGTTTCTGAAGCTTAGGACCCCAATCTAACCTGAAATTGTGAACCTGTGTAGACTCAGATGAGGTCAGCATCTTGCTCTTAAGTCTATCTTTCCTCATCAGCCTTATCTTCCACACAGTCTGGCTGTTTGGCCAGCTTTTTTCTTTCTCTTGGGGTTCTGGTAATAACGTCCCTTTTTGTGACCAGACTCTGATTTGGGTTGTACCAGTGAGGGCAGGAGAGAGGCCAAAATGATCTTTACTAATTAGCAGTGGCCCAGCAGCTCTGGCCAGCTGTGGGGGGCATGTGGTACATCATATTGTGTTCCCCTGGAAGCATCTGTGTAGGGGAAATAATTCTTTTCTTTAAAAACTAGGTTGTGGGGCACCTGGGTGGCTCAGTCATTAGGCATCTGACTTTGGCTCAGGTCATGATCCCAGGATCCTGGGATCAAGTCTTGCATCAGGCTCCCGGCTCAGCAGGAAGCCTGCTTCTCCCTCTCCTACTCCCCTTGCTTGTGTTCCCTCTCTCCCTGTGTTTCCCTCTATCGAATAAATAAACAAATACAATTAAAAAACCTAGGTTGTGGGTGCCTGGTTGGCTCAGTGGGTTAAAGCCTCTGCTTTCGGCTCAGGTCATGATCTCAGGGTCCTGGGATCGAGGCCTGCATCAGGCTCCCTGCTCAGCGGGGAGCCTGCTTCCCCCCCCCCTCTGCCTGCTCTCTCTGCCTCCTTGTGATCTCTCTCCCTCTGTGAAATAAATAAATAAAATCTTTAAAAAATAAAAACCTAGGTTGTACAGCATGGTTTTTAAAAAGGTGTACAATGTGGTGATTTAATATATACATACAGTGTGATATGATTACCACAATTAACTAACACATCCAGCACCTCACATAGTTACCATTTTGTGTGCTTGTGTGTGTGCATGTGTGCTTATGGTGAGAACACTTAAAATCTCCCTTAGCAGCTTTCAAGTATACAATACAGTACCATTTATTATAGTCATCATACTGTACATTAGATCCCAGAACTTATTCATCTTATAACTGTAAGTTTGTAACCTTTGCCCAACTTCTTCCCATTTTTCCCACCCCCTAGCCCCTGGTAACCATCATTCTACTGGTTCTATGAGTTTGACTTTTTTTAGATTGCACATATATGTCTGGCTTATTTTATTTAGCATAATGTCCTCCAGGTTTATCCATAGTGTTGTAAAGGGCATGATTTCCTTACTTTTTATAGCTGAATAATATCCCATCACACACACATATACATATATGTGGTACATATACATACCATATTTCCTTTATCCATTCATCTCTTGATGGACACTTTAAGTTGTTTCCAACTTGGTTATTGTGAATAATACTTCAATGAGCAGGGGAATGCTGATATCTCTTTGAGATATGGATTTCATTTCCTTTGGATATATACCCAGAAGTGGGATTCCTGGATCGCATGGTAATTCTATTTTTAATTTTTTGTGGAATCTCTGTGCTGTTTTCTTTCTTTTTTCTTTTTTTTCTCTGTGTGGTTTTCTTGAGTTAAAAATGTCCTTTTAGAGTAGACCAGTGAGGAACAGAAATTGCAGAGGGGCCTCAGGCATCCTGGAGATCTCCTGTCTCCCCCCCCCCCCCTCCAGTGGGGAGGTTACTTGCTGGTGACATGCTTATTTATTTATTTATTTATTTATTTATTTATTTAGAGGGAGGGGGAGGGACAGAGGGAGTGGGAGGCAGAGAATCTTAAGCAAGCTCCATGGCCAGTGTGGAGCCTGATGTGGGCCTAGATCTCACAACCCTGAGATCATAACCTGAGCCAAAATCAAGAGTTGGATGCTTAGCCAACTGAGCCACTCAGGTGACCCTATTTATTTTTTCTTTTTAGCCCCAGCTCGTCCTCTCCTGATATATCTCTCCCTCCCACCTTACTTGGCTCACTCTTCTTTCATGACTCTTTTGAAACCAAACCTTTCAGGCCTTCCCCCAACTCCACTTCATTCCCAGGTCAAAATCCTTGCTATACATTTGGAACATTAGTACGTCTCTTTCAAAGCACATATCACAATACTAAGTTTATAGGTATTTGTCTCATTTTTGATGACAGCCTATCTCTCCCACTAGGCTAGAAGGCTTGTGAGGGTGAAAACCCTATAAATTTTGTGCACAGCTGTATCCTGCATTGACACATATGACCTGGTACATAGAAGGTATTCTTCTGTTGCAAGGTTGAATGAATGAATGAATGAATGGATGAATTACATTTTCTGGTCTCCTCCAAGGTGCCATTTCTTTTCTTCTCTGGCCATGTTCTGCTGTCTGAGAAAGATCAGAGGACAGCTCTTTCCCTCCTTTGAAGTCTTTTAGTATTTCAGGTCCTTTCTCCTGCTCACTTTTCAGATTTGCTCATTGCCAGACTTCACTTTTGGAAATTGGCACAGGCTGGCTGCCTGCAGCTGGACTTTTGCTGGGGATGAGATCACTTCCAGACCAGACTAGACATTCCCTGAGGGCAGGGGCTCTGCTTGGTCAGAGCCAGGTGAAAATGCTCTGCCAAATTTGGGAACAGATGGACATGGATGAAAGGTGAGTTGCTCTAAGAAGCGGCCGATGGCTGAGCTCAAGGTTTTGGAAGGCATCCACGTTGAAGAGTCTCTGCTTCCAGGTTCTCCAGAAGAGGAATTCTTGTATCCTATGGCCAGGCATTATGATGGGCCCTGGGCAATGGATGAGGGGAAGTGGGGAAGACCTACATGGATGCTGCCCAAGTAATGATTCTCTGATTGTAACCTCAATAGGAAGAACAAGCGCTAATGTGCGAGAAGGGGAGTGGACCTCAGAGTCAGTGAGGTACAAAGAAATGAGTTGCTAGCATTTGGGCATTGGATGGTTGTCTAGCGGTGGGCAGGGAGTTCTTGAGGCAAAACAAGAGTCTTGGCAGGGTTTATGTGGTCCTTCCCACTCCCTGTACCTTATCACACCAGCAAGGCTCCCCTCTCCAAAGTGACTGCTCTGTGACCTCCAGCACCAGCTCCTGAGAGCATCTCCAACCCTTCTCTGAACTAGGCCTGCCATGGCCTATGCTGCAGGACCAGCTCTGTCACTGGTTTACTGTGTGACCTTGGGTGAGTCATGCCTCCTTTCTCAGTAGTCTCTGTGTTGAGCCCTGACGTTCGGCTTAGACATGTGTTTCCAGATGGGCAGGCTGAATTCCCCGAAGGGTCAGCATTTGATGAGCTCCATGGAAGGGGTTCTCTAGTATCTTCCCTCCCACCTGCCACAGAAGGGCCCCAGATCACATTACTGGGTGAGGCACAGGGCAAGGAAATAGCTCTCAGCAGGATCCCTTCCCCTATTTTCTCTTTCTTCCTCTTTACAGTGGGGGTAATATTGCCTCTGGGGGCTGCAGGGGAGTCAGAAAGGTGGGTAGGTGGGTGGCTGTCCCTGTGGCCAAGAGATTGCAATTGTTTGGAATTTTTCCATAGAGACCAAGGACTTGGCTGATTCCTGGGAACAGTCCTGCACCCATTTTACACATGGAGAAGCCTGTCCGCAGACGGCTTTGTACTGGTCCAGTGGCAGGTGACCTGAAGCCTTTAAGCCCCTGGCCCCAGGCAGCCTGGTTCCTCAGTGAAGTCGCACCCTCTCTGCCCTGGCAGAGCAGGCAAGGCTGCTTGGCCAGGTGCCTGCTGCGGGAGCACAGCTGTCCTTTGTGCTAGGCGGGCACCACCCCCTGGCCCGCCCCTCCCCACTCACGAAACAGCCCTTACCTGCCGGCCTGCCACCCTTCTGCCAACAGCTCCGTCTGCTCTTCCTTCAGCGCGGTTTGCGTCCAAGGCTGCTCCCCGACGGAGCAGCGCAGGAGCTCCACGGCCTGGACGCGACTTTGCGGGTGCTCTCTCCCTGCCTTGCCGGGGCTGATCATTAACCCGGAGGCCGTATAAGGAGCAAGAGGCCTGGGCGGGAGGGACGCATCGCCGCCGCAGCCGCTGCCATGGACACTACCACCTGGAGCCCTCTGACCAACGCCACTGCTGCACCCCTCTCGCCCCACGAGCGCATCCGCAATGCGGCCGACATCTCTGTTATCGTCGTCTACTTTGTGGTGGTGATGGCTGTCGGGCTGTGGGTATGTGAGGGTCCTGAGACGGGGGCTGAGGGGGCAAGGGCCACCAGGAGGGACAAGGGGGGCGCACAGAGAAGCGATGGCATCGGTGGGCAGTGAGGAGGGGCCTATGTGCTTAAGGGTCTGTGGAGCGAGTTGAAAATAACTTGGAAGCGCTTGAGAGGGGTTCAGGGGACACAGTGTGAGGTGAGGGGGGCAAGCAAGGATGAGCAGAAAGGAGAGGGTGCCCATGGGAGCTGGCGAGGAAGATCCAGTGAGGATACCCCTGACCTGTGAGCGGAGGAGGTGGGGAGGAATTGGAGAGGTTGGGCCAGTCATACAGTTTTGGATGGAAAAGATACAATTTAGAGCAGGAAGGACACAAGCCTCTGCCAGCTGCAGGGGCTGCAGGGCAGCCCCTAAAGGAGGGGTGCTGCCGAGGTCTTTCTGGGAAAGGCTGACCTGCAGCTGCAATGAGTGAGAGTCCGCAAAGTTGGGTGGAGGAGGAAAAGGAGGAAACCCGGCTGGTGTCCTGGTGCTGGGGAGACGGAAGTGCCTGTGGCTCCCCTTGGGGACTGGGGACACACCAAACCAGAGAAACTTGTTCTTAGCAGCACTGGCAATTGGAACTTGGAAATTTCACTATGACAGACTCTGGCACACCCAGCAACTAGTAGATGAGGTGTTTTAAATGTGCACATATGCCAGGGGCGCTTCGGTGGCTCAGTTAGTTGAGCCACCGACTCTTGGTTTCGGGGAAGGTCATGTTCTCATGGGTCGTGGGACTGAGCCAGTCTTTGGACTCTGGGCTCCTGGCTCTGCACTCCGGGAGTCTGCCTGAGGATTCACGCCATCTGCCCCTCCCCTCCATTCGTGCATGCGCTGGCGCGCTCTCTCTCTCCTTCTCATAAATAAATCTTTTTTTTTTTAAGATTTTATTTATTTGTCAGGGAGAGAGAGAGAGAACTAGCGGGGGGAGGGGCAGGCAGAGGGAGAAGCAGGCTTCCCACTGAGGAGGGAGCCCGACGTGGGACTCAATTCTGGGACCCGGGGATCATGACCTGAGTGGAAGGCAGTGGCTTAACCCACTGAGCCACCCAGGCATCCCTCGAATAAATAAATCTTAAAAAAATATAAATGTGCACATAAACTGGATACTTTCAATGGCTTTGGTTGAGGTGTAGGGCCAGGAGGATCTGATCCCAACAGGTGGTTGAACTCTTGATGTAGAGGAAAGGACGGTGGACATTAACCCTTCCATGGCCACTGAGTTTTTTTTTTCTTTTAGGGATAAAAGGAAGTGTTTTTTTGCTTTGTTTGTTTTTAAAGTAATTGTACAAACCAGATGTGACTAAAAGCCTCTCCTAGTGTCCCAAGGGGTCAGTGTGACTGACTGTTCCCCAATAGTCTCACCTTTCCAGGTGTCCAACCAGGAGCCAGGATTCTCAAGTTTACTACTGGCTTTGACATGGTTCTAGCTCTACTACCTTGGGAAACCCACCCCAGCCTCAGTTTACTCAGGTGTAAATAGGTACAATTTTAACTATTTTTATGACTCCCCAAGGTTGTTTTGAAGATCTGAAGAGATGAGCCTGAAAATTCTCTATCGCGTCTGGGAGTCTTTTAAATACTATTAATTGGGGTGCCTGGTTGGCTCAGTTGGTTGAACAGCTGCCTTCAGCTTTGTTCATGGTCCCAGGGTCCTGGGATGGAGCCTTGCATGGGACTCCTTGCTCAGCAAGGAGTCTGCTTCTCTCTCTTCTTCTGCCCCTCCCCCTACTTATGCTCTCTCTCTCAAATAAATAAATAAAATCTTAAAAAAAAATGCTATTAATCATTTGCTTTCCAAGATTAGAGCCAGGCTCTGAATTGTTTTTGTCCTTTTAAGTAAAATGGGCAAAAGCCATCAACTGGGTAGTACATCTTCACAGAAAGCCTCAAGAAAAGGAGGGCAGGAGTTAGCATTTCTGTGAATCCCCATTTAACAAGAAGGAAATTGAAGCCCCATGTGGTTGTGATTTGCCTAAGCTTGCACTACACGGATTTGTTCCTGGAACTCAGGTCTTTTGACTCTTGGTTTTCCATAGTACCAGGGGCTTTGCCACCTTGCCCGCCTTCCTCTCCACCCCTCCCCACCTTATAAGTGCTGTAGCCCAGATGTGAATCCATCATTTGCTAGCTGTGCCATACTGCTTGTTTCCCAGGCAATCACTGATAATCTCTCTTTCCCTAACCAATCTTATTTTAGCCCCTGCCAGTCCTGCTGATTATGGTGTTTACACTTTTCAAATATCTGTGAATCAGTATCACTTTTCCTGTTAAATGCTACTTAATGAGCCTGCTAATATTTGTCTACATTTAATCTTCCCCATTAGTCAGTGCTTCTGGACCCTGATCATTTAACGTGCTGGATTTCTTCCAGTTTACATTCCTCTTTTTTTTCTTCTGGATTATCAAGAAGATTATCTCCTTGTTTGGGGATAGGCATCTTGACTCCTGCATGATCTCTGGGCTGCCCCAGACAGAGCAATCCTGGCCTGTTGTGCTTCCTTATCTTAGAAAAGGCACCCACAGCTAATGTCCCTCTGTCACCATCCCCATCTCTTTTGTTCTGTTTTACCCTCTTCCAGGGCTGCCTCATCCAACTATACAATAAAGTATTATAAACTGTGGTCACCATGATATAAGTTAGATTTCCAGAATTTAATAATCTTATAATTTTACCTTTTTTAAAAATATTTATTTATTTTGAGAGAGAGCACGAACATGAGCACACGGCCGGGGAGGGGCAGAAGGAGAGGGAGAGAGAGAATCTTGAGCAGACTTCCCACTGAGTGTGCAGCCCGACTTGGGGCTCCATTTCACCACCCTGAGGTCATGACCTGAGCCAAAACCAAGAGTTGGAGGCTTAACTGACTGAGCCACCCAGGCGCCCTTTCCTTTTATCTGTTGATCAACATCTCTCCATTTCCTCCACCCCCAGCCCCTGACAATGAATATGTATTTCAAAATATCACATTGTATCCCTTAAAAATAAATAATTTTTATTTGTCATTATACCTCAATAAAGCTGGAAAAATTGTAATATGGCAACACAAAGTAAAAAAAAGTGTAAGAGCTGTGAATGAGTTATGGAGGAAGTTCTCTAGCTGTTCACAGAAGAGGGAGATTTCTTTTTAAGATTTTTTATTTATTTATTTGACAGAGAGAGAGAGAGAGAGAGAGATCACAATTAGGCAGAGAGGCAGGCAGAGGTGGGGGGGAAGCAGGCTCCCTGCTGAGCAGGGAGCCTGATGCAGGCCTTGATCCCAGGACCCTGAGATCACGACCTGAGCCGAAGGCAGAGGCTTAAACCACTGAGCCACCCAGGTGCCCGAGAGAGATTAATTTTGTTTGGGAAGGGGAGGAGGCCATAGTAGAGGAGGAAGTTTTCATGGAGAAGTGTCAGGTAAAGTTTCATGGGGGAAGGTCACATTTCAGGGGCCTTGAAGGATTGGTATGCAGGGTCTGGGCTTGTGGAGAGGAGGGGATGAACATTCCAGAGAAGAGAAGACCTGGTATAGATACACCTCTCCTTGTCTTTTATTCATTCCCAACATCTTTCCTGAATTATCCAGTTCCCCACTCTAGTCTCCACCATCACATTCTTCCTCTAAGCTCTTCATTTCTGAGACCAGCTGGAAATATTGTGTCTGGGCCCCAAATCCACTTTTTGGGTCCCTCCAATACCACCTGGTGCATATCAATTTGTTTTGACTTCAGAGTGACTTTCAGAATGGCCTTTCCCTGGCAAACTTCTGGAGCCTGAGTCCTTGGGACATATTTGTTGAGCCCCTAGCTACCTTTTCTGTGCTTTGGGTCCGTTAGTCCTTTTGCTATTCCTAGAAAAACCACTATGGAATCTGTAAGAGTATGTCCTGTGGGAGCGAGTCCTGAGAGATCTGAGCCGTGCTCTCCCTGGCCCTACCTGGCATACAGGGGTGCTTACCAATCTATGTTGATTGTTGGATATATGAATGACCCTGCTTCCTAAAGGACTGAGTCCAGTCCATTTTTGGTCTGAGCACTCAGCAACATGCTATCTGTAGTAGACATGTTTGCTGAATAAATGGTGGGTTTCGAAGTGTTTCTAGGTGTTCTAAATGTTTTTAAGTTTCTATGTCACCATCTGAGGTTAAATCCTTTGGACCAGTGATGCTCTTCGGCCTCAGGGGTCATGTATGAAAATGCAAATACCTTTAACAAGACTAAGTTATTATCAGCCATTAACATTTTCAGGGAGATTAGCAAGTGATCAGCTAAGGAAGGCCATTAACATAGAAAGAGGGAGGGCTGTACTATACCTTGGCTAATGGAATTTCAATAAATACATTTAAAAAAAAGAAAGAAGGAGGGGGAAGGAACCCATGGGCAGAGACACTGTCCTAGTTTTGAGCTGGAGGACTGGGCCTGGGCCTGAGCTGGACCAGGAATAAGCTGAAGGTTGAGAAGTAACATTCCAAGGGTATTGGTGGTCATTTATTGAAAATGCATATTATTCTTCTCCTCAAAAACATTCAGTGGTTCCCCATTGTCCTAGGAATAAAGCCTATACTTTTTAGCCTGGCGTTTGAGGGTCTGCGGTCTGTCCTCCCTTTTCAACCCTCTCCTCATTCATATGCCTCAGCCATGTTCACCAGATAATACTGGTTACTCTTGCCTTCCTCCCCGCACTACTGCAGTTCTGTCTCTGGGTCATCGCTCATGTTGCTCCTACAGTCTGAAATGTCCTTTCCTTCTTTTCTCTAATAAATCCCACTCTATCTTCAAGACTTGCTGAAGTGCTGCTCCTTCTGTGAAGCCTTTCCTGACATCCCAGTCAGAAGGAATCCCCTCCTTCCTCTGTGTTCATAATAATTATCATTCTGCAGTACTCGTAATATGTTAAAAAGTAATGTTCCCAGCAAGCTCCTACTGACATCCTGGAGAGGAAAGTTTTGAATTGAGTTCGAATGCTCCATCTTTAATATATTTAGTATGAATACCAAGTATTCCTATAGCATTTTTCTTCTTCTTCTTCTTCTGTTCTGATAACATTATTATTTTTTTATTTTTTTTAATTTTATTTTTATTCTTTGCCCAAGGGGTACATGTCTGTGAATCATCAGGCTTACATCTTTCACAGCATTCACCAAAGCACAAACCCTCCCCAATATCCATAACCCATGCACCCTATCCCTACCCTCCCACCCCCCAGTAACCCTCAGTTTGTTTTGTGAGATTAGGAGTCTCTTATGGTTTGTCTCCTTCCCCATCCCATCTTGTTTCATTATTTTTCCCTCCCTACNTTTGCCCAAGGGGTACAGGTCTGTGAATCATCAGGCTTACATCTTTCACAGCATTCACCAAAGCACAAACCCTCCCCAATATCCATAACCCATGCACCCTATCCCTACCCTCCCACCCCCCAGTAACCCTCAGTTTGTTTTGTGAGATTAGGAGTCTCTTATGGTTTGTCTCCTTCCCCATCCCATCTTGTTTCACTATTTTTCCCTCCCTACCCCCCACGACCCCCCACCCTGCCCCTCAAGTTCCTCATATGTTTTGATAACATTATTGAGAAATAATTAACATACTGTATAGTGCTTTTAAAAAGAATAATATTTTATTAGACACCTAGAGTATGCTCATAAAAAATGCATAAATAGTTCCATTTCCTCTTTTTTAACAGACAGACAAATAGGTCCAGGTGGGGTGACTTGCTTGAAGCCGTACTGTTAACTCATGGCAGAGCTAGCACCAGGGCAAGCTGTTTAAACCTTCTGAGCTCCAGTCTTCTTGTCTGTCAAATCCCTGCCTTCTTCATCCAAGTATAGAAGAGTTCCAAGGGAGTAAGGAATGTGGAAGTGTTTCAGCACGTGAAGTGGGTAAAAGAAAGTGCAAGTATATGAGGTTGGGAGAGGTGTGTCTTTTTGGCTGGCACAGTTGCTCTGTTCTAGTTTACTATTAAATTTTTGACCTTTCCTCCTCAGGCTATGTTTTCCTCTAATCGTGGGACTGTTGGAGGCTTCTTCCTGGCAGGACGAAGTATGGTGTGGTGGCCGGTAAGTTTTCTCTGAAAAACCACTTGCTTAACTACAATATTCTCCATAGGAAGCCCTTTTCTTTTTGGCTTTGGGAGGCACTGATTCTTCCTTCCTGCCTTAAATCTCTCATAATGGGTCTTTCTCCTGGGTGCCCTTAATCTCTTGTGGTAAGGGTAAATAAATAGTGCTTGGAATCTTTCACGGTATACATAGAGGAAGAGACTGTACAAGGTGGACAGTGTGGAGAAGAAAAAAAGAGCACACAGACTGAGGTGATCTTGGACACATCTGAGCTTCCACTTTTGTATGTATAAAATGGGGATGGTAATAGTTACCTTCCGGGAGTGTTATGAGAAATGGATACTTCTTATGGGGTAGAAACTCAATTAATAGCTCTTTCACTACCTTTTTGTTACTTTAAGTTCCATGATAGACTTTATCTGTCTCACCTTGGGAGCCTAATGCAATGCCTGATACACAAGAGAACCTCAGTAAGTACTCATAGAACAGATGGAGGAGGAGCCCCCTACTGTTCCTACAGTTTTTTCCATCTCTTGGAGGATTTTATATTTTTTATATTTGAGAGGTATTTTTCTTGATACTTATACATGGGCAGAACTATCTCAGTCAAAGGACATGTGCATTCATGGAAGAGAAATGGAGAAGCCCCTTCCATCCTATCAGCACAGAGCTCTGGCTGGCTTAGCAGTTCAGTCCAATGAACGTCTCAACTCAGAGTTCTCACCAAAATGACCGGTTGACCAGATTGGCCAAGTTGTGCAATTCCTTGGACTTAAGATACAAGCAAGACTGGCTGGTGAAAGAGGTGGGTAATGAAGCATAGAAACAGTTAGAAGAAAGTGAGTGTGCAGCATCAGGGAAATACAAATCAAAACCACAGTGAGATACCACCTCACACCAGTCAGAATGGCTAAAATCAACAAGTCAGGAAACGACAGATGTTGGCGAGGCTGTGGAGAGAGGGGAACCCTCCTACACTGTTGGTGGGAATGCAAGCTGGTGCAGCCACTCTGGAAAACAGTAAGGAGGCTCCTCAAAAAGTTGAAAATAGAGCTACCCTACGACCCAGCAATCGCACTACTGGGTATTTACCCTAAAGACACAAAGGTAGTGATCCTCAGGGGTACATGCACCCGAATGTTTATAGCAGCAATGTCCACAATAGCCAAACTATGAAAAGAACCTAGATGTCCATCAACAGATGATTGGATAAAGATGATGTGGTATATATATATATACAAAGGAATACTATGCAGCTATTAAAAGAAACGAAATCTTGCCGTTTGCAACGACGTGGGTGGAACTAGAGGGTATTATGCTGAGTAAAGTAAGTCAATCAGAGAAAGACAATTATCATATGATCTCTCCGATATGAGAAGACAGCTTTTTATACTTACTAAACTTTCTTGAATAAAATATATATGATTTGATATTCAAAGTTCATCTACTAAGATGCTACTGGAGTGGGTCTCAAAAGAGTGGGTCTCAAAAGAGAGTCTCAAAAGAGGCCTAAGACCTAGGTGGTAACTCGTGAATAAGAAAGAGCAGGAACTATGTGAATGGACACAGGAGAGGCAGAGAGCTCACCAAGGGAGCAAAACTCAGGAAGATGTGAGACCCAGGACAGACAAGTACTTGACCTTCATAAGCCTGGGTAGAAGTGACCACTAAGTCCAGTTGATCCTTTCCTCCTGCTCTGATTATTTTCTACTTGCATGTAGCTATGTGTGCTTTTATTTATCCCAGGGCTAAGGCTATATTTTTCTTGATCATTTTTTTCTTCTTCTAATACCTAGTCCAGGACCTTGCATCTAGTAGGCATTTGAGAAATATGGGCTGAATTAAAGAAATAGGAGGGAGGAGAAGGGCATGTCCTTAGATTCCCTTGCTGAAGTCACCTAAGACATGGACCTTCATTCTGCTCTCTGGAGCACTGGACACAGAGTGTAGGCCATAAGAATTTAGGAAGTTAGGAGGATGCTGGGTCCAACTCAAAGCCTTCCTCCAGCAGTGCTCCACATTTCTGTTTCTGTGCACAAAGAACATTTTTATTCTTCAGATTTTGTTTTTTTTAAGGCTCTTGATAGTAAAATTGGAAAAGGAAACTGGTCCCAATCAGAGTGCCTGATTTCAGCCCTCATTGGACTCTTTGGAAAAGTCTGGTATGACTATGGTTCCTTACTATCTCAAACATTTGGTTTTTCTCAGGTTGAGTCAAGAGTTTACAAAACTTGGCTGTTTCCATAGATATGAATCTCTTTTGTGGTGAGGGTTTTTTTTTGCTTAACGTGACAGTTACTGACTTGCTCTCGAATAGCCTGTTCTCTTTCTTCTCCTTTTCATCTTCCTCTACCACCACCTCATTCTTCCCCTCCTTCCTTTCTTCTTTCCCTCTCCTTCTCTCCCTGTCCTTCTTCCTCTCTCTCTATTTTCGAAGGGCCATTTCCCCATCACTCTTCATGGCTTAATTTCCTCTGAGGAGTTTCTCTGATTAATGCACAGCCACTCACCACCCCACATATTCTTTGTGTTCTTAGGTATCAGTTGATGGGTGTGTAGCCAATTTCTAGTCATCTAGTTGGTGCATAAACTCCTGGTTTCTCCTTTCTCTCTGGATACCATCCCAGAATTTTCCAACACATTAGCACTTTCCTAGACAGAGAAAGGAAAAAGTAAATTATAATCAACATTTCTAGTTGTTTGAAGTCAGAAGAGTGCTGAAACTATTGGTTAAGATGACAACTTTGGGTTATTTATGTTAGAAATATATCTGGGTTTTCCCTTTCTACCATAGACAAGGCACATGTAAGGTCACCTAGATCTATATGTTTCTCTTTGGGTAAATTTTATATTAGAGACGTGATTTAGAGTTAGGATTAAGACCAGGGGCCCTGGAACCAGGCTGCTTTGTTTTGAACCCCAGTTCTCCCATTCCTAGCTTTGTAGCCTTGGGTTAGTTACTTAACCTCTCTGTGCTTCAGTTTCCTCAACTGAAAAATAGAGAATATAGCACCTGTCTTTTTTTTTTTAATTTTATTTTTATTATTTGCCCAAGGGGTACAGGTCTGTGATCAGGCTTACATCTTTCACAGCATTCACCAAAGCACAAACCCTCCCCAATGTCCATAACCCATCCACCCTATCCCTACCCTCCCACCCCCCAGTAACCCTCAGTTTGTTTTATGAGATTAGAAGTCTCTTATGGTTTGTCTCCTTCCCCATCCCATCTTGTTTCATTATTTTTCCCTCCCTACCCCCCACAACCCCCCACCCTGCCCCTCAAGTTCCTCATATCAGAGAGATCATATGATAATTGTCTTTCTCTGATTGACTTATTTCGCTCAGCATAATACCCTCCAGTTCCATCCATGTCGTTGCAAATGGCAAGATTTCGTTTCTTTTGATAGCTGCATAATATTCCATTGTATATATATACCACATCTTCTTTATCCATTCATCTGTTGATGGACATCTAGGTTCTTTCCATAGTTTGGCTATTGTGGACATTGCTGCTATAAACATTCGGTATAGCACCTGTCTTATAGAGTTGTTTTGGGGATGCAGTTAGTTAAAATACATTAATCTTTTACAACAGAGTATAATTAATACTACCCAAGTTGGCTATTCTTAATATCATCATCATCATCATTATTTTTTAAGTAATCTCTATTTAAATGTGGGGCTGAAACTCATGACCCTGAGATCAAAAGTCATATACTCTATGGACTGAGCCAGACGGGTGCCCCCATCATCATCATTATTATTTTATCTCATGTCCAGACCTTCCTTCCTAAACTGTGAATTCAATCATTTATCCATTTATGCATTGCTATTATTTCATTCTGTATTTACATGTTGATTACCTACTATGTGCCACATTCTGTGTTAGGTGCTGGCATATGTTAGTGTGTGTGTGACACACGTTCTTTTTTTTTTTTTACATGTTTTCTAAACAATTTTATTAAATTATATATACTTCTCTTTACAATCCCTTTATATTATAATGTATTCTCCAAAATAAATGCCATGGCACTTTTCTTCCCAATTTTTCTACTTCTTCTGTTTCTAGAAAATTATAAATGCATAGCTTCAGAAACTTCCTAAGTTTTTAATTTAGAAATAAGTTTTACCAGATTTTTGACAATTTTAGTTTCTGTTCACAAGTTCCATTTCCTATCCATCTGATTTTCTCATATATATTTAATCCAAAAGGATTGTATGTTGAGACTAAATCTTTTTATGTCTAACTAGTTTAGGAAAATGGGATGGTTGTGACACACGTTCTTCCAAAATATATACAAAATTACAAATAGTGGCAAGCGTTAAGAAGGAAGTGTATTTGAATCAAGGGTGAGAGGGAAGGAAAGGGGTCTTTTTCAGTCTACATAAGAGGATCAGGAAAAGCCTTTCTGAGGACTGAGCATTCAGGCTGAGACATGAAGGATCAGGAGGCAGCCATATAAAGATTGGGGAAAGAGTAATCCAAGCAGAAGGAACAGAATGGTCAAAGGCCTGAGGTGGGAGGATCTTGGGATAGTTGAGGAACTGAAAGGGGACCGGTGTAGGGGAGGCAGTGCATATCAGTCAGGCCCTCTGAGTGAGAGACCCTAAGTTGTTGATGATCCCAAAGATGAGCCTATCTGAATTGGTGAGAGGGTTGGTCTCTATCCTCCTTGACCTATGAGTGCCAACAGAAGACGTCACCTGCCTTTTGTGTCAATAACCTGTGGGAAAATGCCAGCCTTGGCAGTGGTTTCCTGATTTCCTGCCCTTTTGGTTCTTAGGGCAAGGGGAGAGATTTGTGAAGATAATGAGTGAATGGCCACCATTGTTCATGCAGAACATAAGCTGATGTAAAGTAAAGAGAGATTATGATGGCTCTGGAGCAAGGTGTGTGTGTCTAAATATTTACCAGAATCTCAGAAATAAAATGGTCTGAATATATAAGCCCTACCTTCTTTTCTGTCCCAGTCCAGGAATTGTGATCCTTAAGGGATGGCAAGAGTCAAAGGTTAAATCTTTCCAAATCTCTCCTATGAAAAGATATCTTATAATGGAATCAAAACACTAATTCAAATTAAAGACCAGTTCCCCAGAAGATGAGGCAAGAATCTGAAATACAAGCATGATGCAGATGTATACATGCTGTTCCCAAATTTACAGTGAGATGGGTAGGGAGTCTGACCCGACTGGGCCCCTTCAGGGATGTTCAGAAGGGAATGTCTGGGGAAGAAGGAGAAAGTTAGAGCGGTACTATGGCCTCCCCTTCTGTCCCTCAGATGTTGGTCATTTTGGCTTTGGGACCTTGGGCAAATCACCGTTCTGGTCTTCAGTTTTCTCATCTGTAAAATGAAGTCAAGAATCATCCTTATCTCACAGACTATAGTGAGCATGATGAAAGTTAAAGTGAATGAGGTGCTGGCCTTGGCCTAGAGGAGCCATTGTAAAATTTAGTCATTCTCCTCCCTTTCTTATTCTTCCAGGACAGGCCTCTCAAAGTGTGGTACCCACACCAGCAGCATCAGCAAGACCTGGGCTCTAGTTAGAAAGGCAAAATTTCTAGCTTCTACCCAGACCTACTGTATCAGAAAGTTGAAAGGGTGGGATTCAACCACTTGTGGTTTAACAAAATTTCCAGGTGATTGTGATTAGAGTTGCTGGATTTAGCAAATAAAAATATAGGATGGCTAATTAAATCTGAATTTCAGAGAAACAATGAATATTTTTTTAGTGCAACATGTCTCATGCAATATTTGAACACAATTTTATTAAAACAGAATTATCTTTTTATTAAAACTGTATATCTGAAATTCAGATATAACTGGGTGTTCTGTATTTTTACTTTAGATTCTGATGCATGCTCCAGTTCGAAAACCATTATCTGAGGATATCTCAAGGCAGTCGTCTAGCACAGCCCAGAGAAAGGGTGGAGAGGAGGCTCTGGGATATTCTTGTTTCATTCCTTAAAGGGAAGATACAAGCTGGAGCGAAAAGCCATCTCCAGAGCTCTGGACATTCTGGGTATTATGTGGTCCATTAACAAAGAAAACAGTTTCCTGAAATTAACCGAGTTTATTTTCCATTTGAGCTGTGAAGATCTTTCTCCCTTGAAAAGAAAATTACTACTTTGTCTTGTTCAGGAAATTTGGGGGACTCCATAAAAACATGGGCTGTCTGGTTGATGAACATTGTTAAGGGTATGTGCTATAGTGAGTGCTGTGAATTGTGTAAGACTGATGATTCACAGACCTATACCCCTGGGGCGAATAATACATAATATGTTAGTAAAAACAAACAAACAAACAAACAAATAGATAAATAATACCCCCCCCAAAACCCATAGGCTGTATAAAAGCATCATCAGCATTTCTTCAGAATAACATGTCTTTGTGGAACAAAAGTTTTTCTTTTTTTAAGTTTAATTTCTTTTTATTTATTTATTTATTTTTACAGCATTCCAAGATTCATTGTTTATTTATTTTATTTTTTCAGTGATCCAAGATTCATTGTTTATGCATCACACCCAGTGCACCATGCAATATGTGCCCTCCTTAATACCCACCACCAGGGTCACCCATCCCCCACTCCCTACCCCTCCATAACCCTCAGTTTGTTTCTCAGAATCCACAGTCTCTCATCTTTCGTCTCCCCCTCTGTTTTGCCCCAAGTCACTTTTCCCTTCTGTCTCCTAATGTCCTCCATTTTATTCCTTATGTTCCACAAGTAGATGACGGATGTCTCATATTTGTCACCTCATTTAAGCCTGAGAACCCCTTTGTGAGTTATGATTCTTATCCTCAGTTTATAGTGGAAGAAACTGAGGTTCAAGGCAAGGAAGTGACTGGCTCATGGTCATATAATTTGTTTTGATAGAGCCAAGATTAGAACCAGGTTGGAAGTCTCCCAGTGCTCTTGGAAGGAAGGGAAGAAAGTGGGGTCCATACCACTTGTTTATGCTTTCAGGCATGATTATTGATACAGGATACTTTTTGCAAAACCATTGGCTGCCTCTAGTGGTGAAATAAGGAAGACACACACAGCTGTTGTCCATTGCCTTAAGCAATTCTTGACTCTGGGGTTAGTGGTTTGGAGTGTCATACTATCTTACTTTGCTAAAGGTGTAGAAGTAAATATAACATTAATGGGTAAACTTGAATCACATTCTTCCTCTGGGCTATAATTTTGTTTTCATTTGAAAATAACAAGGTTGATCTTGATTATTTCCAAGGTAATTCCAGCTCTACCATCAGATGCCTGGATGTTGGCAAGTAAATAGGCTGTTCCATATATTTCCCTTTTTCTTTTTCCTGTCACCAAAACATAATTTTTAGGTAGCATTCAATAATATTTTCATGTCTTTTCTTATATTTTCCCCCAACAAACACATAACTTTCCTGCATGCTTTGTTCTCAGGCTCTGCAAATGAATCTGAGACAGCTCTGGAGTGATTTCCATTTATTGTTAAAGGTTTTAAAGAATTGTGTTCTGCTTACAATATTACACAAACTGATTGTGGAAAGGTTGGAAAAGTACCAAAAAAGTACAAAAATACATTCATTATTTTCTCTTTCAAAGATAACCGTTGTTAAATTTGGAGATATATCCCTATCTCTATCACTATCTCTCCTATAAAACTTTGTATATTATTTTTTATTTGACAGTTTTTCACTTTCATCTTCCCACCATAACAAATTCTTCAAAGCAATGATTTTAACAGCTAGGTAATAGTCCATCACAGGTTTAATTTATTTGTTTGTCTTCCTATTGTGGGGCCTTTATGTTGTTTCCACTTTCCTGTATTGTAAATAACATGGCAATGAACATACTAATGAATTTTTAAAAAGATTTTATTTATTTATTTGACAGAGAGATGGAGAGAGAGATCACAAGTAGGCAGAGCGGCAGGCAGAGAGAGAGGGAGAAGCAGGCTCTCCACTGAGCAGGGAGCCCAATGTGGGGCTTGATCCCAGGACCCTGGGATCATGACCTGAGCCGAAAGCAGCCACTTAACCGACGGAGCCACTCAGGTGCCCCACTAATGAAATTCTTATATATAAATCTTTGTCTGTATTTCTTATCATTTGCTTAAGGTAGAGTACTAAAGTTAGAGTCATATGGTGGAAGGAGATGAAATTTTGATATGTACCAACAAACTACTTTCAAGAATTACATTTATGTAAGAAATATATGGGAGAATCTATTTACTTGCCTGTTCGAGGGACTAACCCAGAAGGTCAGATTCCTCGAGGTCTTGTTCTTACTAGCACAGATCTTACAGGTCACTATATTAATATCTCAGAGTACACCATAGTCCTAGCACACCCCATTGTTTTACTAGGTACTATCTGGGTCTGGCAGGCCGAGTTTATTGCCTCTTCCTCAAGAGAGAGCCATCCTTGACACGTCCCTATGAAGAGTCCCAACTCTATGCAGCCAATGAGAATAAATACAACTCTAAGGCACTTGGTCTCCACCATCCTAGGAATTGATACACCAACTCACTCACTCACTCAGCAGACTTTTACAGCATGCTTGTCATGTACAAGAAAGGTTCTGTGCTAAGCAGAAGCAGAAATTCTCTCAAAAAAAGAAAAAAGGAAGAAATGTTCTTCAAGGACTAGAAGATATGGGGATGTGGGCGACACTTGTGCAGAAGCGGTGTCATGTCCAGGAGAGTGCAGCAGACGAGGAGTGGGAATTAGAAATTGGAGGAGGCAGAGATCAGCTCTGAATGGTGTCAGTGGAGAGATGGGACTGGGATTCCTTTTGAAGACTGGGTCAGTGTTTTGGGGACATCAGAGTTTAACGGAGAGAAGGTTCAAGCAGAGGGAAATGGCAAAAATATTAACAGAAGGTAGGAAAGCCCAGAGCATATCTAGGAAACAGAGTCAGTGTAATTTAGCTGGAGTGTAGGGGATACGAAAGAGTATGGAGAGGCTTCTGGGGATGGAGAAGGAGGAGGGAGCTGGATTGCAGACAGCTTTGAAGGCCTGTAATTTCTGGTGAGATAGATTCAAGTCTATGGCCAGTGAGGAGTAGACATATGAGAAGAGGAAGCTTAGCCTAGAGAAGATTTGAGGGTAGGCACAACCCCTTTCCTTAGACATTGGAAGAGCTAGCTTGTGGAAGAGAGATTTGACTTGTTCTGTATCACTCCAGAAGGCAGTAATAGTCAGATAGGTAGATTTCAGCTTAAGGTAAAGGAGAATTTTTAACCATTAGAATTGTTCCCTTATGGTTTCAGTTGCCTTGTAAAGTGGGGAGCTCTGTGTCACTAAAGGTATGCATCCAGAAATGGACCATCACTTGAGGGGGTGCTGCAGAGGGAATTCAAGCTGTGACATTTGTGGGTCCATGAAACTCTGGAAGACTTATGATCCTATAAGTTTTCCACTTATTTCCTCTTCCACTAGCTTTCTAGGGCAGGAAGTTTAGGCAGTAAAATGTGATTATGAATTTCCCAAATTTCAAAGGAAATCATAGCCCTTTTGCCATTTTTTTGGTCACATTATGTTATTTCCCCAATTACCATGATCAAACCCGGGGTGTGGTCAGACCCAGCTCAACTTGCACAGTTACAGCAAAGTCATCTAAATACTTGTCATAGCTTTCTGAACCCTATCAGGAGATGAGGAAGCCTTGGAAAGAAGTTAGTCAGAAACAAGGTCAAGCTGGGAAAATTTTAGATGAAGTCTAAAATCCTGAACTCAGAGGGACTGTGGGAGGAAATTATAGAGAAGGACATAGTTATTCATGTCACTGGGTCACCCCCTGGATGGGACGTGTTTCCCAAAAGGGCATGAATGTGGGTGAGGAGTGGACAGAGAGCGTTTGGGAAATCAGAGTGATGAAAGCATTGTTAATGAGCTTTAGTGAGAGGAAGGGCAGAGTGAAAACCTGGCAGGGGAGTGGAAGTGATAAAGCAGCGCGTCTGTTACTATTGGCCTGCTTGGACTGCCATGACAAAATACCATAGACTGGGAGGTTTAAACAAGAGGAATTAATTTTTCTACATTTCTGGAGGCTGGAAGCTCAAGATCAAGGTGATGTCAGGATTGGTTTCTGGTGAGACTTCTTTTCCTGGCTTGTAGATGACTGCCTTCTCTCCAAGCATTCGTATGGCCTCTTTTCTGAGTAGAGAATGAGAAATAGGGTGAAAGGGAGGGAGGGGGAGGAAGTGAAGGAGAGGGAGAGGGAGAGATGGTGTCTCTTCCTTTTCTTATAAGGATCAGTCCTATCAGATTAGGGCCCCACCCTTATGACTTAATTTAACCTAAATACCCTATCTCCCAATAAAGTCACATTAGAAGGTTAGGATTACAACACATAAATTTTGGGGGAACACAATTCAGTCTGTAACAGTGTGCATTGTAGGTCTTGTGAATTGTCTGTCCTGTTGGAGGAGAGAAAGTTCTCTGATTGAGGGCCTGCTAAATGTCAGTCATTACTGATTCATAATCTCATTTGACTCCTGAATAACCCTGTCATGAGAGAAGATTGAGGCTCACAGATATTATGATCACCCAGATAGTAAGAGGTCAAGAAAGTATTCAAACTGTAATTTTTAATTTCATACTTCTCCTGGAGGGGATTTTAATTTGAAATCTTGTTGAATTCCTAGGACTACATCTTTTTTTAAAATAGATTTTTAAAATATTTTATTTATTTATGTATTTAAGAGAGAGAGAGAGAGAGAGAGAGAGAGAGAGAGAGAGAGAGAACATGAGCGGGAATTGGAGGGTGCGGGAGAGGGAGAGGCAGGCTCCCCACTGAGCAGGGAGCCAGATGTGCAATGCTGGATCCCAGGGCCTGGCAACCATGACCTGAGCCAAAGGCAGATGTTAACTGACTGAGCCACCCAGGCACCCTGAGGACTACATATTTAAACCTGGAACTTTCAGGAAGACTGCCTTGGCAGACCCATTTGGGGGTTGGGGAGGGTCTCTGAATATGGAAATATGGTTTGATCAGTTGTTTTTTGTGGAACTGGCCGTGTGGGTAGGTGGAGACTGGAGATCATCTAGAAGCCTCCTGAGAGATAACCACAGCCTGTACAGGGGCAGTATAAGAAGTGCTAGATGCCTTTAACATTGTGAAGGCAGAGTCAGGGTTTTAGTAAATGATTGAGTGAAGGCCATGGGGTGAAGGGAGGAAGTCCAAAATGAAGCCAAGGCAAGTGACTGGGAGATTAGTAGTGACCATGACAGAAATTAACTGAATCTGGGCAGGACATGTGGTACCCCCAAAGCTCTCCTAGCCCCCATTCCATCAGATGGTGAGGGGGTAGCTCAGGAAAGCCTGCAACTGCTTAAAGTCCAATTTTCCCCTTTTGAGGGATGTTGGAGAGGACTTCTTGAACTTAAGGTTAATCTAATGCAGTTAATCATTACTGGTAATTATGCCCTTAATAGTACAACATTAGGCTTAATAATTTATCAAGTGAGAGATGATAAATGAAAAGATAATGGGCCAGGACAGGCAGGCTACATGCAGAAGGGCGTTCTAACTAAAAGTGGACTGTTAACTAACATAACACAATTTAAAAAAAAGAAACATGATGATAAAAAAGAATTCAGTTGATGGCAGAATCTCTTCTTTGTTCCTTAAATTGCAATTAAAATATTAATACATACTAAAAAAATTAACCCCCCCCAAAATAAAAGTGGATTGTTATCCCCACCAAACTTTGGGAGAAAGAGGTGAATGTCTCTGAACAGCCTGCTTTCTTTCCAATTTCCCCTTCTTCTTCTTTTTTTAAAATTAAAGTATAATTAACATACAGTGTTATATTAATTTTAGGTGTACAATATAATGATTCAACAATTCTATACAATTCTCAGTGCTCATCAAGATAAGTGTACTCTTAATCCATTTTATCTGTTTTGCCCATCCCCTGCAAACTCCCCTCTGGCAATCACCAATTTGTTCTCTGTATTTAAGAGTCTGTTTTTTTCCCTCTTTTTTCTTTGTTTGTTTTGTTTCTTAAATTCCACATATAAGTGAAATCAGATGATATTTATCTTTCTCTGACTGACTTAGTTTACTTAGTATCATACTCTCTAGGTCCATTCAAGTTGTTGCAAATGGAAAGATTTCGTTCTTTTTTATGGCTGAGTAATATTCCATTATATTCCTTATATTCTGAGTAATATTCTGTTATATGTATAACCATATCTTCTTTATCCACTCATCTATGGATCCATTTTTTCCCCTTAATAAATGGCACCCACCTACTCAAGTCCTGAATCTAGGAGTTACCCTTGATTACTCTCTCCCTCACTTCCTACCTCAAATCTGTTAAGGGTAATACCTAGAGTCAGGGCTCCTGTCAACTTTATTTATAAAACACACTCTAATCTCTACACTTGCCTTCATCTTGACTGCTACTCCCAGAGACCAAGCCACTGTCCTCTCATGTAGATACAGCATTAGCCTCCATACAGTTTCTCTGCTTTCTCCCTTGATCCTAGCACATTCTCCACAGGTTTGAGAACAAATTTAAAAGCAAATTAAATCCTGTCTGTCCACTGATTAAAACCCTCTAGTGGTGGAGCACCTTGGTGGTTCAGTTGGTTAAGCATCTGACTTGATTTTGGTTCAAGTCATGATCTCAGGGTTGTGCTGGGCATGGAGCCTGCTCAAGATTCTCTTTCTCCCTCAGCCTCCTCCCCCTCCTAAACAAAACCTCCAGTGGCTTCCCACACTTAGAATAAAATCCAAACCTCCTATCCTTGCCTGCTAGAAGCTACATGATGTATGCCTGCCTAACTTCCCAGCCTCATCTCATAACACCTTCCTCCTTGCCTACCACACTCCTTCTGGCCTTCTTTTTGCTTCTCAACAATGACTACTTTCCTTCTGATTTTGGCATACTGGACTTCTTTTATCACTTCGATCTTAACTTAGAGGTCATTCATACAGAGGGATCTTTCCTGACTCTCCAGTTGGAATAGTTACTCTATCACATCCCCTCTACTCACCTTTTTCTGATCTCTCTTTTAAAAAATTTTTTTAAATTTATTTTTATTATTATTATTATTTGCCCAGGGGTACAGGTCTGTGAATCATCAGGCTTACGCCTTTCACAGCATTCACCATAGCACAAACCCTCCCCAATGTCCATAACCCATCCACCCTATCCCTACCCTCCCACCCCCAGTAACCTTCAGTTTGTTTTGTGAGATTAGGAGTCTCTTATGGTTTGTCTCCTTCCCCATTCCATCTTGTTTCATTATTTATATATATATTTCCTCTGTTAGAATGTAAGTTTCTGGAGAGTAGAGATTTTCTCTGTGCTATTCACAGCAGAATCTCCAGGGTCTAGAATAGAGGTTGATACATTGAGTCAATACCAAATTAATATTCACTGAGTGAATTAATGAATGCACTTTTATACCACTTTCTTATCATTCCAGAGACCTTCTGGCCTGGTCTTTAGTGAACTCCTTGTTCTCTGACTTAACTATTTGGTACGAAGCAACCATTGCCTCATATTTGGGATAGGGGCAAATATAGTTAGGACAGTTTCTTGGAGTAATCTGTCTTTTGGAAAATACCATTCTGTGTTTTGTTCCAGATTTGTTCCACGTTAGGGATATTAGACAAATAACTACCAGCCTTCCCCCATTGCTCAGCAAGAATGGGGATAATTATACTAGTTTGGTACTTATCAAATGGTGCTATGCCTCTCCTCCTGGGTACAGAAGGACTCTAGAACTTTCTAGAGTTCTCTTGGACTTCAGATGCAGTTGAGTTGATGCCTCAGTATCATGATTGGTTAGTGAAAGGTCCCTCTCTTGTTTTACCTGATGTTTTCTCCATCATCTCCCATTCACAGTCTCATTCTCCTTTTTCCCTCTAGGCTTACAATCTTGGGTTTTTAATATATATCTGTCCAATCTGTCTTCTAACCTATGTATTTAGATATATCCATAGCCTTGAAAAATGCAGCGTTTTCTGCATGTGTCCATGGGGTTTAGGAGATCTTCACAAAAAATAAAAAATAAAAATATCATATTGTTTTAAAGAGTTATTATTAGTAGCATCTTGTGTTACTTGGAGACACATGGGATCATAGAATTAAAAAAAATTTTTTTAGTTAAATTCCATTAACATATAATATATTATTGGTTTCAGAGGCAGAGGCCAGTGATTCATCAGTCTTATGTAATATCCATAGAATTTAATAGTTAGGAATCATTCATAAATTAGAGGTTCTACCCCTTGCCTTCTCTGATAAGTGAGAGGACTAGGGCCCAGAGACTTCCTTTAAATGAGTCCTTTCATCAAAACTATCCACATTTGCTGAGTCAGTATTGGTTAGGGCCATATGTCAGAAGTGTTGGAGGACACAGAAATGAATGGCACAGGGCCTGCTTCTGAGCAGACAACCTCTTTGAAGACTTACAAGGAAAGTTTGGTGGCTTTGGGGTTTCCCTTGTCTTCTTTGTTATTGGCCATTGGGCTGACAAAGGGCCCAGGAATGATCTACTTTGGGGATACACACTGCTTCTTCCCCAATCCTCTCCTTTTCATCTTCACTATTACCCAAGACCCCACATCCACATCCAAGACCCCACATCCACCCATATGAATCAGTGGTCCCTACAGACATGCAGGGACCTGTCCTGGTGGAGCATAGAGTCCTTACCAGACTTTCTCTTTGTGTTTCCAGATTGGAGCATCTCTCTTTGCCAGTAACATTGGAAGTGGCCATTTTGTGGGGCTGGCGGGGACAGGAGCTGCTTCAGGCATCGCCATGGGAGGCTTTGAATTTAATGTGAGTAACATCAGAAACACTGTGTCCTAGAGCTAGAAGGAAGTCAGCCAGTTCACTCTATGCTTAGAGATGCTCTAAGTGTTAGGGAACCAACCAGGGCCACCCCCTGATGCAGATGGGAAAGGGGCACAGCTTCAGGAGCTCCATGGTTCCGCTCAACTTCCACCAGAGTAGCGTGAGAAAACTACTGATATGATGGCAATAGTGTTTCTTTTTTCTTCTCTTAAAAATACAAGTCCTCCTGTACCCTTTTGGTTACATTGGAGGTGTGGAAATTCTTACCATCAGATTTCCATTATCATTGNTGATGGCAATAGTGTTTCTTTTTTCTTCTCTTAAAAATACAAGTCCTCCTGTACCCTTTTGGCTACATTGGAGGTGTGGAAATTCTTACCATCAGATTTCCATTATCATCGTTATTATTATTACTATTATTATTATTATTATTATTTTTAATAAAGATTTTANAGAGAGAGAGAGAGATTACAAGTAGGCAGAGAGGCAGGCAGAGAGAGAGGAGAGAGGAGGAAGCAGGCTCCCCGCTGAGTGGAGAGCCCGATGCGGGCCTCGATCCCAGGACCCTGGGATCATGACCTGAGCTGAAGGCAGAGGCTTTAACCCACTGAGCCACCCAGGCGCCCTATCATCGTTATTATTATTTAAAAGTTCTCTAAGTGGTATTTTACTCCTTGTAAACCAGAGAAGATGCCAAAGGAGCTATGATGTCAATGGGTGGCTCCTCCACTATTGCCCAACTACCATTCCTGTGGGCCAATCAGGCAGAGAAGCCCTCTTTCAGTTTCTGATGGCCACCTGGGGAGTTGTCCCCAGAGCCCCAAGAGAAAAATGCTTGGTGATTTTCCTGTAGTAGTTGAGGCAGGCAGCAGAATGGGCTAAGGTTCCTCCTGGTTTAATTCTACCTATTTTTTTTGTTTGTTTCAGGCCCTGATTTGGGTGGTTGTCTTGGGCTGGGTGTTTGTTCCCATTTACATTAAGGCTGGGGTAAGTATCTGCTCTGTTATTCCATTTCATGCTGAATATATATATATAACATATATGTTCATATACATATATACATACATATATATTATANAGTATCTGCTCTGTTATTCCATTTCATGCTGAATATATATATATAACATATATGTTCATATACATATATACATACATATATATTATACATAATACAAATATTTTACATAATATGTATAACACACACACATAACATGAGCTCCATCCTCCTGAAAGACAGAAGAGACTTTATAGCATGAATTGCAGAGAAAAACTGTGCCTTGGTTTTCTTTTCCAGGTTATAAAATTTTTTACTGCCTTTAGGGGCATTCAACAGATCCATTCATCCATGACTTGACTATCTAAGAAGTCCTCTAAGCAACCTCATTCTATTCAGAGCCCTCTTAAGCATTATGTCCCTTCACATTGGGTGTGCACTTGCAAGGCACTGCCATGCATTTGCTCATGGTATATAGCTGTGTGCCTCTGGTCCTGGAAGGGAAGCAGCATGTGGAAAAGAACTGTATTTCCCCTTCATTTACATATGTCAGTAGCTCTTGCAACTAGTACTCAACTATTGAATGCATGCTAAGTCTCTTGACTAAATATCTCTGACATTTTACATAAGACAGCTTTGGTAGCACCTGTTTAGTGAGATATAATGAATACCTATATTAGGAGCTGAAAGCAATACAGAAAAAACACAGGGCAGACTCTACATCTTCTGGAGGCTCATGGGCTATTGGTGACACGTGTGTGATACCAGAAGACAGCAGGCTCAGGGTTGAGAGTGTGAGATAGAAGTACAGTCAGAATTTGCAGAAAGGAACTGGGAGAACAGTTGAGCAGGCCTTCAGTGACAATCCTTGGCAAAGCCTGTGTGCAGAGCAGGTGGAGCACACACCCAGCCTGGCCACTTTTTCACAGTAGGTACTCTGTATAGGAATATATATCTATTACCTCCTTGTCAGGGCAAAGATATGCTTTCTTGGTTATGTGTTCATGTGTTCATTTAAAAAAATGTCTATTGGCACCTTCAGTATCCTGGGATAGTACCCTACCCTTGCAGTGGTAGGGCATATGGGATTGAGTTGGGATTGAAGAATGGGGGCCATCTGGCTACGTTACAGACTTCTCTGACCCATGAGGGTTAACCCTTGATCATACTTCTGATGCCATGGTGGATGCCACTGCTTTGCTTGCTCTGAGTCTTGTGGTCACTTTGGTTGGTGATGACCTCTCTTACATCCCATGCAGGTGGTGACAATGCCAGAGTACCTGAAGAAACGATTTGGAGGCAAGCGGATCCAGATCTACCTCTCTGTTCTGTCCCTATTACTTTACATTTTCACCAAGGTCTCGGTGAGTCCACTGCCCTGGGGACTGGCATTAGCTGTCCCAGAACCTGCCCACTCCTGCTCCTCAGCACATTCTGGCCCACCAAGGTGTAGCAGTATTTTTTTCTATTGATGGTCTCTTAGGTCTTCTTGCTCCTTAGGGTAAAGTCCTATTTCATGCATCAAGAAGTCAACACAGGGAACTCCTTACCCTCCACCATATGGAAGGTTAAAAACATAAACAGGCTCAAGGAGTTTCAGTGAAAACTGTTCTTAATAGCAGATTGAAAGGGAATTAGAAATATCTAAGGGCTGGTTCCAACCTTAGAGTTAGCTGTGAGCCTTTGTGCCTGAAGGGATCAGAATCTGGCTCTAGGTGATGTTTCTAATACACTTAAACATGGGCAGTCAGTGACAGCTCTTGAAGGGACCTCAGAAATTCTCCCTCTTCTTTTGGAGATAGGGAAATGAAAACTGGGAATTGAAAATACTTGCTCAGGATCTTGAATCAGGAGTAGAACCCAGATTTCTTGCTCCACCTCACTGTCCTTTTCATTGCACGAGACTTCTTGTCTGTTACTGTTTTTTTTTTAATCTTTTTTTTCTGATGTTGCTGATGCTTTTCATGTCATTTCTTAGAATCTACTGCCAAATCCAAGGGTTGAGAGAAAAGTGTCATTTTCTGAGACCACACAGGGAGTTACAAAGTGCTCACTGCTCTGTCAGAGGAGTTTTCTCATTGAGCATGATCAGTTTTCCTCTGTTTCCTTGTCCTTCCCTACCCAGAACCAAAGGTAAGATTGAATCAATCTCAGCATCTTGGAAAAGATCTGTCCTGGTTGAAATTTGAGTCAGGTTGGATCTGAAATGAGCCTTCTGCTTTAGCTACATAGCGTGCTGAAAAAAACAGCTGCTAGTGCTTTTATTTTCCTGATCACTTAAAGCCAGGATGAAAGCAATATTAAATAACACTTGCAATATTTTTTATTTTGGAAAATTTCAAACATATACAACCAGAGATGGAATAGTATAATGAATACTAGTGGACCTAATACCACTCAGTTTTAATAATGATTATCATTTTGTCATTCTTGTTCATCTATTTCTTCTACTTTCCCCCCCACTCAGCAGTATTTTAAGTCAAATCCCAGACATTATGTCATTTTGTTATGAATTCTTCATAATATACTTTTGCCTTTTAAAAAACATAACTGTTGTGCTATTATCACATAGCAAAATCTAGAGGAATTTCTTAAATTAGGTGGTTTTAATACCTGGTCCAGATCCAGATTTTCCTGATTATATAAAAACCGTCTTCTTACAGTTGATTTGTTTGAACCAGAATCTAAATGAAGTCTACATATTGTATTCGATTATACTTTCTATAAAGGAAATATCTATATCTTCAGCTTACCATAATTATTTTTCTCTTCTATACTATTACCTCCGAGCCCTAGTCTGGGCCTATATGCACATACTTTTTTTTTTAATTTGGTTGTTTATCTTTTTTTGTTGTTGAGTTGAAAGAATTCTTTATATGTTCTAGGCACTAGGCCCTTAACAGATAAAGGATTTGCAAATATTTCACCCCTCCACCACCCCCATTCTGTGGGTTTTCTTTTCATTTTCTTGATAATGTCCTTTGAGCCACAAAAATTTTTAATCTTGATAAAGTTCATTTATCTACTTTTATTTTTGTTGCTTATGCGTTTACTCTCATTTCTAAGAATCCATTGCCAAATCCAAGATCATGAAGATTGACCCCTACGTTTTTTTCTGAAGAGTTTTATACTTTTAGCTCTTACATTTAGGTCTTCGATCCATTTTGAGTTAATTTTTGTATATGATGTGAGGCAGGGGTTCAACTTCACACATGTCCAGTTCTTTCAGCATCCTTTGTTAAAGAGACTATTTCCTCATTGAATGGTCTTGCACATACATTTTTATATAACTCAATGTAAACATGCTCTTGCCTATAGGGCTAATAGAACTTTGTTTTGGAGTTGGGATTTATTCCCAGAGTACTATTCCCTCCCTGCCCAGCTTCTTGATTCAAACTACTGCTGCTCTTGGTTGGTCCCTTTGTGATTTGTCAGCAATGTGATGATTTTACCACCTTCACTTTTTCCTCCCCTCCTTCAAGGTTAGTTTTTAGTTATAAAATGAAGACACTGGGCTTTTCAGTGCTATGTCATTAGATATCAATGTGCAGAGCCTAGACTCGGAAATGCTGGGAGGGGTGGAGAAATCAGGCTTCCTGAGGGAGAGAAGAGCATATATAAGAGGAGAAAAAGGAATGTAAGCAGGGAGGAAGAGGAGGTTACTCTGGAGCTAGGTGGGGGTTGGCAAGGGGAACTGCTCCTTGATTCAGCTTGTGAGGTGGCACCAGTCTAATAAGGACGTAGAGGAGGCTACTGGGATTGTCCTTCTTTGAATCAAGCCTTCTCCAAGTCCACAGTTCAAGCAGGTGAAATTCTGTTGACTGTAGTTGCCATGGAAAGGGTATTCTTTGCCCTTGGAGCTGATGTGGGGGTAATCATATAAATAAACTAAATGCCCAATCTCTCTCCCTGCCTTCCAATCACCTTGTCTATCGTTCAGGTTACTGATTAAACCTCCTGTGACTTGGGAGCCCCCAGATAGTTGAGGGGCAGTCTTGCTCAGCTCAAGTCCTGATGGAACTCAGCCCCCAGCAGTCAGCCTTTTCTGAATTTTGCTTTTGAAAAGTACTTAGTATAGGTTGCTCCATCTCTGCATGATTTCTGGGCCTCCTTGCTGGAAGCCTTGCCCAGACTCCTACCTGCTCCACCTGCTACCCAGAGGCAGAATCTCTTGAATAATGTGTGCGAAGGATGATAGCTGCCTTTTATTTAATGTCAGTCTCTTTGCTTAGATTCCAACTGGGACTTTACTTATTTCATCTCCAGTTTACATGAGTACTGCCTGGTAAGGATTTCTATTTTATTTTCCACTTCATGGATGAGATAACTGAATCTCAGAAAGTTAGGTAATTTGTCTCAAATCACATAACAAGTGTGTGTCAGAACCAGGATTGGAACCCAGGTCTCTCTAGTCCCAGATTCTGTGTTCTTCTCACAGTTCTGCTCTATGTTTGGATGAGATGAAGGCACAGCATGATGGAATGGGATTGACCATCTAGTCCTTTGTCCTATGCTCTCATTTTATAACTGGAGAAACTGAGGTCTGAAGAAGGGAAGGGGCTCTATGGGGTTAAATAGTAGCAGAACTATGAACAGCAGGGTCCCTGTTATTGACTCAAAACCTTTGGCATTATGTGGCCCCTGACTTCTAAATCTTTCATTCTTTTAGTACAGAGTCTGCTAAAATTCAAGACCTTGGGAAAAATTAAGATAGCCAGTTAAATGACCTTATAATATCAACAAGTTTCCAAGAGTAGGATTTGAGAGGACTGTGAGGAGAGAACATCAACTGCACACTGGTATATGAAGGATCTGAAGGAGGGACATTTAGACAGAGGGGAGGAGCAGGGAAGGGTTGACACGTGAGACTTTATATGTGGCTGACTTCAGGTTCATCATGAGTCACAGAGCATGAAATCATTAAAATAATTACACTGATGTTGAATGTACTGCCTAGGAGCTCACATTAAGATACACATGAATTCAAAGTTCATGGACAAAAGAAAATAATTGTTAGTTAACAAAGTAAGATACATATTTATTTATATTGCACGCAAAGATTAATCAGTCTTGTTGGGTATATGCAAAGGCATGGACAGTTTGTGATGGGCAAGAAAGAAGAAGGGTGGCCTTGTGGGATCCAAGTCTCCTAGGAAGGCTAGGGGCAGGATGTAGGGATTCAGTGTATGTGTAATTGATAGGAGAGAAAAAACATTTCAGGTGCAAGGCCCAGATATAACCCAGGCCACTGAACAGCAGTGGTGTGGAATCTTGACTATGGCTACCATCTTGTGGCTAGGTTTTGGGCTCTGAGACCCAGATTTGATTATTTCTCCATGTACTCATCTGAATTTTATTGGCTCCCTGCTGTCCCCTTCCTGGCACCCTGCCTTATCAAGTTCTGAGAAGCATTCTGCTCTGTAAAATTTCCCAGTATCATGAATCTTATTTAAGTGTGTGCAATCACTTGAGATAAGCCTCAGATTTTATGAAATACATGTGATGACCAAATGTCCCTGTTTATATTTCCTGGGGCTGTTAACATGACTGCAATAAACTTTTACAGCAACTGCACTGTCCATTTTGGATCCTTAAGTGAAAATAAGAGCTTTGGCTTTTACTTAAGGTTTGAATACTTATTGCCTAGCCATTCACTTTCACAAATGAAAAGAGAAATTTGAGCAATGGGGCTCTCCAACTCAAATGTTGTTGCCAGGCAGGATTTATTGGGTGCTCAGATATAACTCGGACCAGAATGGGCTGCAAAGTACACATATAAAATCATAGGATCTCAAAGCGTCAGAGCTGAGACAAGTAATCTATGCAAGTCTCATGGTCAGAGAGTCAATTACTCTAAGAGGTTTCCCAACTGAATCTGTAATTTTATTATTCCCCATGAGTCTCATGGACGTTGTTTAGCCAAATTTTCACCAAAGTGATGGGAACAAAGCTTTTGAGCTGAATCCAACTGCCGGTTTTTGTAGATATAGTTTAAAAAAAAACNTGGGAACAAAGCTTTTGAGCTGAATCCAACTGCCGGTTTTTGTAGATATAGTTTAAAAAAAACATTTATTTGAGAGAGAGAGATAGAGAGAGCAGAAACAGCAAGGAGAGTCGGAGAGAGAAGGAGAAGCAGACTTTCCACTGAGCAGGGAGCCCTACGTGGGACTCAATCCCAGGACCCTGGGATCTTGACCTGAGCTGAAGGCATATGCTTAACTGACTGAGCCACCCAGTTTCCCCTATTTCTACCCTTCTTGATCCTGTTTTCTTCTTTCTTAAAAGTTATACATGTCTTAAACTTGGTATTTTTTTCTGGTGTTTTCATACCTTTACTACATATATACGTATGTTTATATACCCATAAGGAATATAATGTGTCTTAAAATTTCTGCTCTCCCCACTTTTGAAACTATAAGAATAATGGAACAACGGTATTTAAGAAAATCAGGAATAGAAAAGCACTCATAATCCCATTACTCTAATACAGATATTTCATATTGTGGCTTTGCCCATATGTGTGATTTCTTTTACAGAGTTGCAATCAGAATGTGCACACCATTTGTCATCTTTCTTCCCCATCTTAGCATCAAACTGTATACATTTTTCTGTTTCCATCTTCATAATTATTATTTTGGGGGAATGTGGAACTTAATGATTGATATATAATTTTCAGCGAGACATTTAGAAATCCTCTGGTGGACCAAAAGCTCTCAACAATGGTCACCTTTGGTCCAAGTGATGGAAGTAGGGACACTTTTACTTTTCAGTATATAACTTTCTGTGCTGTTTTTTCCCCCCGACTATACCCATAAGTTATTTTATTTTAAAAGTAAGTAAAAATGCTTTTTTATTTTTATTTATTTTTATTATTTTTTTATTCTTTGCCCCAGGGGTACAGGTCTGTGAATCATCAGGCTTACATCTTTCACAGCATTCACCAAAGCACAAACCCTCCCCAATGTCCATAACCCATCCACCCTATCCCTACCCTCCCACCCCCCAGTAACCCTCAGTTTGTTTTATGAGATTAGAAGTCTCTTATGGTTTGTCTCCTTCCCCATCCCATCTTGTTTCATTATTTTTCCCTCCCTACCCCCCACAACCCCCCACCCTGCCCCTCAAGTTCCTCATATCAGAGAGATCATATGATAATTGTCTTTCTCTGATTGACTTATTTCGCTCAGCATAATACCCTCCAGTTCCATCCATGTCGTTGCGAATGGCAAGATTTCGTTTCTTTTGATAGCTGCATAATATTCCATTGTATATATATACCACATCTTCTTTATCCATTCATCTGTTGATGGACATCTAGGTTCTTTCCATAGTTTGGCTATTGTGGACATTGCTGCTATAAACATTCGGGTGCACGTGCCCCTGAGGAACACTACCTTTGTGTCTTTAGGATAAATACCCAGTAGTGCGATTGCTGGGTCGTAGGGTAGCTCCATTTTCAACTTTTTGAGGAATCTCCATACTGTTTTCCAGAGTGGCTGCACCAGTTTGCATTCCCACCAACAGTGTAGGAGGGTTCCCCTTTCTCCGCAACCTCGCCAACATCTGTCATTTCCTGACTTGTTGATTTTAGCCATTCTGACTGGTGTAAGGTGGTATCTCGCTGTGGTTTTAATTTGTATTTCTCTGATGCCGAGTGATGTTGAGCACTTTCTCATGTGTCTGTTGGCCATTTGGATGTCTTCTTTGGAGAAATGTCTGTTCATGTCTTCTGCCCATTTCTTGACTGGGTTATTTGTTTTATGGGTGTTGAGTTTGAGAAGCTCTTTATAGATTTTGGATACTAGCCCTTTATCTGATATGTCATTTGCAAATATCTTCTCCCATTCTGTCAGTTGTCTTTTGGTTTTGTTGACTGTTTCCTTTGCTGTGCAAAAGCTTTTAATCTTGATGAAGTCCCAATAGTTCATTTTTGCCCTTGCTTCCCTTGCCTTTGGTGAGGTTCCTAGGAAGAAGTTGCTGCGGTTGAGGTCGAAGAGGTTGCTGCCTGTGTTCTCCTCGAGGATTTTGATGGATTCCTTTCTCACATTGAGGTCTTTTATCCATTTTGAGTCTATTTTTGTGTGTGGTGTCAGGAAATGATCCAGTTTCATTTTTCTGCATGTGGCTGACCAGTTTTCCCAACACCATTTGTTGAAGAGACTGTCTTTTTCCCACTGGACATTCTTTCCTGCTTTGTCGAAGATTAGTTGACCATAGAGTTGAGGGTCCATTTTTGGGTTCTCTATTCTGTTCCACTGGTCTATGTGTCTGTTTTTGTGCCAGTACCATACTGTCTTGATGATGACAGCTTTGTAATAGAGCTTGAAATCTGGAATTGTGATGCCGCCAACTTTGCTTTTTTTTTTCAACATTCCTTTGGCTATTCGGGGTCTTTTCTGGTTCCATATAAATTTTAGGATTATTTGTTCCATTTCTTTGAAATAAATTGCTGGTATTTTTATGGGGATTGCATTAAATGTGTAGATTGCTAAAAATGCTTTTTTAAATGATAAAAGGTCTTGCTCTCTGCAGAAAATATTCCAGAAAAGAGAAGTCTTACCTTTTAGTGTTGTGGGAAAGTCATTGGATTTGGAGACAAAGAGTTGGATTTTAGCTATTGAGCTTGTCATTAATTTCATCTCTCATCTATAGAGTGGAGCAAATATATTTATCCTATTACCTTATTTTGGGGATCAAAACAATGAATGTACCTGAAAACATTTGATAAACTAGGACATTGGGGAGGGTTTGTGCTATGGTGAATGCTGTGAAAGGTGTAAGCCTGATGATTCACAGACCTGTACCCCTGGGGCAAATAAAAAAAAACATTTGGTAAACTATAAAATTCCCTGGATATGGAGGGGAAAAAATACCTAGTGAAGCAGATAAAGCTTAGGCACCTAGGGTTCAGAGACTAATGTCAGCGCATCTGGGCTAATGTGAGCTTAGGTATGGCACAGTATCATGAGACACTCCTGCTGGCTTTTTAGCATTCTAAGGGCAGAATTTACTCCTGAGGTTGGAACTGTAATCAATAAATGGAGCCCCTTCCACATGCACCCAAATGTTTANTGCACCCGAATGTTTATAGCAGCAATGTCCACAATAGCCAAACTATGGAAAGAACCTAGATGTCCATCAACAGATGAATGGATAAAGAAGATGTGATATATATATACAGTGGAATACTATGCAGCTATCAAAAGAAATGAAATCATGCCATTTGCAACGACGTGGATGGAACTAGAGGGTATTATGCTGAGCGAAAGAAGTCAAACAGAGAAAGACAATTATCATATGATCTCTCTGATATGAGGAACTTGAGGGGCAGGGTGGGGGGCTGTGGGGGGTAGGGAGGGAAAAATAATGAAACAAGATGGGATGGGGAAGGAGACAAACCATAAGAGACTTCTAATCTCATAAAACAAACTGAGGGTTACTGGGGGGTGGGAGGGTAGGGATAGGGTGGATGGGTTATGGACATTGGGGAGGGTTTGTGCTTTGGTGAATGGTGTGAAAGATGTAAGCCTGATGATTCACAGACCTGTACCCCTGGGGCAAATAATAATAATAAAAATAAAAAAAAATAAATGTGGCTCCTTCAAATAAGTTTTTGTGATTTTAAAGAGGCAAGGGAGGGGAGGGTCCAGTATTCTGAATACTCTTCACAATTCCAATGGCTCAGTGTGCAGACTCAAGACAGAGTTTCCATTTCATCTTTAGCAAGGTCGATGTGCAGCTGGGGGCCCTTTCTTCTTCTCTGGCTTTAGAGGATAGGATGGAACAGATCCAGGTCTTTGGCTGTAGGACTTTCCCACTTCCAGTCACTGAGCATCATAAGCACTCAGATTCAGAGCTTCTTACTTTAAAGATGAAAACACAGAGACATGGAGAGGGAAATGTTTTCTCTAAGGTCACTCAGGCCTATAATAGCAGCACTGGTGTTAAAACCCAGGTCTTCTGACCACTAGCCCTTGTGTGTATGGTGGTCTCTTTCTAAGTCACCTTTCTCTCCTTACCTTCTGACTCTGCATCTCCTCCTCCACCAGAAAAGACAATGATATTAGGTCTCCCGGGGCTGGAGAATCTGCAGGGGAGCTAAGACACCTCAGGAGACCCATCTTTGGAGAAGGAGTTGTGCATTAGCACACAAGCTTGGAGTTGGTGTGAGTCAATCTCTCTGCCAACTAACAGAGGCAGGGAATAGAAGATTTGATTGGTAGGGAGCTGAGCCATTGGAGGGCCCCAAGGAGCTGTATGTCAGTGGAGGTGGGGAAGCTAAGATTGGAAAGGAGATACAAGGGCGTCATTCCCAGGGTTATGGCCTGGTGGCCCTTTACACACCCTGAAATATATCAGGTTTTATGCAACAAAATAGCTTGTTCATTGCATCTAGGGGAGGTCAAGTTTCTTTCATACTTAGCAATTTGAAAATAGAAGACCTACCATGATCATCCCTTAATACTACCTGTCCTGGTAATATTTTGGAGCTGCTATGAAAATTCATTTTGGGTGGCTCCAGTACTCTCTGTTTGATTTAAATTAGCAGCTCACCATCCTTCCAGGTAGAAGGTTTTTTATGGGGTTAAATGAGGCAGGGAGGAGAAAGAGAACTGCATCAAGATCATAACTGGTGGATTTGGGGGTGAGGAGGAAACAATCCTCCCTAAAGTTTCATGAGACAATCTAGATAAAACCACCTAGAAGCAAGCCTGCCATGTAAGAGATTCTTGGCAATATTCTGGTTATGTTGGAGTCAAGGTGGACTCCATCTTGGCTGAGAAGATAAAACTGTGATGTTGCTGAAGTTTCTCTCCACTCCAGAGTATGGGTGGGGTTTCCCTCTCATGGACTTTTTAGTACTTGTTTTTGGGAATAGATCTAATAAACCTTTGCACACCGAGGTGTAAATGATGGAGAATAGCTTAGATCAGCAGTCTATGGGTGGATTGGGAGGAACCTCAAGGTGTTAATAGCTATTCCTTGGCAAACAAAGTTTTATAGTTAAACTAGTTTGTGAAGGGTCATTTACCATGTTCCCCTCTTGGGGATTCACAGTATATACTGTTTATTAAAGGATCAGGGAAGTTGTGGGTGAGGAAACTGTCTTAACTTTGCTTAATCCAGCATTTCACAGATCTCTGACTAGGGAATCCCCCCCCCCCCCCCGCCATGGGATATCTATTATCATCTTGAATAAAGCTTGTTGAGAAACATAGGAATAGAGCATGACTCTGAGATGTTTGTGTTTTTTAAATTTTATTTTATTTTGTTGTGGTAAGAACACTTAACATAGCATCTATCCTTTTGACAAATTTTAAGTGTAAAATACATTGTTGTTGACTATAGACACAATGTTGTGTGGCAGATCTCTAGAGCTTACTCATCTTACTTAACTGAAATTTTATGTCTGTTGATTAATAATTCCCCATTTTCTTCTCCTCTCAGCCCCATTCTAGTCTTTGATTATACAAATTTGAGTGTTTTCGATACCTCACATATGTGGAATTGTGTGGTACTTGTCTTTCATATTCTTACCCAGGGATAAAAATATGAACTTTTAATTTTGGGATGGATTTTAGCCAAAGGAAAAGAGGGGTGTGGACCAACATTAGGCCCATAAATCACAGGCATTGACATTACTCAGGAGACACCTTCTGCTACCCCCTCCATGTTTGCCTCCTTGTCTCTGCAGCTGAAGTACTTCAGCCAGGTCCTGGGCACAGCCTGCAGTCAGCTGGCCACCTTCACCCCTAACTCTGCCTCTCCTCTTCTTTCAGGCAGACATCTTTGCTGGGGCCATATTTATCAACATGGCCGTGGGTCTGGATCTGTACCTGGCCATCTTTCTCTTATTGGTAATCACTGGCCTTTACACAATCACAGGTAAGTCCATACAAATCTCAGCTGAAGCCCAGGAAAGGAGGAAGAAGTAGGAGATGTAGCTTTTCTTCTCAAGGAAGAGAGATACATCCAGGGAAGAGTTTAGGATGGAGTGTTTGCTTAGTCTCAATGCTCAGACCCTAACAAGTTATATGTGGGCTCCAGAAAACTCCAGTGTTGGCTGGAGTAGTCAGTGTAGCTTCTTCTAGGAAGTGTGGCAAGGACTGGCCTCCCAGGTTGTGGATAGAAGTTGGCTGAGTTGGGAGAATCAGAGAGGGAGTGCCAGGTGCAGGGATGGGGGGAGCAAGGGAATGGAGTCAGGAATGGGCATGGCATGGGGCTTGGCAAGGGTGAGCAAGCAGGTGCGTTTGGCTGGAGAAGGGTGGTCAATGGGAGGTAGTTGAGGTGTGTGTGGAGTGATAAGGCCGGATAGTTCAAAAGAGGTCACAGTGCAGGGGGCTTGGAAGCCAGAAAGAGGCCTTGGGTTCATTGTGATAGGCTCTGGGAGGCACTGAAGGCTGGAAGGGAAGGAGTGACAAAAAAAGAGATTTTAGAGGAAGACTTGAGAGGTGACTGGAGAAGCTGGTGACAGGAATAGCAGTTGGGGAAAACTTTGCAGAGGTGTTACTCTCTTCCTGGTGAGGGGGGCCGGGGTCAGCAATGGAATTTGATGCCCAGTTGCAGCCCCACAGCTTTGGGCACAAGAAGTTACTTAGATGGTCTGAATAAAGAGAGAGCAGACATGCATGGAAGTAGTCCTTTGAAATGTGCGGATTCAGTACCACCCAAACACCTCGTAGAGGTTCAGCTCTTTGCTCTTCCTTGCCATTGTTTGTGGGAGAAAGTTTTTACCATAGCCATCTCCTTTGTACCATCTTCTGCCTTCAGTCATATCAAACTCTTCTTCCTCAAATAGGGAGAAACATTCTCCTTTTTCCAAGGTCTTCCCAGCATTTCTCTGAAAAGTAGAAGTGTGGGAACATGTTGGGTAGTAGATTGCTATAACAAGACAAGGAAGGAAAGGAAGGAAAGGCAGACAGGTGACAGAGGTGTGCTCAGAAAATGTGCAGAGGGAGAGGGGGCAGGGAGTGGGCAAAAGACAGACACAAGTGTTCCTCCTACATAAGGTCACATGTATATTTGCTTTGCCTGTTTAGGGGGCCTGGCAGCTGTGATTTACACAGATACTTTGCAGACGGCAATCATGCTGGTGGGGTCTATTATCCTGACTGGGTTTGGTAAGTGGGGCTGGGGCAGGCTGAGGAGGCAGAGAGGCAGAGGAAGAGTCCTAGAGAGAATAAAAGCAAGTGTAGCCTCCCTGTTTCCTGTGGCCCGGCAATGAGCTGGGTATCCTCTGCCCTTTCCAGGGGAGTGGTCCAGCCTGGATTGGACACCATAGTGGGTGTGTAGGGGCTACTTCCTCAGCCCTGGAGAGTGAGGCTGGGCCAGGCCCAGGCAATACCTGGTCCCTGCTGCCCTCTCTAGATGAACTGAGTCAGTGGTCCCCAGTGTGGACCTCTGCTCTCTACAGAGAAGCTGGACAAAAAAGGGATATGTCTAAATATGCATCAGGCTAAATATATTCAATGTTGTATCTTAAACTTTAGATTACATCTTGTCTATATTTGATGTTAAATGTTCTTTATTTTATGAATTGATGATAGCAAGTGATCATTCTCGTTTATGTCCTTATTTGACAAAATTAAAAAAATTAGCCAGCCTATATTGGCCGCTGAACCCAATTTTGAAATTCTATTTGTCTGTAAAATCCTAAAGGCAAGACTGGAGACCCTAGATCTAGAGATACTAATTTATGGGAGAATATAAAATACATTGTTTTTTAATAGGTCTCATACTCTCTGTGGGTCCTGTGAAGCCTCTTATCTATTCTCTATTCTCTCTTTCCAATAGCTTCCATTTGGTTTTCCCCAGTGGTGGTGGTATTGGTAGTGGGGTCTGCAGGGCAGAGGCTAGAATGACTTATTCAAGGACACACAGCAAAGAGGTGTCCAGACTCCTCACCCTTTCTCTGTCTATCCTACCACATTTCTATGACTAGGGATGGTATGGCTGAGTCTGTGGGTCTCTAGGTCTCTGTGCAGGATTTTAAAGTCTGCTGATGACAGTGAAGTATGAGGGGAAAAATGTCTTTGAGTCTTCGCAATCAATGTTTCTCTTTAAATAAATTCAAATACTTTCCCTTTTTGAAAAGGTTTATTGTTGAAATACTTTCACAGGTTATTGGTTTAGACCCTCATAATCACCCCCATACCCCAGGAGCCTGGGCAGGGTTAATAATCCCATCCTATGGATGAGAGAGCTGAGGCACAGAATAGGAAAGTGACTTGCCCAAGACCACACAGTGAGGGTGGCTCCTCAGGCATCCACAGGAAGAAAACTGAATGAAAAGTTGAGAGTTTTAAGATGCTTGTTGCTGATCTTTTCTAGCTTTTCACGAAGTGGGAGGGTATGATGCCTTCATGACAAAGTATATGAAAGCCATTCCAACTGTGATTACTGATGGAAACATCACCATCAAAGAAGAATGCTATACACCAAGAGCTGACTCCTTCCATATCTTTCGAGATCCTATCACAGGAGACCTGCCATGGCCTGGGGTCATCTTTGGGTTGTCCATCCTTGCCATGTGGTACTGGTGTACAGATCAGGTACCCATGCTGGACGTGTGGGGTGGACAGGGTATTCTCCAGGTCTCTACAGGGACTCCTGTCTATGGCTTGTGGTGTTGGGTGTGGTAGGGCAGGGCTCATATGGTCTGGGGTCACTGAACCTTGTGACAAGGGAGTACCAGGCCAAGAACCAAGGACATGTGGGAGGGGAGCTGAGGGTAGCCAGAGGGCATTGAGAGGTCTCTGGCCTGCACCCCTCTCTTACGGGCTTTCCCTGGCAGGTCATTGTGCAACGCTGCCTCTCAGCCAAAAACATGTCTCATGTGAAGGCCGGCTGTATCTTATGTGGGTACATGAAGCTGCTGCCCATGTTCCTCATGGTGATGACAGGAATGCTCAGCCGGATCCTATACACAGGTAATGCCTTTTGCTAGACTCAGCAGCCACTCTCTCCCATTTTCCCGGCTCTGTGTCACTTCTAAAGCCCTGTAGCTCCCTGCTCTTTCTCTTCTGCCCTCTTCTTTTTTTCTTGCCACAGTTACCAAGCATTATTGTTCCCCCTTTATGTAGCAAAAACTTGAGGTCACAGAATCTGCGGGGTTGTCTTCCCTGGCTCCTAACATTGACAATTACTTTCTCCTTTTTGCAAATTTTCTGAAGTCATGATATACCTCCAGCTGTAGCTTCTTCCAGCTAATATTAGCTAACTTTTTGCTCAGTCTTCCTCAGGCTGTGGTAGTGTGTACGATGTCTTTAATGTCAAAGGACCCTGGCCAGTCTCTAACTGCTTATGCTCAGAACCCTTTTTCTTGGGCCATTTCCTTAAAGAGCCCCGAGCCTTGTACTTTACTTCTAGGGTAATAGAGTCTTTTTGACCCTTTTGTGGCTTCTCCAGCTTTGCCAGTTGCATTTTTTTGGTCAGCCATCATAGGTCCAAACTGTTTCTTGGAATATGAAATAATGGCAAAAAAAAGAGAGCACCAGGGAGTAAAACTTTGGTGAGCTCCCAAAATGAAGACAAGACAGTTTGGGGACACTTGCTGCCATTGGCTGTTAACAGTGTTCCTATTAGGTATACTCCTATACTGGCTCACCTGTCATGAGAAAAATATCCCTAACTGAATAATTTGTATTATAATAGGTATAACACACATAAAAATATTTGAGATAGTGCTATAATGAATCAGCAGTCTATGGAGCAGCATTAAATGATATATCTGTAGCAGGTACCTAATAAATGTTTGTTGATTTAATTCTAAAGAAGTTATTGGAATTTTCTCCAAGTCTCTAGTTCATTTCCCCTTCCCCTCTCAGGCTACTTCTTATCTTTCTCTACCCCAGATTTTTTTCACATTTTGGAAGTACTATCCAACAGCCCTCCCACTGGGGAATTCCCTTAGTTATCTGGGTGTTCAATCCTACTTGCAAAAATGCTGCTGCAAATAATCCTCAAATTAGGAGCCACAGGTCACTATGATTTTCAGGAGAAACAAGACAATAGTCACTGCTATGCTGTAGGGAGGCCTAGCTAAAGTCTAAAGACTGTTCCCCCTCTCTATCTACCCTGAGCATTGCTTTATTTCCTCCCTCCTCTGCCTAAGAACACTTTTCCCCCAAGTCAGATCTTGGAGATGGTCATACCAGTAGGGCAGGGGCATGGCATTGATAGGTCTCAGCTTGGAGTTGCACTTTCTGTGGATCCAATTCAGGGCCTTGGGCAGGAATGTCCTGTTTAAAGCCTTATTTTAAGAAAGTGAATCTTGGAAATATTTCCCTGATTTCTGCTTGCTGACATGGTTCTTCATCTTTCCACAGAAAAAGTTGCTTGTACCGTCCCCTCGGAATGTAAGAAATATTGCGGTACTGAGGTTGGCTGTACAAACATTGCTTACCCGACCTTGGTGGTGGAGCTCATGCCCGACGGTGAGAGTCATATTTCTGGCAAAGTCTTTCTTTGGAGGCTGATTTGGCTTCCACTTTATGTAGATTTCTGTGGCCCTCTGGGGAAAAGCCATTTCTGAGGTTGGGGGCCCAGTAGGGAAAGCTTCCCTCTGAGAGCTGAGGGTGTCCTCAGCTTTTGAACACATCTTCCCTCAGTGGAAAAGAGACATATGATTTGGTTGCACTCTATGAGATCTATCATGTGTTCATCAGTCACGTGTGGAAAAAAAGTGATCTGAAAATGTGCTAGTGAAAAACACAACTTTTCTATGCTCATCTAGAAGATTCTTCAGAACTCTCCAATAGGCATTAACATGAAAGTTTGAACTAAGTGGAGTTTTTCCTTGAGAATGCATTGACATTTCAAGGAAGAAACTGGAGGGAAAGGCAGAACAGTTTTAGCTATAGAACGAGGACATTTGAAGCACTCTACAAAGAGAATGGGAGAAGATATTCGGAAATGACACTACAGACAAAGGGCTGATATCCAAGATATAAAGAACTCAAACTCAACACCCAAAAAACAGATAATCATGTTAAAAAATGGGCAGAAGTCATGAACAGACACTTCTCCAATGAAGACATACAAATGGCTATCAGACACATGAAAAAATGTTCATCATCACTAGCCATCAGGGAAACTCAAATCAAAACCACGCTGAGATACCACCTTACACCAGTTAGAATGGCCAAAATCAACAGGACAGGAAACCACAAGTGTTAGAGAGGATGTGGAGAAAGGGGAGCCCTCTTTCACTGTTGGTGGGAATGTAAGTTGGTGTAGCCACTTTGGAAAATAGTGTGGAGATTCCTCAAAAAATTAAAAATAGAGCTACTCTATGACCCTGCAATTGTACTACTGGGTATTTACCCCCAAAGATACAGATGTAGTGAAAGGAAAGGCCATATGTACCCCAATGTTCACAGCAGCAATGTCCACAATCACCAAACCCTGGAAAGAGCTGAGATGCCCTTCAACAGACGAATGGATAAAGAAAATGTGGTCCATATATACAATGGAATATTACTCAGCCAGAAGAAAGGATGAATACTCAACATTTGTATCAACATGGATGGAACTGGAGGAGATTATGCTGAGTGAAATAAGTCAAGCAGAGAAAGACAATTATCATGAGGTTTCACTTATTTGTGGAACATAAGGAGTAGTATGGAGGACATTAGGAGAAGGAAGGGAAAAATAAAGGTGGGGAATCAGAGGGGTAGACAAACCATGAGAGACTATGGACTCTGGGAAACCAATTGAGGGTTTTAGAGGGGAAAGGGGCACAAGATGGGTTAGCCCACCAATGGGTATTAAGCAGTGCATGTATTGCTATGAGCACTGGTGTTATATACAAACAATGAATCACAGAACACTACATCAAAAAATAATGATGTGCTGTATGGTGACTAACATAATACAACAACAACAAAAACAACAACAAAGAATGAGGAAGTTTGAGGCAGTAGATGGATGGGCCACAAGAGGGCTTCTTACTACAGAGAATGTGTTATCTTGGGTGATTGAATACTTGCAATCCAGAATAGTTAACATTTTGGGGTGAGCCTGTAGGGCTACTGTTCATGTTTCATGTTGAGAAAAATCTAATTCTGGATCAAGGGATGCAAACCTTATTAGGTTAGGGAGTCTCAGGAGACTAAAAATTCAAAGATATTGAACAGGAAAATTTACAATAAACTTACAAAATTTTATCATTGAGAAGAAACCTAGAGACTAGTCAAACCTCTCCATTTTATAGTTAGAGGAAACTGAGAACTACAGAAGGAAAATGATTTTATCCAAGGTCACCCAGCAACTCAGTGTCTGGCTTGCTTAACTGGGCTCAAGGCTGGAATTGAAAAAAAATTTTTTTAAACCACAAACTGGATGTGTGATCTTGGGCAAACCATTTGCATTCAAATTCTATAAAAATGGGGGTAATCGTTAACTATGCCACTGAGCCGGGCTGCTAATTAATTAAGGTTGCAATAAGAACAGTCACGTGCTGGTTCTTTTAGAATTCTGGTTTGGATTACACTGACCTATGTGGGGGTGTTTATGTTATTTTTCTTCCTCTCTTTTTTTTTAAGATTTAAAAATTTTTTTGAAATGATTTACTTACTTATTTTATTTAATTAATTTATTTTAAAAATATTTTATTTATTTATTTGTCAGAGAGAGAAAGCACAAGCAGGGGGAATGGCAGGCAGAGGGAGAAACAGGCTCCCTGCTGAGCAAGGAGCTGATGCAGGACTCAATCCCAGGACCCTGGGATCATGACCTGAGTCAAAAGGAGGTGCTTAATGGACTGAGCCACCCAAGCGTCCCTACTTATTTATTTGAGAGAGGGAGAGAGAGAGAGAGAGAGAGTGAAAGAAAGGGTGCATGAGTGCATGGGGGAGGGGCAGAGGGAGAGAGAGAGAATCTCGAAACAGACTCCCTGCTGAGCAGAGAGCCCCACACCGGGCTCAATCCCAGGACCCTGAGATCATGACCTGAGGCAAAACCAAGAAATCAAATGACTGAGCCACCCAGGTTCCCCTAAAACAATTTTTAAAAAGTAATTTCTACACCCAATGGGGGGCTTGAACCCATAACCTTGAGATCAAGAGTTGATTGCTCCACCCAGAACCAGCCAGGTACCCCCGTTTATATTATTTCTTTAGATGGGCAGGTTGTGGGTGAGAACTGTAGCTTTGAACACTGTGCTAGAGTGAACTGTACATGATAGAAAGATGCATGACATGCAAGACAATAAAATGCTATGTTTACACATACCATTGCCATTCCCTCACCTTCAGCTGGAATCTGGTTTCTGTAAACACTGAATTTCCCAATGACTCCCTGTGCTAGATTAAATAGATATTTTCCATTCCTCATCTTACTTGACCCCTCACTAGCATTCAGCATTATTGATCACTCAGCTTTCTTCAGTTATCTCTTTTCTTGGATTCAATAATACTATTCTCTCCTATTTGTCTTTTTTATCCCCATCCTTTAGGCTGCTCCTTTTTGTCTCATTTGAAAAGTCAGCCTCCTCCACTTGGCTAGTAAATGTTGCCCCACCAATCTGTCACTAAATTCTGTCCATGTTGTCTCCTAAATATCTCATATTTATCTATCTCTTTCTACTTTTACCTCTGTCACCTTATGTTGATATACTATTATTTCTTGCCAGAGCCATCCTAAAATTATATCCAAAAAAATATTTATTGAATGAATAAGAGAGTTTGATAAGAGTGTAGTACAAGGGAGAAAGCTTTATCCCAGCATTACAATTAGCTAAAGTACCCTGAACAAAAGGCAGAGCTAGGCCTCGAAGCCCTACCTACCAACTCCTTGAAATGGACCTTTGTTTTGCCAACTGAAAAGTGAGGGAATTGGACCAGGCAGAGTGACCAGCTGAGGGAGAGGGAGAAGCAGGCTCCCTGCTGAGCAGAGAGCCCTATGCAGGGCCTGATACCAGGACCCTGGGATCATGACTGGAGCCAAAGTCAGACATGCAACCGACTGAGCCACCCAAAACATTAGCAGAATGTTTTCAAGGTTTATCCACATTGTAGCATGAATTAGTACTTCATCCTTTCTTATTGATAAATAATATTCCATTGCATGGATATATCGCACTTTGTTTATCTATTTATCAATTGATGAACATTGTGTTGTTTCTACTTTTTAGCTATTATAAATAATACTACTATGAACATTCATGTTTGAGTTTTTTTTAAAGGTTTATTTATTTATTTTAGAGGGAGAGAGAGTGGTGGAGGGGCAGAGGAAGAAGGAGGAGAAAATCCTTAGCAGACTTCCCCCCTGAGCACGGAGCCCAATGAAGGGCTCAATCTCATGCCTCCGAGATCCTGACCTGACCCAAAATCAAGAGTCAGACACTCAGCTGACTGAGCCATGTTCATGTTCAAGTTTTTATGTGAACATGTGTTTTTATTTCTTTTGAGCAGATACCTAGGAGTGAAATTAATGGGTCATATGGTAACTGCATGTTGAATTTGAGAAACTGCTAGACTATTTGCAACAGTGTCTGTGCCTTTTTACATTACTGCCAGCAATATGAGTGTTCCTATTTCTCTACATCTTCACCCACACTTGTTGTTATGTTTTTTTAAATTATAGTCACCCTAGTGGGTACAAAGTCATATTTTATTGTGGTTTTGGTTTGAATTTCCTTGATGTTAAGTATCTTTTCATGGGACTATTAACCACTCGTTTATCTTCTTTGGAGAAGTTTCTACTCAAGTTTTTTTGCCCATTTTTAATTGGATTATTTGTCTTTTTTAATTACTCAGTTATACATGTCTTTTATATATTCTGCATACTAGACCCTTATTAGATATATGAATTGTAGGTATTTCCTTCCATTCTATGGACATATCACTTTCTTGAAAACCTCATCTTTTGAATTCTAGTTTGAATCTTTCTGCCATACCATTAACTTTTTAAGTAAAAGACCTTATAAAACTCCTCTTAGATGGAATGACATATACATCATCACCACCACCACCATTAACCACTATCACCCCATCACCACCACCACCACCACCACCATCATGATTATTGTTCGGTTGCAAAGTATTTATCTCATATATATTTTGTCCTTATCTCTTCGTTGACTGATTTCAGCTTACAGTATAATTTAAAGCCACAGTTCATTTCTTGGAATATCTAGTCTTTCTGGAAAGTCGAGTTGAAGAACATGGTATGGTTTCAGAAGGCAAATAAATCTTGAGTTCTCACAATTTCCAAGTGAAAGAGAGCTGAGTTGCTGTGTGTGCCACTCAGAGGTTCCTTCTCTTTCAGGGCTGAGAGGCCTGATGCTGTCAGTCATGTTGGCCTCTCTCATGAGCTCCTTAACATCCATCTTCAATAGTGCCAGCACCCTCTTCACCATGGACATCTACACCAAGATCCGGAAGAGAGCATCTGAGAAGGAGCTCATGATTGCAGGAAGGTAAGTTCAGCTTCTTCTTGTCACCCACCATGAAAGCTTGAATGATCTGTACTACACCCTCAAGTTAGAGAAGACTGGTAGATGCTTGGGTAGAATGGGAGTAACCTCTGTGGCTAGTTATATTTGCACTTCAGTGGCATTTAATTTTAAATTGAAGATCACTGGGGTGCCTGGCTGGCTCAGGTGGTTAAGCGTCTGCCTTCGGCTCAGGTCATGGTCTCTAGGTTCTGGGATTGAGCCCCATGGGCTTCCAGCTTGGCAGGGAGTCTGCTTCTCTCTCTCCCTCTGCTTCTTCCCCTGCTTGTGCTCTCTCCTTCTCATCTCTGTATCTCTCTTAAATGAATAAATAAATTAAAAAAATAAATTGAAGATCATCAAACAATGCCTGTCTGGAATAAGATATGACATCAGAAATCATCCAGTCTAATCCTCAGTTTATCAACAAGCAAAAGGAGGCTTGTCTTGCCTAAATCCAGGTAGTCCAGACAGTGGCAGAACCAGGACTGGAACGCAGGCCAACTGAGTTCTTGTTCAAGGTCCTTTATGCTGCCACATGTGGCCCTCCTCAGCCCTCTATACTGTAGGTCTTCACATGGACCATCTTCAAGGCTCAGATGCCACTGATGCCTTGACCATTTGCTGCAACATTTTGCATGACCATTGTGAGGGTCAAGTGATACTGTGCTTGGAAACATGCTCTGTAAAGTCTAAAACACCATGCTATGTGTACATTTGTTATTGCCAAGTGGGAGAATGGACACAACAGAATACTGAAAGACAGAAGTGTAGATACATGGATCAGAGGTGCTCATAATCTTGACTATCCATAGAGCAGATGCTTGGAGAACTAACTACAGCTCTTCTGTGTCTCTTTGTGGAGCTATGGTAGGTCAACTTCCTCGGAGCAGGGGAATCAAGTCCCTGTGAGGTCAGTCAAGGGAAAGTTCCACTTCCCTTGTGAGGGAGGGGTATGGACTTTCACCTCATAGGTCTCATCAATAAGGTAAGGGCAAAGGAAGGAAAGGGGACAGGCCACTGTCAGGTGATGAGACACCTGGCACTCAGGGAAGATCTAACCAGGCCTGAAGCTGCTCCTTTGCTTCACAGAAAGCAGCACCATCACCCTGACTGGTTTTTCCCTTAGACAGGACTTTACTGTTTTCTCCCCGCTTTTATCTATAAGGTTCAAGATGCAACATTAGAAGAGAACCATTCTGTTGTTTGCTCAGGGCTGGCCTCCTTGGCTCTGAGATTGTTGGGGGCCACACTTTTGTACATCCCATGACTGCTGCCCTGGATCTTGTCCCTGCCCTAGATGAACTTACAGAAAACAATTCCAGACTTTGCTATGGGGACTGTAAGAACAATCAGGGCTCAACGAAGGGAGAGGTGAACATGCCTTGCAGTAGTTGGGGAAAGCTCTTGGAAGAGGGAGGCCTGAGCTGAGGCCAAAATGGTGGGGAGGATTTGGGTAAATGGGGGCTGTGGAAGGGCATTCCAGAGGGAGAAATATATGTGTGAAAACACTGCTTTGCAAAGGTTAGTTTAAGATTCTTTTGCCTTAAATTCATGTAAAGTAAGGGCATCATAGCCTTCTTTCTAATTAAATCAAGAGCACAAGTAAGAGGAGTTGTAAGGGAACCCTCCAATCTCTTCAAGACTTGAAGTGAAATTCAAGAGGAGAGCTGGAAATACTTGGTAGTGTCCCTTTCTTTCTAGACTGTTTCTTTATAAACTCTTTTTGGTTGTGGTTTTCACTTTATTTATTTATTTATTTTTAAGATTTTATTTATTTATTTGACAGAGAGAGATCACAAGTAGGCAGAGAGGCAGGCAGAGAGAGAGAGGAGGAAGCAGGCTCCCCACTGAGCAGGGAGCCCGATGCGGGCCTCGATCCCAGGACCCTGAGATCATGACCTGAGCCGAAGGCAGAGGCTTTAACCCACTGAGCCACCCAGGCGCCCTGGTTTTCATTTTATTATGAAGAAGAGGAGGATAAGGAGAAGGAGAAGAAAATAAAATTTATGGCCTTTACTATTTATTGAGTACCTACTGTTTGCTAGGTGTTTTACTATGGCTGATCCATATTCCAGAACTGCAAGGTCAGTCATATTATTCTCAATTCACAGATAGAGAAATTGAGACTCAGAGAGGTTAACCAAGGTGTCCTATGTCACACAGAGAAAAGAAAAATTTGAATCCAGGACTGTTTGGCTCCCAAATCCATACCCTTGTTCCTACACTCTATTACTATGGCAGTGACTGGTTTAGGTTAGTCCAGTGCATTTCACTTATTCACAGGCACAGATGACTTTCTCAAAGAGGCAGAATACAGATGGATAGAAACCCTCAAGAATGAATTTGCTAATTTTCCTTGCTGTGGTAATATTACACACACACACACATAATATGTATATATACTATATAATAAATGAAATTATATACACACATATAAATATATACAATTATGTGTATACATATTTGGTAGTTATATATATACACACACACACATACACACACATCTGACACATAGTAATTTTATTCATACACATAGTAATTTATTCATATAGAGCTATTTATTGACATTGTATTTGGGGGCTTTGATTTCAGGTTGTTCATCCTGGTGCTGATAGGTATCAGCATTGCCTGGGTGCCCATTGTGCAGTCAGCACAAAGTGGGCAGCTCTTCGATTACATCCAGTCCATTACCAGTTACTTGGGACCACCCATTGCAGCTGTCTTCCTGCTTGCTGTTTTCTGGAAGAGAGTCAATGAGCCGGTAGGTATCAGTTTTGCATGTCCTGAAAACCCACTCTGACACAGAAATTCCCACCTGGAGTGGCATATTCTGTATGGGAGGGATTCTGTTTCCCAGAGATCTCGAGCAGGAATAGATGGGCCGCTGAAGGTTTGTATGGGAAAGCCTTCAGGGACTCTCCTGGGTTCACGTTCTTTTACATTCCCCTCTCCTCCTTGCTGCAGGTTCCAAACTCATTCCCAACTAATGATGTACATGTTCCATCCAATCTGAGTGATTTTGACCTGGTAACATGGCACTAGCCAGGAAGTTTGTATCCTGGGCGAGCAGCTCCAGAGGAAGTCCTAGCACAGGGTCCCCCTAGTGGTTCCTTTTTAAAACATTTTCCTTTTTTTTTTTTTAAATTATGTTCAGTTAATCACTGTATGGTACAACATTGCCTTTTTAAAAAATTATGATTATTTTATTTTTTCAGTGATCCAAGATTCATTGTTTATGCACCACACCCAGTGCTCCATGCAATAACAACATTGGTTTTTGATGCAGTGTTCAATGATTCATTAGTTGCATGTAACAACAAGTGCTCATCACAACACGTGCCCTCCTTAATATCCATCACCCTGTTACCCCATCCTTCCACCCCACCTCCCCTTCGTAACCCTCAGTTTGTTTCTTGGGGTCTGTAGTCTCTCATGGTTCATCTCCCTCTCTGATTTCTCCTCCTTCAGATTTCCCTCCCTTCCCTTATGGTCCTCTGTGGTATTGCTTATGTTCCTCATACAAGCGAAACCATATGATAATTGTCTTTCTCTGCTTGACTTATTTCACTTAGCATAATCCCCTCCAGTTCCATTCATGTTGATGCAAATGGTGGGTATTCATCCTTTCTGATGGCTGAGTAATATTCCATTGTGTATATGTACCTCTAGTGGTTCTGCAATGAGCTTGGCTTTCCAGCCAGCACTTCTCAAGGCCCTGTGAAGGATGATGTCCTGGTGTTCAAGCAATTTATATTCAAAACAACATAAGGTAGATAATAATTGAGGGATAAAGCATGGTATAGAATATGAGAAGGATTCACAGAAATGCTATATTAGCACAGGCTGAAACTAGAGGGAAGAGAGGGTATTCAAAGCAGAGGAAGCAGCACCAGAACTCAGAGGCAGAAGTGCAAGGATAAGCCTGAGGGTGAAGTGTTTGAAAGGCAACTCATCTGGCTCGAGAAGGAGTTTGTGTGTATGGATAATGGAAGAAACTCTACACAAGCAAATTGAAGTTAAATTAGGAATGGCTCCTTTAAAAGCCAGGCTAAAGAGTTTGGGTTTTCATTGGGGTGCTGTTACAGGTTTTGAAAAGAATGCCTTTGGATATGCCTTCTGACTGGGGTGTTGCACACCCGTCTCTGTATCAAACCATCTACACACCCAGGGAAGGCTGGGATCGAGTGGGAGTGCTGACTGTGTAGCCTACTGTCTGAAGCAGTATCAATGATGACATATTTTTGGTTAGAGACAACCCCTTTCTCCCAATAGACAGAAACAAACATCAGTTAGGAAATACCTCACTGGAATGACCCAACTTTGAAGTGTAAAATTACACGTGCTTCTCTTCATTCAACATTTGCTGTTAGGAACATAGCCCAGATTTGATGGCAACACAAAACTGCATGCACAGATAAATACTCTTGAGAGATCAGAATTAAACCTGTAAGTGATTGTGACTGGTTTGAGAAATGGGCACACTCTTAGGATATATTTCAATAGGGATTGGCAGAAGCTGAGAGATTTCTAAAATACAAGTTAGCATAGTGTGGCTAGAAGCCTAGCTGGGTATTTCTGTGGACTAAAAACAGATTCAGTTCAACAAAGGACTGTGGCATTCAAAAAATTAGACTAAAAATTGGGATAGAGTGTAGTGGTTCTCAACTGGGGGTGATTTTGCCCTTCCCCAAGGGGACTTTTGGCAATGCCTGGGAACATTTTTGATTTGCTTTGATTCGGAAAATGCTACTAGTATCTATTGTGTGGAGGCCAATACACAAGACAGCTCCCCTCCATACTCACCCCTCGGCCCCAGAAGAATTATCCAGCCCAAATGTCACAGGGCTGAGGGTGAGAAGCCATTGCTAGCATCTCTGGAGAGTAGCACACAGAGTCTGCAACATGATTCTCAGGACCAGGCAGGGATTGTGTTTGATGAAGGGTGACTCTAAGTCTCGAGGAAAATGTCAAAATTTCTCAGATTTTTCAAGAGCCTCTTGAGAATAAGATTAAAGGAACAGGAAGAGGCTAATTGCCAAAAGAGGACTTATGTTGGTTAATTCAATTAACTAATTAATTTTAAAAAGTTTTATTTATGTATTTTTCAGAGAGAGAGCGAGAGAGAGAGAGAGAGAGCGCACAAGCAGGGGGGAGTGGCAGGTAGAACAGGCAGAGGGAGAAGCAGGCTCATCGCTGAGCAAGGAGCCCAATGTGGGACTCAATTCCAGGACCCTGGAATCATGACCCGAGCCAAAGGCAGACACTAACCAACTGACCCAGGCATCCCACTAATTGAATTTAAATAAAAAGAAAAAAAAAACAAAGCAAAAAGCCAAGAGAAGGAAAGCTTTATAGCAGATCTTACCAATACTATTCACAGAAACTAGAGTAAAAAAGTAATTTTTTAAATGAATAAATGTGTGGGGAATGAATGGGGGACTTTTCCCTTATCCATTACGTAAAATCTACCATTTGTCTATCAATTATCTATCTATCTATCTATCTATCTATCTATCTATCTATCTATCTATCTCTCTATCATCTATTTATCTATCATCATCTACTATCTAGCTATCATCTATGTATGTATCTATCTATCTATTTATCTTTTATCTATCATCTATCATCATCTAGCTAGCTAGCAGATACTTTCAGATGCTGGACATAGGGCTAGGTACTGACAATACAAAGGAAATAAGTCCTGATTCCTTCCCTGGGCAAATTCCCTGTTCAGATGGGGAGACAGTGAAGTGAGTGAGTGATTCCATGGCAATGGGATTGGTGCTGGCATGGAGGTGTGTCTACAGTGCAGGCACAGCAAGGAGGATGGGCCCACCCAATTCTGTCTTAGGAGGACAAGAGGGGATATTTAAGCTAGAACAAGGTTACCAGGAAAGGAGGAGCTTGTGTTCTCCCATATAAAAAGTGACCTGTACAAAGACCTAGAACACGAATACACTGACAATGGAACACACCTGGGATATAAAGTGTAGGGGTACCCAGGCTAGGAAAGTTCAAGGTTTGACATGAGACTCTTTTTTCCCACCCTTCTATGAGTTCACTGTACTTTGTCACTGATCCTTTTAAAATGTGGCCTCTAGATTCAGACCTGGTTCTTTAGGTGAGGACTGACCAAAAAGGAAGCAAGAGGAAAAAAGGAAGGAGGGGAAGGAAGGAAGGGGTTAAAAAAAACCCTGAAAAATTGTACCCTGGTATTTTTAGTCTCTTAAAGGCTTCCTATTTTTCTAATATGCAAACCCAAAACTTAATGTAAAGACACATAGTATAATCTTATGTTTTCAAATTAAAAACAGTGACTTTGGATCTATAAAAGGGGCTAATGAAGAAAGTAGTATTTATATTTTGATGGAAACATTCCTTTCTCTTCCATTCCCCAAAGACCCAATTTGATTTTCAGTGTCTTCAAGGAAAATAAATTACTTCACACGTAATTACATTACCTCTGAATGTGCCTAAGTCTGGAGGCTGATGGTGATAGTAGCTATAGGAAGGAGAGTCAAATTATTTTTAAAATTAAAAATTAATTTTTGGAATTAAGATTTTGGATTGACACTCAACACCAGTTATTAGACACTGTTACCCCATTATATTATGAATCTTGTTTTATGACCCAGGTAAAACCATGTCACTGAAACATGATAAACACACCTTTAGGCTTGGGCCTGACATCACACTCCTCGCCGTATTCTGGACACCAGTGTTCCGGCTTCAGAAGGCCTGACGTTATCATTTGTCTCATTTTTATCCCTTTGCCTCTGTCTCCCAGGAATGCCCTGCTGGGTTGTGTGTTTGGTGTTAATTAACACAAGGTTTTCTTTCACAGGGAGCATTTTGGGGGCTGGTCGTAGGATTTCTGATTGGGGTGTCCCGTATGGTGACTGAATTTGCCTACGGAAATGGGAGTTGCATGCAGCCCAGCAACTGTCCCACAATTATCTGTGGTGTGCACTACCTGTACTTTGCCATCATCCTCTTTGTCATTTCTTTCATCGTCATCGTGGTTGTCTCTCTCTTCACCAAGCCAATTCCAGATGTGCATGTGAGTATCCATTTTGGGCCATGTGTCCTGCCCTTGTTTCATGCTCATGCTGCAACACCCACTTTGTTGCCCTTTGCTCAATTAAACATTTCACACTCACATGACTAAAACAGCCCTTGCTTGCCATCGGTTTTACATAGAAAGACACAGGCCAGAAAACATGGTGTGCTAACAAGGTGGTGTCAAGTGTGCGTCTTCAGCAGGAGTCCTCACAACAGTGTACGTTTCAGTCCAGGGGCTAGTCTCTGGATCCTGCTCCCCAAGTGACAGCACAGGTGCAAGGGAATGAGATCACATGGGTGAGTACAGGGGCTAGGCTGGGTTAGATGCTCGTGTCTCAAATAGAAACCTAGACTTCTTCTAGTAGACTCATGGCATAACTTCTAAGGGTCTCAGCAAGGGACCTAGTTACAAAAAACCACACTCAGGGCAATTTGAAGTATGATATACCCTTAATTTTTTCCCAGTTAACCCTCCATACAATTGTCCATATTAATTTGAGGAATTTCAAACAATAACAAAGTCCAGTTGATTCAAGACTCTGAAATGGCAAATATTCTTAACTCTAGATGTCACCCTTGGTTTAGGATTTATTCATAGCTCTCCCAATGCAGGTGAAGATTTCCAATTATAGTTCATTTTTACCATAAGCAATACAATCTGGGCATCCAACACAACTAACCATTAACCTTTTTCAGGTTTCCAAGAACAGAACTAGAGTTAACCCAAGATCATGTTAGTCCATAGAGAAAGAGAAGGGTTTTTTTTTTTAACTTTTTACTCATGCATATGCAAATATAGGAACTTTTGGAATCCCTAAGAGACCTTCAACTTCATTGCCAAATTTTCAAAGCTGTGCCTAATCTTAATGTCAAACAAAGACTGCTTTTATAGAAGAAGAACCACCATTATGTTTATTGGCTGAATCTGTCAATAGGCTTTCTTTGTGTTGTATTAACTGCTTCCTGATGTCTCAGTGTTTGCAAGTATTGCAGCCCTAAACACATTTAGCACCAGGATTCCTCTTTTTTTTTTTTTAAAAGATTTTATTTATTTATTTGACAGAGAGAGACACAGCAAGGGAGGGAGCACAAGCAGGGGGAGTGGGAGAGGGAGAAGCAGGCTTCCCGCTGAGTAGGGAGCCTGATGCAGGGCTCCATCCCCGGACCCTGGGATCGTGACCTGAACGGAAGGCAGACACCCAGGCGCCCGATCCGTGATTCCCCTTGAAGTAGAGAAAGCAACATAGTCACTGAAGGGGGCATACTTGGAATGAATACATTTCATTGACTTTCAGACTTCTTCAAGTTTCTGGTTTCATGTCCACAGAAACTGTGTCTCCAGTGCTACTCTATCCTCATATGGTTCATGATTCTACAGATTATCTTCTTATAATGTACAAAAACATAGTGCAAAACTCTGCTCTTACACTTCTGGTCTGGAGAAATAGGTTTTTGGTCTTCTTTCTTAGCACCAGTGCTAAAAGGAATAAATTTTGTTACCGTATATAAGAAGAGTTCATTCATTCAAGACAGACATTTCTTTATTCAAGGGAATCTCTTAGTCTTTGATTATTATAATAAGGACTTGCATATTCATGTGTATAATGGCATATTCATGTATATTCTGGTCTGTGTCTTTCTATGTAAAACCGATGGCAACTTATTTAGAGATAATGTGGATGGAAACTTTTATCTGTGTTTTGGTCAGTACTGAGAGACCACAGTACCTCTTTTTTTGTTGTTGTTTGCATTTTTAATGAGTTTCATTCAGCAAACACTGACCAAATCAGTGTCTTAAAAGGGGCATCTCCAATGTCCAGTGTTTTAGAGCAATAACTAGCCATCCACTGACACCTTTCAGGAAATGATGCACCTTTTCCTATCTCGATGCACATCTTTTTTTCTCTCAACTTCTTGGCCCAAGACACTGTTTGGATCTTTCTGCCAACCTGTTTTGCTTTATCCACAGCTCCACCGCCTGTGTTGGAGCCTGCGCAACAGCAAAGAGGAGCGTATTGATTTGGATGCAGGAGAGGAGGACTTTCAAGAAACCCCAGAGGAGACTATTGAAATAGGTGATTTGTGATTTAGAGCCTATCCCAAGCCCTAAAATGTTACTCCACCAACAGAAAGATCAATATACTGAAGTCTTAACAAAATGCCTACATCAAAGCTCAGATCTCTTTTTAGAAGGGCGTAATCAGTGAGGTGGGGCATGAGATGGATAAATGGGTTTTGGGAAGTTCACTCTGAGTCCTGGTCAAGACAAAGAGAGAGGTGCAGAATCACCCCAACCTCCTTATACCGCATAGTTCACAGTGCTCAGTAAGTATGACTGGTGTATTTATTACACAGACTTGATGGGGGGTAAGGCCTGGGAGAGGGAAAGGGTCAGAGCCTGAGAACTGAAAGCAGAGAGAACCTAAGCTATGGTCAGTCTTTGACACCAGGAGGATGGGTGAGAGGCTTGTGGGGGTCTTATATCCACATAAGATTTAGAAAATTAAAATTTCTCTGTAGCCCAGTAAGATAATGCTTAGTCAGTGTTCAGAGATTTATCCTGATCATAGAGAAAAGCTTTCCTCAGCTTATATGTTGGAACTTTTTCTCCTTACGTTGGACTGGTGCACCCATGGAAAATGGTTGTGGAGATGTGTGTTGTGCCAAGGTGTGGGAGCACAAGGTCATAGGTGCTTTGCTTTATCTGGTGCTGGGCTAGAGGTCTCATCACTCCATCTGAAGGGGTGTATAGATACAGCAGAATAAGTTCTGAATCTGGCCATCAGAAATATCGTAGAATCCTAGCTCTGGAAAGGGCCCTAGAGATCATTTATTCTTATGGCTTTATTTTACAGATATGTAAATTGAGGTCCAGGAAGGGAGAAGCTTTGTCATTTATCCCAGCTCTGATATAACTTGCTCTTTGTCTCTAAAGACCTTTTCGTTCTGAAACCTGTGACTCTGCAAGCGCTGGAAGGAACCAGGAGTCATAGGCAGTTGACCCTGTTATTGAAAAAGATAGACCTTTTCTGCTTCCTTAGAGCAGGGAGGCATCGACATGCTGCCTGCTTCTCCCACTCTCAAAAGTGTCCCCACTTTGAGCAAGAATATTGTAGATTTAAAAGACTGACTTATTTCATTTAGCATTGTACTTCCTACTGCCGTTGATGTTACTGCAAATGACAAGATTTTATTCTTTTTTATGGCTGAGTAATATTCCACAGCATATCTATATCTGTATCATATATATATATATCACATTTTCTTTATCCATTTATCTATGAATGGACTTGAGCTGCCTCCATGAATTGGTTATTGTAAATAATGCTTCAATAAACATATGAATAAGTTCTTCATATGTTTTGGATACTAACCCTTTATCAGATATGTCATTTACAAATATCTTCTCACATTCAGTAGGCTGTCTTTTAGTTTTGTTGATTGTTTGCTGTGCAGAAGCTTTTTATTTTGATGTACTCCCAATAGTTTATTTTTGCTTTTGTTTCCCTTGTTTCAGGAAACATATCTAGAAAAATATTGCTATGGCTGATATCAGAGAAATTACTGCCTGTGCTCTCCTCAAGGATTTTTAGGGTTTCAGGTCTCACATTTAGGTCCTTCATTCATTTTGAGTTTATTTTTGTGTATGGTGTAAGAAAGCGGTCTAGTTTCATTCTTTTGCATGTAGCTGTCCAGTTTTCTCAACACTGTTTGTTGAAGAGACTCTTTTTCCCATTGCATATTTTTGTCTCCTTTGTTCAAGATGAATTGTCCATATAATTGTGAGTTTATTTCTGGGCTTTCTATTCCATTCAGTTAATCTATATGTCTGTTTCTGTGTCAATACCATAGTGTTTTGATTACTACAGCTTTGTAGTGTATCTTAAAATATAGAATAGTGATACCTTCAGTTTGTTTGTAACACTTTCAGTTTTGTTATTTTTCAAGTTTGCTTTGACTATTTGTCTACTTGACTCTATTTATCTTCTGTGGTTCTATAACATTTTAAGATTATTTATTCTAGTTCTGTGAAAAATGCTGTTGGTATTTTGATAGAGGTTGCTTTAAATCTGTAGGTTGCTTTGAGTAATATGGACATTTTAACAATATTTATTCTCCCAATCCATGAGCATGGAATATTTTTCCATTTCTTTTTGTTGTCTTCAGTTTCTTTCATCAGTGCTTTATAGTTTTGAGAGTACAGGACTTTCACCTCCTTTGTTAAGTTTATTTCTAGGTATTTTATCATTTTTTGTGAAATTGAAATGTTTTCTTGATTTCTCTTTTTGCTACTTCATTATTAGTGTATAGAAATGCAATAGATTTCTGTATATTGATTTTTCATCCTACAACTTTACTGAAGTCATTTGTCACTTCTAGTAGTTTTTTGGTGGAGTCCTTCGGATTTTCTATATATAGTGCCATGTCATCAGCAAATAGTGAAAGCTTAACATCTTCCTTACCAATTGGATGCTTCTTATATCTTTTCATTGTCTAATTGCTGTGGCTAGGACTTTCGATACTATGTTAAATAAAAGTGGTGAGAGTGGATATCTTTGTCTTGTTCCTGACCTTAGGAGAAAGACTCTCAATTTTTCCCTATTGACTATAATACTTGCTGTGGGATTTTCATATGTGGCCTTTATTATGTTGAGATATGTTCCCTCTAAACCTTCCTTGATGAGGGTTTTATCATGAATGGATGTTGCATTTTGTCAAATACTTTTTTTTATATTTTAAAAATGATCATATGGATTTTATACTTTCTCTTATTGATGCGCTGAACTATGTGACTGATTTGTGAAAAATGAAACACCCTGGCATCCCAGAAATAAATCCCAATTGATTATGGTGAATGATTTTTAAAAAATGTATTATTGGATTTGGTTTGCTAATATTTTACTGAAGATTTTTTCATCCATGTTCATAAATGTTATTGACTTGTAGTTCTCCTTTTTGTGGTATTGTTATCTGGTTTTGGTGTCAGGATGATACGGGTCTCATAGAATGAGTTTGAAAGCTTTACTTCCTCTTTTGTTTTTTAGAACAGTTTGAGAAGACTAGGTATTAACTCTATTTATTTATTTATTTATTTATTTATTAAATTTATTTTTATTTATTTATTTTTAAAATTAAGTTGAAATTTTATTTATTTTATTTTATTTTTCAGTGTTCCAAGAGTCATTTCTTATGCACCACATCCAGTGCTCCATGCAATATGTGCCCTCCTTAATACCCACCACCAGGATCACCCATCCCCTTCCCTCCTTCCCTCCATAACCCTCAGTTTGTTTCTCAGAGTCCACAGTCTCTCATGGTTCATCTCACCCTCAGATTTGCCCCAATTCACTTTTCCTTTCCTTCTCCTAAAATCCTCCATTTTATTCCTTAAGTTCCACAAGTAAGTAAAGCCATATGATAATTGACTTTCTCTGCTTGACTTATTTCACTCAGCATAATCTCCTCCAGACCCATCGTGTTGATACAAAAGTTGGATATTCATCCTTTCCAATGGCTGCGTAATATTCCATTGTATATATGGACCATATCTTCTTTATCCATTCATTTGTTGAAGGGCATCTTGGCTCTTTTCACAGTTTGGGGATTGTGGCCATTGTTGTTATAAACATTAGAATACATATGGCCCTTCTTTTCACTACATTTGTTTCTTTGGAGGTAAATACCCAGTAGTGCAGTTGTTGGGTCATAGGTAGCTCTATTTTTAATTTTTTGAGGAATCTCCACACTGTTTCCCAAAGTGGCTGCACCAACTTGCATTCCCCTCAACAGTGTAAGAGGGTTCCCCTTTCTCCACATCCTCTCCAACACTTGTTGTTTCTTGTCCTGTTAATTTTGTCCATTCTAACTGGTGTAAGGTTGAATCTCAATGTGATTTTGATTTGAGTTTTCTTGATGGCTGGTGATGATGAACATTTTTTCATGTGTCTGTTGGCAATTTGTATGTCTTCTTTGGAGAATTGTCTGTTCATGTCTTCTGCCCATTACTTGACATGATTATCTGTATTTTTGGGTGGTGAGTTTGAGTAGTTCTTTATAGATCTTGGATATCAGCCCTTTTTCTGTAGTGTCATTTGTGAATATCTTCTCCCATTCCGTGGGTTACCTCTTTGATTTGCTGACTGTTTCTTTTGCTGTGCAGAAGCTTTTTATCTTGAGGAAGTCCCAGAAGTTCATTTTCACTTTTGTTTCCTTTGCCTTGAGAGACATGTCTTTTTTTTTTATTTTCCCCAGGGGTACAGGTCNAGGGGTACAGGTCTGTGAATCATCAGGCTTACATCTTTCACAGCACTCACCATAGCACAAACCCTCCCCAATGTCCATAACCCAGCCCCCTATCCCTACCCTACCATCCCCCAGGAACCCTCAGTTTGTTTCATGAGATTAAGAGTCTCTTATGGTTTGTCTTCTTCCTGATCCCATCTTGTTTCCTTTTTTCCCTCCCTACCCCTCACACCCCCCACCCTGCCCCTCAAATTCCTCATATCAGAGAGATCATATGATAGTTGTCTTTCTCTGATAGACTTATTTTGCATAACATAATACCCTCTAGTTCTATCCATGTCATTGCAAACAGCAAGATTTCATTACTTTTCATGGCTGCATAGTATTCCATTGTGTATATATACCACTTCTTCTATATCCATTCATCTGTTGATGGGCATCTAGGTTCCTTCCATAGTTTGGCTATTGTAGACATTGCTGCTATAAACATTTGGGTAAAGATGCCCCTGCGGATCACACTACATTTGTATCTTTAGGGTAAATACCCAGTAGTGNTAAATACCCAGTAGTGCGATTGCTGGGTCGTAGGGTAGCTCCATTTTCAACTTTTTGAGGAATCTCCATACTGTTTTCCAGAGTGGCTGCACCAGCTTGCATTCCCACCAACAGTGTAGGAGGGTTCCCCTTTCTCCGCATCCTCGCCAATATCTGTCGTTTCCTGACTTGTTAATTTTAGCCATTCTGACTGGTGTGAGGTGATATTTCGCTGTGGTTTTGATTTGTATTTCTCTGATGCCGAGTGATGTTGAGCACTTTCTCATGTGTCTGTTGGCCATTTGGATGTCTTCTTCGGAGAAATGTCTGTCCATGTCTTCTGCCCATTTCTTGACTGGGTTATTTGTTCTATGGGTGTTGAGTTTGATAAGTTCTTTATAGATTTTGGATACAAGCCCTTTATTTCATATGTCATTTGCAAATATCTTCTCCCATTCTGTCAGTTGTCTTTTGGTTTTGTTGACGGTTTCCTTTGCTGTGCAAAAGCTTTTAATCTTGAAGTCCCAATAGTTCATTTTCGCCCTTGCTTCCCTTGCCTTTGGTGATGTTGCTAGGAAGAAGTTGCTGTGGTTGAGGTCGAAGAGGTTTCTGCCTGTGTTCTCCTCAAGGATTTTGATGGATTCCTTTCTCACATTGAGGTCTTTCATCCATTTTGAGTCTATTTTTGTGTGTGGTGTAAGGAAATGATCCAGTTTCATTTTTCTGCATGTGGCTGTCCAGTTTTCCCAACACCATTTGTTGAAGAGACTGTCTTTTTCCCACTGGACAGTCTTTCCTGCTTTGTCAAAGATTAGTTGACCATAGAGTTGAGGGTCCATTTCTGGGCTCAGAGACATGTCTTGAAGAAGTTGCTGTGGCCAGTGTCGAAGAGGTTACTGCCTATGTTCTCTAGGATTTTGATAGATTCCTGCCTCAGGTTGAAGTCTTTCATCCATTTCGAGTTTATCTTTTTGTATGGTGTGAGATAATGGTTGGGTTTCATTCTTCTATACATAGCTGTCAAATTTTCCCAGCACAATTTCTTGAAGAGACTGTCTTTTTTCTACTGGATACGTTTTCCTACTTTGTCAAAGATTATTTGACCATCTAGTTGAGGTTCCATACCTGGACTCTCCACTCTGCTCCGTTGGTCTATGTGTCTGTTTGTGTGCCAGTACCATGTTGTCTTGGTGATCACAGCTTTGTAGTAAAGCTTGAAATCAGGCGACATGATGCCCCCAGCTTTTTTTTCAACATTTCCTTAGCAATTTGGGGTCTTTTCTGTTTTCATACAAGTTTTAGGATTGTTTGTTCCAGAACTTTGAAAAGTACTGGTGAATTTTGATTGTGATGGCATTGTACATATAGAAGTATAGACATTTTTACAATGTGTATTCTTCTGATCCATGAGCATGGAATGCTTTTCTATCTTTTTGTATCTTCTTCAATTTCTTTCATGAGTGTTCTGTAGTTCCTCGAGTACAGATCCTTTACCTCTTTGGTTAGGTTTATTCCAAGGTATCTTATGGTTCTTGGTGCTATAGTAAATGGAATTGATTCTCTAATTTCCATTTCTATATTTTCATTGCTAATGTATAAGAAAGCAACTGATTTCTATGTGTGGATTTTGTATCCTGCCACATTATTGAATTGCTGTATGAGTTCTAGTAGTTTGGGGTTGGAGTCTTTTGGGTGTTCCATATAAAGTATCATGTCATCTGCCAAGAGAGAGAGTTCGACTTCTTCTTTGTCAATTTGTTTTTTTTTAAGATTTTATTTATTCATTTGACACAGAGAGAGAGATTACAAGTAGCCAGAGAGGCAGGCAGAGAGACAGGGAGAGGAGGAAGCAGGCTCCCTGCTGAGCAGAGAGCCCGATGCGGGCCTCGATCCCAGGACCCTGAGATCATGACCTGAGCCGAAAGCAGAGGCTTTAACCCACTGAGCCACCCAGGCGCCCTTCTTTGTCAATTTGAATACCTTTTATTTCTTTTTGTTGTCTGATTGCTGTTGCTAGGACTTCTAGTACTATGTTGAACAACAGTGGTGAGAGTGAGCATCCTTGTCGTGTTCCTGATCTCAGTGGGAAGGATGTCAGTTTTTCTCCATTAAGAATGATATTTGCTGTGGGTTTTTCATGGATAGATAGATTTTATGAAGTTGAGGAATGTTCCTTCTATCCCTATACTCTGAAGAGTTTTAATCAGGAATGGATGCTGTATTTTGTCAAATGCTTTTTCTGCAAAGATTGAGAGGACCATGTGGGTCTTCTCCTCTTATTGATTTGTTCTATCACATTGATTGATTTGCGAATGTTGAACCACCCTTGCATCCCAGGGATAAATCCCACCTGGTCATGGTGGATATTTGTTTTAATGTACTGTTGGATCCTATTAGGTAGGCTTTTGTTGAAAATATTGGTATCCGTATTAATCAGGGATATTGGTCTGAAATTCTCCTTTTTGATGGGGTCTTTGACTGGTTTGGGGATCAAGGTAATGCTGGCTTCATAGGAAGAGTCTGGTAGTTTTCCTTCTGTTTACCTCCATATGTTTTTGAAACAGCTTCAGGAGGATAGGTATTATTTCTTCTTGTTATGTTTGGTAGAATTCTCTAGGGGATCCATCGTGCCCTGGACTCTTGTGTTTTGGGAGGTTTTTGTTCACTGCTTCCATCTCGTTACTAGACATTCGTCTATTCAGGTTGTCAATTTTTTCCTGTTTCAATCATGGAAGTTAATAGGTTTCCAGGAATGCATCCATTCTTTCTAGGTTGCTTAATAACTGTTGAAAATAATTTCTGATGATTGTTTCCATTTCCTTGGTGTTAGTTGTGATCCCTCCCCTTTCATTCATAATTTTATTAATTTGGGTCCTCTCTCTTCTCTTTTGGATTAGTTTGGCCAGTGGTTTATTGATCTTATTAATTCTTTCAAAGAACCAGCTTCTAGTTTCACTGATGTGTTCTACTATATCTCTAGTTTCTAAGTCATTGGTCTCTGCTCTATGCTTAGTTATTTCTCTTCTTGTGGATGGGTTTGTCTTAATTTGTTGTTGATTTTCTAGTTCTTAGAGTTGTAAAGAGTGTTGGTGTATTTGGGATATTTCAATTTTTTTGAGTGAGGCCTGGATGGTTATGTATTTCCCCCTTAGGACCACCTTTGCCATATCCCATAGGTTGTAGACTGATGTGTCTTCATTCTCATTGGTTTCCATGAATTGTTTAAGTTCTTCTTTGATTTCCTGGTTGATCCAAACATTCTTGAGCAGGATGGTCTTTAGTTTTCAAGTGTTTGAATTCCTTAGAAATTTCTTCTTGTGGTTGAGTTCAAGTTTCAAATCATTGTGGTCTGAGAATATGCAGGGGATAATCTCAATCTTTCAGTATTGGTTGAGCCCTGATTTGTGACCCAGTATGTGATCTATTCTGGAGAAAGTTCCATGTGCACTCAAGAAGAATGAGTATTTTGTTGTTTTAGGGTGGAATGGCCTGTATATCTCTCTCTCTCTCTCTNGACCCAGTATGTGATCTATTCTGGAGAAAGTTCCATGTGCACTCAAGAAGAATGAGTATTTTATTGTTTTAGGGTGGAATGGCCTGTATATATCTATATATATATATATATATAGATATAGATATAGATATAGATATAGATATAGATATAGACTCTAATTANATATAGATATAGATATAGATATAGATATAGATATAGATATAGATATAGATATAGATATAGACTCTAATTCCTCTCTTCTCCCTAGCTGCCCTTAAGACCTTCTGCCTATATTTATGATTTGTGAAGCTGACAATTAAGTGTCTGGAGGTCTTTCTAGACTCGTTGATCTTGGGGGGTGTTCTCTAAATACTCGAGTATCTAATATACTAATTACTCTTAGAGTATACTCTAATTACTCTAATATCTATATCTATATCTATATCTATATCTATCTATCTATCTATCTATCTATCTATCTATCTATCTATCTATCTATCTATCTATCTATCTATCTATCTATACCAGGTCCCTCTGGTCCAATGTGTCATTCAAAGCTCTTGTTTCTTTGTTGATTTTCTGTTTAGATGATCTGTCTGTTGCTGAGAGTGGTGTGTTAAGATCCCCTACAGTTAATGTATTCATATCAATATGACTCTTCATTTTGTTTAACAGCTGGCTTATGTAGTTGGCTGCTCCCTTGTTGGGGGCATAAATATTTACAATTGTTAGATCTTCTTGATGGATAGACCCTTTAAGAATGATGTAGTGTCCTTCTGTATCTCTGACTACAGTCTATAGCTTAAAATCTAATTTATCTGATATGAGAATTGCTACCCAGCCTTCTTTTGAAGCCCATTGGCATGAAAGATGGTTCTCCATCTCTTCATTTTCAGCCTGGGTGTATCTTTAGCTTCAAAATGTGTCTCCTGTAGACAGCATATGGATGGGTCCTATCATTTTATCCAGTCTGTATCCTGTTGCCATTTTATGGTAGCATTTAGGCCATTCATGTTGAGAGTGATTATTGAAAGATAAGTTTTTATTGACATCATGTTGCCTATGAAGTCCTTGTTCTGTGCATTGTCTCTGTAACTTTTTGTTCTATGTCACTCTTGAGGTCTTTCTTCTTTTATACAACTCCCTTAATATTTCTAGTAGTGCTGTCACATAATCTTTTAAACCTTGCCTGTCTTGGAAGTCCTTTATCTCTCCATCCATTCTGAATGTCAGCCTTGCTAGTTAAAGTATTCTTGGCTGCATGTTCTTCTCATTTAGTGCCCTGAATATGCCTTGCCAGCCCTTTCTGGATTGCCAGGTTTCTGTGGACAGGTCTGACATTATTGCGATGGTCCTTCCTCTGTAATAAGGGATCTCTTCTCCCTAGCTGCCCTTAAGACCTCCTGTCTATATTTATGATTTGTGAAGCTGACAATTAAGTGTCTGGAGGTCTTTCTAGACTCGTTGATCTTGGGGGGTGTTCTCTCTGCCTCTAGGACATGAACATTTGTTCCATTCCCCAGATTAGGGAAATTTTCACCCAGTATTTGTTCACCTATGTCTTCTAGTCTTATCTCCTTCTCCACCCCCTCAGGGATCCCAATAATTCTGACATTGGAACATTTCATGGCATCATTTATTTCCCTAATATCTGTTTTCATGAATTCTAAGCTGTTTGTTCCAGACCTCCTCCTGATACTTTTTTTCTATCAGATTGTCTTCTAGATCACTAATTTGATCTTCCGCCTCATTTACCCTAGCTGTTAGAGTATTTAGATCAGATTGGATCTCATTGATAGCATTTTAAAATTCTGCTAGATCAGCTCTCACTTACGCCCTTAAAGATTCTATGTTGCCATTAATGGTCTTCTCCATCCTAGCCATTGTCTGGATAATTGTTACCCTGAATTCCATATTGTTTATGTCTATATCCAGTAATTCTGTGGGAGAGGTCACAGACTCTGAATGTTTCCTCTGTTGGGTGTTCCTCCTCCTAGTCATTTTGGAGAGAGATGGTTGAAGGGATGTATAGCTGAATGTATCAACCATGATCCAGGCAAGGTGCACCGTGGAAGGTTTCAGAGCCATCAGAAGTCACCACCAAAAAGAAAGAAAAAAAGAAAAAAGAGAGAGAAAAAGAGAAAAATAGAAAAAAACCCAGCAAAAATGAGTCCCAAAAGTAAGATTTATAAGGTACAAAAACAAAAATGAACAACAACAAAAAGACCAACAAATAAGTGAAAAAAAAAAGAAAAAAGAAAAACCCAGCCTAAATGAACCCCAAGAAGAAGATTTATGTGGTACAAAAACAAAAACAAATACACAGAAACATTGGCAGAAGAATAAGATGGGAAAGTGGCTGTAATACCTCTATGTGGGTTAAGAATGTTATTTCAGTTCTTCCTGGGTGTATCTTGTTATCTTTGTTAAAGGACTCAACTTTCCAGAGATACAGGGAAATTAGAACTAGTTTATGTATAGGCGTAGGGATGCCTGGGTGGCTCAGTTGGTTAAGTGGCTGCCTTTGGCTCAGGTCATGATTCCAGGGTCCTGGGATCTAGTCCCACATTGGGCTCCTTACTCAGCAGGGAGCCTGCTTCTCTCTCTGCCTCTGCCTGCCACCTTGTCTGCTTGTGTTCTGCTCTCTATCTCTCTCTCTGACAAATAAGTAAATAAAATCTTATATATAGGGGTAGTATTTAATAGGGAAAAAGGATTACCTTGAAGCTTATATCTATATATATTTTTAAAAAAGAAAAGGAAACACAGGTATATGTATGAACAAATTTCAAGGTAAAAAGTTGTTTATGATATGTTGTATTAAACATCTAGTTGTAATGGTAAGTAGGTTAAAAAATAAAAGAAGAAAAATCATGAGAACGAATTAAAAAAAAGTTGTATCTATGAAATATACAGGCTTTGTGGCAATACTGGGAGCTTAATATATTGTTTTCCCCTGATGTTGTGGTTTTACAGTTTTAGGGAACCCTGTGGTTATTGTCCTCTTGGTCTTTTGGCTTGTCTTCTGGGGGAAGGGCCTGCTGCCTTGTTTTTCAGTCAGTCTTGCTTGGGCTGAGTTGCCCTGCCCCCATCAAGGGGCTGGGCTCTATGGAAATTGTTTTTTCAGGCTCTGGAAGTTTTTGTTTTTTGGTGGCTTTTTGTGGCTTTTCCAAGGGTTAGTTCAAAGCAAACTGTCCACACCCAGACCTTGGCTTCAGAGAGAAGCCTCAGTCTGTTCCCCTCTGGATGGTCCAGAACACACATACTTCCCCTTTGCAAGCTCGCCTGAACACTGCAAACTCCCACAGGCAGTGCGCATTCCCAGCCACTGTCTCAGTGGTCACCCGAGGCCCGCACTTGGCTCTGCACCCCCTTACCACTAAAACCGCTAGCAATATTGGTCAGGGCAAGCCAGGTCCCAGTGGCTGCCATTGCTGGGACTGCTGTCCACCCTGGGACCATGGGCTTACATCTATGCCTTTGGCTGCCCAATTCCACCAATTACCCCTTAAGACCCTTTGTTCTTTTTGAGTGCTTTTAACCAGACTCCAAGTTATTGCTGGTTCCCAAGTGCAGGGCACTTTCTCATTGGAGAATTACTTTCCAATGGGTCACTTCTGGTGGCTCCCTCCCCCTTCTGTTTATCCTCCAATATCAGTCCAAGCGCTTCCACTCCACTTTACCTCTCCACTGAAGATCTCCTGCCCCTGTAGAGATGCAGAAGTGTATAATCTTACATCTCAGGCTGATTTTATGGGTGTTCAGAGTGTTCTGATAGATATTTAGCTCAATTCAGGGGACAGGTTGAAACAGGGTCTTCTACTTTTCTGCCATCTTGCCCCTCCTCCTAGGTATTAACTCTTTTTTAAATGTTTGGTAGAATTCTCCTGTGAAGCTCTCTGGTTGTTTTTTTGGAGTTTTTGATTACTGATTCAATTTTGTTGCTGGTAATTGGTCTGTTCAAATTTTCTATTTCTCCCTGATTCAGTTTTGGGAGTTTTATGTTTCTATGGAGGTTTATCCATTTCTTCTAGATTGTTCAATTTTTTGGCATATAATTTTTCATAATATTCTCTTATAATCCTTTGTATTTCTGGGGTGTTGGTTGTTATTTTCCCTCTTTCATTTTTGATTTTGTCCTCTCTGACTCCTCTGTGTGTTTTTCTCTTTATCTCTTTTTCCTTTGATGAATCTGGCTAAAGGTATATTAAGTTTGTTGGTCTTTTCAGCAAACCTGGTTTCAACAAACCTGGCTCCTGTTTCATTGATCTGTTATAGCACGCGCGCACGTATCTATGTGTGTGTTTTAGTTTCTATTTTGTTTATTTCTGCTCTAATATTTATTATTTCCTTCCTTCTACTGGTTTGGGTTTTGTTTTTTCTTCTTTTTCTAGCTCTTTAGGTGTAAGATTAGGTTGTTTATTTGAGATTTTTCTTGCTTCTTGAGAAAAGCCTGTACTGCTATAAACTTCCCTCCTAGAACAGCTCTTGCTGCATCCCAAAGATTTTGGACTGTTGTGTTTTTAGCTTCATCTGTCTCCATGTATTTTTTTATTTCCTCTTTGATTTCTTGGTTGACTCATTCATTGTTTATAGCATGTTATTTAACCTCCATGTGTTTGTGTTTTTTTCCCCCAGATTTTTTCTTGTGGTTGATTTCTAGTTTCATAGCATTGTGTTAAAAAAGATGTATGATATGACCTTTTTTTGGTTGTTTTTGTTGCTGTTAAGGCTTATTTTGTGGTTTAATAGGTCATCTATTCTCGAGAATGTTCTATGTGCACTTGAGAAGAGTGTGTATCCTGCTGTTTTAGGATAAATGTTTTGAATATGTCTATTAGATTCATTTGGTTGAATGTGTCATTTAAAGCCATTTCCTTGTTGATTTTCTGTTTGGGTGATCTGTCCATCATTGTAAGTGGGGTGTTAAAGTCCCCTACTATTATTGTATTGCCATCAATTACTTTTTTTATGTTTGTTATTAGCTGCTTTGTGTATTTGGGTGCTCCCAGGACGGGTTCATAATTATTTACAATTGTTATATCTCTTGTTGGATTGTTCCCTTTATGATTATATAGTGCCCTTCTTGGTCTCTTGTAATATTCTTTGTTTCAAAGTCAATTTTGTCCAATGTAAGTACTGCTACTCTGGCTTTCTTTTCACTTCCATTTGCATGATAAAAGATTTTCCATCCCTTCACTTTCAATCTGCTTGTGTCTTTCAGTCTGAAATGAGTCTCTTGTAGCAGTGTACAAATGGGTCTTGCATTTTTATCCATTCTGTCACCCCATGTCTTTTGATTGGAACATTTAGTCAATTTATAGTCAAAGTAATTATTGATAGATATGCACTTATTTCCATTTTGTTACTTGTTTTGCAGTTGTTTTGTAGTTCTTCTCTGTTTCTTTCTTCTCTTGCTCTCTTCTCTCATGGTTTGTTGGCTTTCTTTAGTAATATAGTTGGATTCCTTTTTCTTTATTTTTTGCATATCTATTACTGGATTTTGATTCACGGTTACCATTAGGTTTGCATATTACATTTTATGCACATATAGTCTATATTAAGTGATGGTTGCTTAAACTTGAGCCCAGTCTTTATTCCTCTCCATCACGTTTTAAGTATATGGTGTCATACTTTGCATCCTTTTATTTTGTGACTCCCTTGACTGATTTTTATAAATATGCTTATTTTTATTGTTTTTGTGTTTCTTATTTTTCTTACTCCTACTTTCCTTTCCACTCAGAGAGTCCCTTTTAACATTTCTGGTTTTGTGGTCATGAATTCCTTTAACTTTTGTTTGTCTGGGAAACCCTTTATCTCTCCTTTGATTCTGAATTATGGTCTTGCTTGATAGAATAGTCTTAGCTGTAGGTTTTTATTTTCCTCTCCGGACTTTTGAGTGTATCATGTCATTCCCTTCCAGCCTGCAAAGTTTCTGCTGAAAAATTAGCTGATAGCATTATGGGGTTTCCCTTGTATGTAACTGTTTTCTTTCATTCATTATTTCTATTATTATTATTATTTTGCTGCTTTAAAAATTCTCTTTATCTCTACTTTTTGCCATTATATTTCTTTATTTTTAAATTTTTTATTTAAATTCAATTTAGTTAGCATACATGTATTACTATGTATTATTAGTTTCAGGGGTATGATTTAGTGATTCGTAATTTGCTTATAACACCCAGTGCTCATTACATCAAGTGCTCTCTCCTTAATGCCCATCATCCAGTTACCCCGCCCACTTTGTCTCCAGCAACTCTCAGTTTGTTTCCTATGATTAAGAGTGTCTTATGGTTTGTATGTCTTTGGAGAATTGTCTGTTCATGTCTTCTGCCTATTTCTTGACTGGAGTTTTGGGGGTTCTTTTGGGTGTCGAGTTTGATAAGTTCTTTATAGATTTTGGATACCAGCCCTTAATTTGGTAAGTCACTTGCAAATATCTTCTTCCATTCTCTGGGTTACCTTTTAGTTTTTTTCCCACTATTTCCTTTGCTGTGCAAAAGATTTTTATCCTGATGAAGTCCTAATAATTCTCTCTGCTCAAAATATCCCCTTTAATATTTCTTGCAGGACTAGCTTTATGTTCACAAATTCCTTTAGTTTTTGTTTGTCCTGGAAACTCTTTATCTCTCCGTCTATTCTGAATGACAGCCTTGCTGGATAAAGTATTCTTGGTTACATATTTTTCCCATTTAGCACACTGAATATGTCATGCCAGTCCTTCTTGGCCTGCCAGAACTCTATGGACAAGTATGTTGCCAGCCTTATGTGTCTACCCTTGTAAGTTAAGGACATTTTGTCTTGAGCTGCTTTCAGGATATTCTCTTTATCTTTGTAATTTGAAAGCTTGACTATAGTATGTCAAGGTGTTGATCTATTTTTGTTGATTTTGAGAGTGGTCTCTGTTTCTCCTGGCCTTGAATGCCTGTTTCCTTCCCCAGATTAAGAAAGTTCTCAGCTATAATTTGTTAAATAAACCTTCTGCCCCTTTCCTCTCCCCCCAACTTCTGGGAATCCTATAATGTGGATAATATTTCAACTTATGGAATTGTTGAGTTCCCTTAGTCTACCTTTTGCTCTAGTAGGTCTCTTTCCCTCTTCAGCTTCCTTATTTTCCATCATTTTATCTTCTGTATCACTGATTCACTCTTCTTCTTTGTTCATCTTCATTTTTATGGCTTCCACTTGGGACTGCATCTTGGTAATAGCATTTTAAATTTTGGCTTGGCTAGATTTTAGTTATCTTTCTCTCTATAATAAGGGATTCTCCCTGGGCGCCTGGGTGGCTCAGCGGATTAAAGGGATTCTCCAGTGTCTTCTATGCTTTTTTCAAGCCCAGTTAATATCTTTATAATCAATGTTTTAAATTCTAGTTCAGTCATCTTATATATGTATTGATGAAATCTCTGGCAGTGAGTACTCCCTCCTGTTTTTTCTTTTTTGGTGACTTTCTCCATCTTGTCATTTTGTCCAGAAAAGAAAATAAGAAAGAGAAAACAACAAGAACAATAATAAACAACAATGGAACAATAACAACAAAACTCCACTAGATCCTGAGTTTTGGTCTGCTTTTTAAAAAAACCCAGGTCCCAGATAAGAAAGAAAGACACACACACACACACACACACACACACACACACACACACACACAAACACACACCAAGACCTGTACCCCTTGGGCAAAGAATAAAAATAAAATTTAAAAAAAGAAATAAATTTTAAAAATATAAAGTATATATAAAAATAAAAATTAAAAAAGAATAAAAAGAATTGAAAAAATAAGAAAATAATTTAAAAATAATACTAAAAGACTAAAGAATAATGCATACTATTTTCTCCAAGAGCTGAAGCTTTGAAGCCCTCTATGATCAGTAAACTTGGTTAGAGTGAGTTGTTTGTGCTGGTCTTCCCGGGGGGAGGGATCTGTTGCCCTGATTCTCAGGTGAACTTCCCTAGTGGAAAAGTGCCTACAGTGAGCAGAGGCAGAACTAGAAGCGGTCCCAGACTCCACTAGGTGGCACTGTTTTTTTCTCTGAAGGCTTTCAGCACTGATGGGCAGGATGAATATGTCTGTGTCCACTCTCTAACCCTGGAGCTGAAACTTTGCTCCCTCCCCCCTCCCCACCTTTCAGTGAGCCCTCACAGAAAAGCAACTAATTCATCTTGTCTTCCTGGTTTCTTTCAGAACTCTGTGTTCAACTGGCCTGTGAGCAAGCGTTTTTATCTCAGATATGTGACTGAGTTTTAAAACTCCAAATTTTATGGACTCTGGCAGTATGGACCCACTCTGTTCCTTCCAGGGGAATGGGGGACATCTCATTAGACTTTTGCCTTTTCCTGGACCCCTCCCAGGAATGTGGTCACACGACCATACAGTGGTTCATAGTTTATGGCAACACAGCAGAAAGTTGGCACCTAGAGTTTTTCTCAGCTGGCTTCCCCACTCCTATGCCTGGGAACTCAGCCACACTCAGGCACCACCTGTTTTTCTTGAGACCCCAGGGATCCTCTGACCTCACTGTCACACATAGGATTCTGCCCTGCTTCACCACCTTAGCACCTGTAAACCAGGCACATCCCCCACTATAGCAGACTTCTAAAAGTTCTGCTGCTTATAATACTTTTTGGTAGCCTCCTTAAGCAGGGTTCCTCCTCTCTGCCATATCCTCAGCTATATCATACCAGATTCAAGTCTCCATACCTCCTACCTTCCAAACTGTGTTCCACTGGTAGACTTGCAGTATTTGTTTTCTCAGATCTCTGATTTCTCAGGTGTTCAGAATGATTTGATAACTATCTGGTTGTACCTGAGGTACTAGACAAACAGGGTCCCCTTCCCTGTGGAAGACACCACCTCAACTCCTCTACTTTTTGTCATTTTAATTACTATGTGTCTTGGTGTGGACCTCCTTGGGTTGATTTTGTTGGGGGTTCACTGTGTCTCCTGGATATGGATTTCTGTTTCCTTCTCCAGATTTGGGGATTTTTCAGCTATTTTTTCTTCAAATAAAAATTCTGCCCCCTTTTTTCTTTCTTCACCTTCTGGGATCCCTATAATACAAATGTTATTACACTTGATAGTGTCACTGATTTCCCTAAGTCTGTTTTTATTTATTATTATTATTGTTGTTGTTGTTGTTGTTGTTGTTGTTCTTCTTCTTCTTCTTCTTCTTCTTCTTCTTCTTTATTTTTATTTTTATTTTTCTCTCTCCTGTTCAGTTTAATTGCTTTCCATTACACTGTCCTCCAGGTCACTGATCTGTTCTGCTTCCTCTAGTCTACTATTTATTCCCTCTAGTGTATTTTTAATTTCAGCTCTTGAGTTCTTCATCTATGATTGGTTCTTTTTTGTTTTCTGTCTCCTTGTTAAGGGTCTCACTGAGGTCCTCCACTCTTTCTCAAGTCCATTGACTGTTTTTATGACCATTACTTTAAATTATCTATCAGGCATATTATTTATCTTCATTTTGCTTAGGTCTCTTGTTGTGGTGTCCTGTTCTTTCATTTGGGACATATTCCCCTGTCTCCTCATTTTGTCTAATTCTCTGTCTGTTTCTTGTATTGGGAAATCAGCTATGTCTCCTGCTCTTGAAAGTAGTGACATGCTGAAGAAGAGGACCTGTTGTGCCTTGCAGTTCAATGTCCTCTGTTCACCAGAATGGAACTCATGCAATCTTAACTCAAAGTGAGGAGGCAGGATAGTGCAAAGACATAGTGTGGGATTTGGATTCAAGAAGAACTGGGATTGAATCTTCACTCCTCTACTCACTCCTTGTGCAAGTGATTCCATTTTTTCTAAAGCTTAGGTTCTTAATAAAAAAAGTGTTCTAAATGATAGCCTATACCTTATAGCACCGTTGGAAATATTGAACGAGGTAATGCTCCTTTATAAGAATTGACTTTAATTATTACCATTATGATTGCTGCTAAGGAAGAATTTTCTGAGTTGGTTTGAAAAGGGTGAGCAGCAAGTGTGCATCTATCAGAGATTCCATAAAGGAGACTCCCACTGGGTAGCGAATTGGCTTAGTGAATTCTGAGATTCATGGCAACACTTGAATGTTGTTTCTTGGTCAACTCATGGTGAAAGCAGATGGAAGGCCTTGGCTCTTTAAAGTAAAATAAATTAAGATCTCTTGAGGGCTTTTATAGATAATGGATGTCACTGTCTCTATTATGTGAGAAACAGGAGCATGAAGCTGTATCAAGTCCATATTGTTATCTTCGCCGTCATTGTCATTCTGATTGATTATGATATGATCGTGACATATTTCAATTATGAATACCTTACTCTAGTGATTCATTTTAGCAACATATCTTACTTGTAAGGTGCCTAATACAAATATAATTCTTCAAAATTTGCAGATGGGGAAAATGAGATATAAAGACTTTCTCAGGGCCACCCAGATAACTGTCCATTTCTCCCTTGGGCTGGTCAGTGAGCCCAACATTTGTTATTCCTTCTCCATTATTCTGTTTTGGTGGGGTGGCCAAAGTGGAGGGGTACAAGGAGACTTGCCTCTCTTTCTTATGTGCATGAGAGAAAAGAGAATAGGAGACTATTCTTGACATGTATTTCATACTGGGCATTCTCTCATAAAATCTTATAATGAAGAAAGTATTATTTATCAAATTTTACTTGCACTTGAAGATAAGACAGGTGAATTAGCAAAACCATAAAGTTGAGTTTTGGTTCCAGTTCTGGTACATGTATGTCCTTAATTACTAAGGTTATTTGCAATTCTAAAAGTCTGTGACTCTTAAAAATGGGAGAGTGGAGAGCAGTAGTCTCTGACAATGGTGTTGAAAACACAGCGGGATTGATTTCATATCTAGTGAGCCATAGAGTTGGGATTCTAACCCAGGTCGGCCTACCTTTAATGACACACCTGGGCTCAGAATAGAGAATCAGTTCCCTAGGTGGGCATCCACTTTGAATGGCAGGGCAAGTGGGTGTTTTGATTCAGCAATATTGATATGCAACATTGGATCTTGAGCTCTGGAAGTGTTCATTGTTGCTGGCTTGTGTCAGGGAGTATTCAGACCAATTATTACCACATGGCTGGGTCTGTTGTAAAGATTTGGAGCTTTCAGGTGTAGCTAATATGTTCCTGAGTCATGCAAGTCTCACTCCTTTCCATTGATGTAGCAAACAGGTGTGAGTTTATGTTTCAGAGGTGGATTTTCCATGTTGTTCTATGTCATAGTCTCCCAGGCCATTGTTAACATTTCTTCTCATAGGCTATTAGTTCCTCTTTGATTCTGACTTTTCTAAATTAAGATGCATTTGCATTGGCTTGGTAGAGATAAAGCTTAATTTAGTTGGTCATAAAGATGTAGAATCCATCTATTACCATCATCTTATAATTAAGTTCATTCAAGAATTTTGTACCATTTCCACTCCTGTAAATAGGAAAATTGGGAAATGTCTGCAAAATGCAGATGTTTCCTTTTCATGGCATCTCTCCTGAAAGGTTTCCTTGTGCACCTTCTTCTGTGTCTAACCATTCTTTTTTATCTTTCCCCTGACACAGAAGTTCCTGAGAAGAAAAAAGGATGCTTGAGGCGGGCCTATGACCTATTTTGTGGCTTGGACCAGCAGAAGGGCCCCAAGATGACAAAGGAAGAGGAGGAAGCTATGAAGCTGAAGATGACAGACACTTCTGAGAAGCCTTTGTGGCGAACAGTAGTGAACATCAATGGTATCATCCTGCTGTCCGTGGCCGTTTTCTGCCATGCATATTTTGCCTGAGCCTTGCCTTCTATGGCAGGCTATGTTCAGGAAGGCCAGACTTTTTACTCTGCCTCTTTTAATTCTATTCTGTGGTGTTAAGCTGGTGGTAAACCAGCCAGTTGTAAGTTTTGCCCAGTTGATAAATGTGTATAGGTGTAATTACAGGCTAACTGAAGAAAATCATTAATTTGCTGTTAACTTATGTGTTTGAGGCCAGTGTGATATCATCAGCTGTACATATTAGAGCTGCAGATAGAAAGCCCAACTCAGTCATGTCCAGGAAAAGAAGCACTAAGAAAGAAACACTGCCATGTATGATGCAAGTTTTGTTCAGGTAGATTTAGAATGTCAGTGTTGTTTGTGATCCATGAATATTATTTTAAGAGTTGTGGTCTCCCTGGTTCATGCTGCTTTCCCTTCATGACCTTCTCCCCATCTTTTTTTAAAGAAAAATTTTCTTCTCCCATCATAACCCTGTCAAGTTTTTCCTGGGACAAGAAAAATCAATCCGATAAACTGATGAAAGGCATTGAAGCTGAAGATGGGAACTTGATAGGGCCCCTGTCCTGGGTGTTTTGCTCTTTGAAGGGAAAGCTTGGGTATGGCAAGACTTACCCCAAATGGAGGAACCCAGGCACCAGTCTCAGGCCAGTGGGGAAAGTGGATAATCTTGAGTCAAGGGGATTTTCTGGTTTTCTTTAAAATGTTGTGAGTTACTTATGTTTGAGATTTCACTTATTTTGTCATTTGCTGTGTCTGGAATGTCTTAGGCACTCGACAATGCTTATGGACCAAATGGATTATTTGGGCACCTATAAATATTTGCTTTATTTTTATGTAAGCCTGGCCCTTGGTTAATCTTGTGTGTGTGTGTGTGTGTGTGTGTGTCTGCACAAAGTATACAGTACACTCTGATGACTCTCATCAATTGGAACACATTTTCTAGAGATACTCTTCCTCATGGTGTGGATGTTGACACATGAACTGATCTATGTCACATAACAGAATGAATGTACCTCTTGGAGCATCCGTCTTCTCAAAGCAGCCACACTGTCCTGTAACATGGTAAAAATTATCCCAAGATTCTCCTCTCTGTGAGCTCATGTGACCACAGCCCTTCCTTTTTGGGGTGTCTTGAGTGGTGATCATCTATTGACCAAAGTTAGGATAGGTGGTCTCTGTTCTGAGTGGTAGCATTAAACACTTTTAGTTGACAGGAGTATATTTCTTGTTGAACCCAGGGAGAAGTTTATAAATACAATTTTAATTAATTAATTAATTTTAGTCTCACCTGTGAAATTTCAATTATGTTGTAATATAAACCTTGAAGTTAAGAAAAATTCATGACATTAGTATTGGCTGATTTCAAACTAGTTTAGGAAAGACTGGGATATGAGGGCTGTGGAGCTGAGAGTGCTTTCTAGGCATACAAATTGTTCAACAGAACATATGGCTTGTTCTTGTAGAAGGAAGGACACTACTTGATATACCCTCCATATTGCCTTGAAGTGAGGCAGAGAAGAGGGGAACATAGAGAATTTCATGTGGCTGGAATTACTCAGCAGACTCAGTTTCATGTGCAATTTGTGGTATTTTTGAGCTTTGAGAAGATAAAGGGGAAGGATTGAAAGCAGGTGGATGAAATGGGCACAAAGTAGATTGTCCTGGATTCAGTTTCTGGAATTGCCAATGATTCATGTGTATATTGTGGTAAATTATTTTGTCTAAACTGTGTATTTTTCTCTTTGAAAAATGGGGACATTGGTGCTTATAGCATCTACCTACTTCCTCTGGGTGTGACTAGGTCACTTTGTAAAGGGGATGAAAGATACATACATAAAAGATGCAAAACAGATGTTATATTAAGCTGCATTTAGTCCCATAAATTAAAATGTATTACTTTGATACTAATAAAAACATTAAAAAATGTAACATCTGGGTTTTCTGTTTTCTAGATATTCTAAACAGATACTGACCATGCCTGTGGTAAGCTTTAGTTGGCACAAGATATGGATTAGGAAATAGGAGCCAAGACAGGTGAGAATGGAGTCTGGAAAATTGAATAAAAGGTAGCAAAGGGGTAAATCAGAGGGGGAGACAAAACATGAGAGACTGTGGACTCAGAAAAACTGAGGATTATGGAGGGGAGGGGGTGGGAGGATGGGTGAGCCTGGTGGTGGGTATTAAGGAGGGCACATATTGCATAGAGCATTAGGTGTGCTGCATAAACAATGAATCTTGGATCACTGAAAGAATAAAATTAAAAAAATTAAAAAGGTAGCAAAGGGGATTATTTCAACTTCAAGATCTCTAGTAAACATGAGGTAATTCTACTTTCAATGCATAATGTCTTTTTAAGAGACTAAGTCATTTGCGTGACCAGGGGCCAGAAAGTGACAAATTGTAATAGAATGATTTCAGAAGTACAAAGAAGAGCTATTTCTTTTCCTCAAATGGAAGATGGGTATTTGGGAACAGAGTGACATCTTATGATCAGTTTATAGAACTGAAAAATCAGGTCTTATCAGGCAAAAAAAACTTCTTTGAATATAGATGACTTTTTTTGACTTTTTAACTGATTTGCTTTTATTTTTTTGTTTAAATTCAACTAGCCAACATATACTATCATTAGTTTCAGATGTGTGTTCAATAATTCATCAGTTGCATATAACACCCAGTGCTCATCAGGTCATGTGCCCTCCTTAGTGTCTATCACCCAATTACCCCATCCCCTCATAGATGACTATTTTAAAAAGAATCTCCCCAAATGAAACCTCCTTCCCTGCAGAATGAAGTTAGTCTGTGGGTCTTTGGTTTACCTGGGAGCATTGCTTAATTTTATGTAACTGAGTCAGGCATTGGTATTCACTTAGAGGATTCTACCTTTGGAACTCACTGGAACCTACTCTTTCTTGGTGTGGAAATCACTATCTCCTAAAAGATGCATTACAGCTTGTCTTGCTTTACGAAAGCAAACCTTGGGGGGAAAACATGCATTTGGTTGGTGGAAAGTAGTTTCTTAACTTTCTTCCCAATCTAGTCTCAAGAAAACTCCTTCTAACCTCCAAATTGGATTTTGGTGAATAAAATTATCTGAGTGAGGTGCCATTGCCTTGATGGATTGGTAGTATGGAATTAGAGAAGTGTGGGTGAGGTTAATGGAACCAGTGCTGCTTGACTGGCACTGGGTGAGTGTTGTTTAGTCTCAGAGCTCCATATTGAGTTCCTAACCTAGTCAGCTTTTGTAGTTGTAGAGCTACTTAAAGAATATGTGATTTGATACAATTCATCCCCTGCTTGAAAAACTGATAGCAAATGCCTACAAGATAAAAGGGACCTTCTTTACACATAAGTGCTGGCAGCATGTACACATGCATTTAGGAATCAAATAAAAGGCTTAGAGCAGTGGTTCTCAAATGATAACTATATCAGAATCCCCTGGAGGGCTTGTTAAAACAGATTACTGGGACCGCTCCTCGAGTTTCTGGGATTCAGTAGGTCTAAAGTGGGGCCTGAGAATTTGCATTTCTAAGTTCCTAGATGATTTTGTTGCTGCTGGTCTGGGGAATCACACTTTGAAAACAACTACTTAGAGTGCCTGAGTGGCTCAGTCAGATTAAGCATCTGCCTTCTGCTCAGGTCACGATCCTGGAGTCCTGGAATCGAGATCCACATTGGGCTCCCTGCTCAGTGGGGAATCTGTTTCTCCCCTGTCCCTCACCCCGCGGGTGCTCTCTCTCTCTTTCATACATGCACACACTCTCAAATATAAAATAAAATAAAATAAAATAAAATAAAATAAAATAAAATAATAAGTAGATAGATAAATAAATAAATAAAATAAAATAAAATAGAAAACAACTACTTAGAGTTAATTTCCAAAGAGATTTCATTTTGTCACCAAGACAGGCAGAACAGGAAGAACCTCTTTCTCAGGCCCCATTTTGAGATTTTTATTGATGTATCAGGACCAAAACTCCTTTCTGAAGCCAAAGTTGTGTGGTTATGGCTAATGCACATTACCATTCCAAGCTATAGAAAAATCCACCCCCCTTTACCTTTAGGACCTACCTGCTTAATTATGACCTCCCCACTAGATGCCAAGGCTTGACACTTTACCAGATTGACTTTAATTTTCTATTTCATACTCATCCTGAACCACATACATGCTGGCTCTCAAAGTCAGTTTTACAGGTGGATTTTTATTATTTTTTTAATTTTAATTTAATTTTATTTAATTTTTTAATTTTTTAATTTTTTTATTCTTTGCCCCAAGGGTACAGGTCTGTGAATCATTAGGCTTACACCTTTCACAGCACTCACCATAGCACAAACCCTCCCCAATGGCCATACAGGTGGAATTTTTTTTTTTACAGATGGGGGGGCATAAGGGGAAAAAGGCACTAACATTTATTGGGCATCTTCTATGAGTCAGACCTTGTAGGCAGTATAAAATGACCCCACCTAATCTTTACAACAGTTCCATGAAGTAATTTGAAGGAAATAGATTCAGAGATTTAGGGACTTACCCAAGGACCTTGGATGGAATTTGGTGGTCATGGCCTAGAGACTGACAATCTCCTCTCCCTGTTACTGAATTTCCAAAGGCAGCCTTCTAACAGCAACATAATATTTCTCCTTAAATTCTGAATATCCTGGAATGGGGTGGGATGTGGACAATTCAGCAGACCAACATATTTTGAGTCCTATTTATTTATATCAACAAGTGTTATGAATTTGTAACATTTAGATCAGTGAGTTGAGCATTTGTAGTTCTGTTTTCAGATGAACATTGAAGGCTCAGGGAAGGTGATCGTTTCGCTCGTGGTGGGTCTGTATCTAGAGGCTATACTCACAGTTTCGGTTTAGGTGACTCTCTCTTCCTGACCAAATAGTGATAGAAATATATCTTTTCTATCAAAGTAAATTTTCTTCTTCCACAAATTCTCTTTCAAGACTCTCAGGACATGGATAAGGATGTTTTCTAATTGTTAGGCTCCAAGGAAGGCAGAGTGTGTGTGTAAAGGGATTACTTTCCAGGCTGGTCTAAGAAGCAGACTCAGAGTTCCTGTTATCTTGAAAATTCAAAGTTAAGATAAATACGCAATGCTATGTCTGAAAACCCCTTATTCAAAGCTCTGTATCTGGGTTGAAAACTGAAGCTGCTTCTCTGTTAGTGAACCATATGGCTCAGAGCCTTTGTGAATCTGTGAGATATTTCACTCTCACTGATATAATTTCAAAGAGCCAAGTTTCTCTAACTATGATTTTAATGGATGCAAGCACCTTGTCCTTGATGTGAGTTAACACAAGCTGTTTTTACAGGCTCACACTCCCTGTCTCTTATTTTCACATACCAGCTCTGACCACTCCAGGGCCAATGTCCTAACTCCAGAGTTCTAGTTCTTAAATACCATACTATACTGTCTACCCAAAGTGTTGAAAAGGAAAATTTAGCTTGTTGAAATAGAATACTTGGAAGATAGCCTAAATAGCAGAATGGGCAGCACTGAACATAGTGGATAGAAATATGAAGCCAAGGGATTACCCCACAATGTACTAAAAAGAGGTAAAGTGATGGAAATTGTGAAATAAAACTCAAAAGATATGACACTGGAAGTCCAACTTCCATTTCACCAGAGGGCCAGAAAAAGAGTAGGCAGAACACAAAGAGAGGAAGTGATACAAAGAAAGCCATCAATTGAAAGTCAGACTATTTAAGGGGTTCCTGTGAATCAACAAGAAAAGATAGGAGGAAACCATTAGGAAAAAGACGGACAAAGAATATAAATAGTCTTCAAAGAGAATTAAATCAGGATGGCATCATAAAAATGGTGACATCAGCAAAATTGTGGAGTGGGCCACTCCAACCTCTCACCTCCTGACAGAAACATTGAAAAATGGGCAGAAGCTGTCAGAACAATTTTGGGAGAACTCAGGAAAACAGTCAAAAGTTTATAGCAGCCGGGGTGCCTGGGTGGCTCAGTGGGTTAAGCCTCTGCCTTTGGCTGAGGTTGTGATCTCAGGGTCCTGGGATTGAGCCCTGCATTGGGCTCTCTGCTTAGCAGGGAGCCTGCTTCCCCCTCTCCCTCTGCCTGCCTCTCTGCCTACTTGTGATCACTCTCTCTCTGTCAAATAAATAAATAAAATCTTTATAAAAAGTTTATAGCAGCCAAACAAGCATTGAATCAAGAAAAAGATACACAAAATGTTGACTGTCAACAGAATAGTTACTGTCATCCTCTCTTTGTGTGGTGGCAATTTTAAAGCAGCTGTAGTCATAAAGTGTCAGTTGTCTTAAAGTGGAGGCAGCCTGTGTCCCCAGTGTGAAACCATTTTCCTCATTTCATGGGAGCAGAACAGACTATATTCACAAATAATTGTGTATGCCTATTCTAACCTCTCTGGGGGATAACTGAGGGACTGACACAAGGTGCTCTTCTCTATTTCACTTAACTCTTAACTCAGACTGCAAAAGCTTGAAACACTGAAAGCCAAATTAACAAGCTTCAGACACCTAAGATTATAGTCAAAACCTACAATAGGAAAAAAAAAGAACCCTATAGTACACTGCCTAAGGCAAAATCTAGAGTAAGTGTCTTTGGGAAATTAAGGTATCTAAAAGGAACCATATATACTGGGGAACTTAGAAAGACACATGCATGACCAGGGCAAGACACATGCTCAAAACAGACCTGAGAAGACCCTAAGTTTTCATCTTGGTCTGACCCCTAGGCTCACTGTAAACCTGGCTAGGTATTGAAGGATGACCCCAGAAGAGAGTCAGTTTGCAAAGACTAGGAAGGCTCCTCAAGGAAATCTCTATCAAAACAGTAGCTGAACAAAACCTAAGGAATTGAGATTCCTGTGATTACATTGACAAGGAATATGGTCTTTCCAGTAATAGTTCAGAAATGTCACTAAACAAATGGACAACAACAACCTTTAACAAGCAATAAAAGAGCAAAACCAGGAGAGGTGAAGAATCTGATTTCTAGAATTACCACATTATCGTAGTCAAATGTCCAGTTTTCACAAAAAAGAAATCACAAGACATACAAAATACCAGGAAAGCGTGACCCATTCAAAGGAAGAAAAATAAATGCCTTCCCCAAGGAAGACTGTATGCCAGAATTACATCACATATAAGTATTAAAACAACTACCTTGAGTATACTCAAAGAACTAAAGGAAAGCATGGACAAAAACCTAAAGGAAATCAGGAAACCAGTGTTTGAACAAAATGAAAATAACAATTAAGGAATAGGGATTATAAAATGAAACCAAAGAGAAATTCTGAAAAGCAAAATAGCTAAACTGAAAAATTCACTAGAGAGGTTCAACATCAAATTTAAGTGGACAGAAGATAGACTCTGTGAACTTGAATAAAGGACAATTGAAATTGTCAAGTTTGAGGAACAGAAAGAAAAGAAAATGAAGAAAAATGAACAGGAGTTGGGGGAAATAGTGACATCATCAAGGGGTGGTATAGGAGACTCCAGCCTCAAGTCTCCTTACAAAGATCGACAATTAGACAGTTATCCATGAACAAAACATCCTGGGAGAGCTCTGGAGTCTACTAAAGAAAATTCAACATCACGATGAGACATATCACTGGAGAATAACTGTGCAGAAAGGGAAAGAAGAACATCTTCTTTTTGTCTGCCTCATCCCATCCCCTCAGACCAGCATTGCTCAGTGAAAAGACTTCCTAGCTACGCAGAATTCTCCTGCCCAGGAAAGGGAGAGTGGGGTGGGAAACCATCTTACCCAGTCTTTGGGGTGCCACATGAATGACCTGCTTTGGTTTCATCCCACCTAGAGACCCACAAAGCTGAGAGGTATAGAAACAGCTAGGAACAAGGAAGAAAAACAAAGGCTACTGCTATGGTAGCAACTATGGTACCCAGTGACCTACTCTGCATAGAACTCCAACACCTTTTCTCATTGATAGCTGTTTGGACACCCAACAGATTTCACCAATTTTTGTCCTGCAGGTATTCATATTTGCTGATGCCAGCTATCTGAGTCCCTCCTGGTTCCCTTCACCCACCCACCTCACCACTGTTGGAGCTCAGGACTCACACTGGCATCCATTCCAGGCCTCTGTGGCTCCACACAAGTATAAGATGTCAGCCTAGATCCCTGCAGATGATCCTTACTACCATGTATGCACTTGGGGCTAGCCCGTCCAGCACTGCACCTACATGCAACTGGCCCAACACCCATTGCCTACCTCCACTGCTGTGTGCACACCTGTGGGAAGAAGCTGAAGCCACACAATGGCTTCCTGATAGCCAGGGCTCTCTTGGCTGATTGTGAGTCTGGATCTGGCCCTGTCTCCTGACACTGGCCTGTACCAGTGGGTTCACCTGCAGCTAACCCCTCTAGCTGTGGACCTGCCCATCCCCAGCCTTACTCAACACCAGCTTCCACTTCCATGCAACCATGACAAGACTCAGCAGCCACAGTAGAGTAGTTGAGCAGCCAAGGCTCTCACAGCTGCCAGTGTATTTGTGGTTTTTACTTTTAATATAAATGGATTAAATTCTCTAATCAAAAGACATAGAATGTTGATTGGATAAAAGATCAAGAACAAACTATATGCTGTCAAAGAGACTCACTTCAGATTGAAGGACACACTATGCTCAAAGTGATGGGATGGAAAAAGATATCCCATACAAGTGGAAACCAAAAGAGAGCAGGGATATCTATACTTATAACAAAGAGACTTTAAGTAGAAAACTGTAATAAGAGACAAGGTAAGTCATTATATAATGATAAACAAGTCAGGTCATCAAGAGACTATAACAGTTGTAGATCTAAAGGGAAGATGATGGTGGAGTAGGAGGACCCTAGGCTCATCTTGTCCCACAAATATAACTAGATAACTATCAAATCACCCTAAATGCCTCAGAAATCAACCTGGAGACTGATAGAATAAACTCCACAACTAAAGGGAGATAAAGGGCCACATTAAAGAAAGTAGGAAGTGCAGAGATGTGGTTTAGAGGAGAATTGGATCATGGGTGCTACATAGGGGAGGGAACCATGGTTGCAGAGAAGGGTGCAAGAGAGTAGGGCACACAGGGGAATGCACAAGGAGAACATTTCCCCAAAGCCATTGACTTAGAAAATAAGAGGGGCTGAATTTTGTGAGTTCTTGCAACCAGTAGAACTTAAAGTCTGGAGTTTTAAACATCAGTGAGGTTGGCTTGGATAGAGCTTGGAGGGCACTGTCCTGTTCCTGGAGAGAAGGCAGGCAAACAACTCCAGGACAGATGGTGTGGAAACAGGGATTTGAAGAATACATGGGGCACACCACAGGGAGATTATTCATTCTTCTCACAGTGCTTCCTTGAGGAAACACTCATGGAAGCATTCATGGAAAGACATCTCTCACCTCTTTGGGAACAAAGGAACTGGCCAGCACCATTTCTCTCCGCTGTCCTTAGCATAAACACAGAGCCACCTGTGGGAAGCAGCACAACACCCACACAGGCTGCTTACACCAAACCCCACTCTGCTGTGCCTGACTGCCCTCCTCATTCAAGCTTGCCTCAGTCTCAGTGTGGCAGGTCCCTCTCCCAGAAAGCCAGCACAAATGCTTGCCCGCACCATGTTTCCTGACCAGAGGATTCTGCAGGGCCTCAGGTCTGGTGGAAGTAGTATCAGGTCTCATTTCACAAGCACACCAGAGCACATCAAGTTAAAACTTGCTACTTTCAGGCCAGGGACCAAACACTGCCCACAAGAGGCATGGAGAGCCTCTGTAGATGACTGGGCTGAGGGATACAGCAGCCAAAAGGCAACATAGTCCCTTCAGCACAGACTAGAGACACTCCCTGAAATACCAACTTAGACACTACATGACTTTCTTCATAAAGCCATTACTTTCAGGAACAGGAAGTGTAGATGGCTTTTCCAACACAGAGAAGGCAGAGACTTGGGCAAAATGCCAAGATGGAGGAATTTATCCCAAATGAAAGAGCAAGATAAGGCCACAGCCAGAGATTTAAGTGAAACCCAAGTAAGTAACATAACCGATGGAGAATTTAAAACATGAATCGTAAGAATACTCACTAGGCTTAAGAAAAGAATAGAAGACATCAGGGGGACACTTACTACAGAGATAAAAGTGTTAAAAAAGGATCAGACATGAAGAATGCAATAAACAAGATTCAAAACAGGCTTGGTAAAATGAACAAGTTGGATGAAACAGAGGAATGAATTAGTGACTTAGAAGACAAAATAATGGAAAATAATGAAGCTGGACAAAAGAGAGAAAGAATTATGCAACACAAGAATAGACTTAGGGAACTTAGAGACTCCATCAAATATAATAATATTCATATTATAGGAGTCCCTGAAGAAGAAGAGAGAAAAGGTGGCAAAAATGTATCTGAGGAAATAATAGCTGAAAACATCCCTAATCTGGGGGAGCAAACAGACATCCAGATTCAGCAGGCACAGAAAATTCCCAAAAAAGCCTGGCCAACACCAAGACATATTGCAATTAAATTTGCAAAATACAGTGATAAAATTTTTTTTAAAGCAGCAAGATCAAAGAAATCATTAACTTACAAGGGAAGACCCATAAGGAGATTTTTCAACAGAAACTTAACAAGCCAGAAGTGAGTGGCATGATATATTCAGAGTGCTTAATGGGAAAAATCTTCAGTCAAGAATACTCTACCTCACATTCAGAAGAGAAGGAGAAATACAGAGTTTCCCAGACAAACAAATGCTACAGGAGTTCATTAGCAGCAAACCAGCCTTTGCAAGAAATATTAAAGGGAATTCTGAATAGAAAGAAGTCTGAAAGTGACAAGGACAAAAAACGTTCAGAGAAAATATCAAGAAACGAAAACAAAACAAATAACAAAATGGCAATAAATACATATCTAGCAACATTATTTTGAATGTAAATGGACTAAATGCTTCAATCAAAAGACATAGTGTGTCATAATGGAAAAAAAAAGACCCATCTATACGCTGCCTACAAGAGACTCATTTTGAACCTAAAGACACCTGCAGATCAAGAATGAAGAAATGGAGAAACATCTATCATGAAGGATACCAAAAGAAAACCACAGTAGCAAAACTTATATCAGAAAAACTAGACTCTAGGAGGAGGGGCAAGATGGCAGAGAAGTAGGAGACCCTGTTTCAACCTGTCCCCTGAATTGAGCTAAATATCTACCAGAACACTCTGAACACTCATGAAATCAGCCTGAGATGTAAGATTATACACTTCTTCATCTCTACGGTGGCAGGAGATCATCAGTGGAGAGGTCAGTGGAATGGAAGTGGTCGGACTGATATCAGAGGATAAACAGAAGGAGGAGGGAGCCACCAGAAGCAATCCATTGGAAAGTAGTGCCTCAATGCGAAAGTTCCCTGTGTTTGGGGACCAGCATTAACTTGGAGTCTAGTTAAAAGCACTCAAAAAGAGCAAAGGGTCTTAAGGGGCATTTGGCGGAGTTGGGCAGCCACAGGCATGGACATAAGCCCACAGTCCCAGGATGGTCAGGGCCAGTGTCCACCTGTGTCTGAGAGAGGCTGGTGGGGGCCCCAGTCAGTGGTCCCTGGGCCCGAGGCTTTCCGCTGCTTGCCCCACTGCTGGGACTGTGAACTGCACCCCTGCCCGTGCCTGAGAGAGCCTGACTCCATATCCCATAGTTCTGTGCCGAGGTCACAGTCTCTGAATTTTTGTTCTGCTGGGTGTTCCTCCTCCTAGTCATTTTCGTGAGAGGTGGTTGAGGGGATGTATAGCTGAGTGTATTAATCACAATCCAGTCAAGGTGTCCCTTGGAAAGTTTTGGAGCAATCAGAAGTCACCACCAAAAAGAAAGAGAAAAGAAAAAAGAAAGAGAAAAAGAGAGAGAGAAAAGAAGGAACCCAGCCAAAATGAGTCTCAATAGTAAGGTTTATAAGGTACATAAACCAAAAACAAAAAGACTGACAAATGTAAGAGGCAAGAAAGAAAAAAGAAAAACCCAGCTAAAATGAACCCCAAGAATAAGATTTTTATGGTACAAAAACAAAAACAAATACACAGAAACGCTGAGAGAAGAGTAAGATGGAAAGGTGGTTATAAACCCTTGATGTGGGTGAGGAAGTTTATTTCAGTACTTCCTGGGTGTACCTTATTATCTTTGTTAAAGGACTCAACTTTCCAGAGATACAGGGAAAGTAAAACTGGTGTATATATAGGGGTAGTATTGAATAGGGAAAAAGGATTACCTTGAAGCCTATATCTATATGTATATTAAAAAGAAAACAAGAAAAAGAAAAAGAAACCCAGGTATACGTATTAAAGAAGTTCAAATTAAAAAGTTATTATGAAATATGTTGTTTTAAATATCTAGTTGTAATGGTAAGTAGGTTAAAAAAATTAAAGAAGGGCACCTGAGTGGCTCAGTGGGTTAAAGCCTCTGCCTTCGGCTCAGGTCATGATCCAAGGGACTTGGGATCGAGGCCCGCATCAGGCTCTCTGCTTAGCGGAGAGCCTGCCTCCTCCTCTCTCTCTGCCTGCCTCTCTGCCTACTTGTGATATTTCTCTCTGTCAAATAATAAATAAATAAATAAATAAATAAAAGAAGAAGAATCGCAAGAACGAATTAAAAAGAAAAGTTGCATCTATGAAATATGCAGGTTTTGGGTGCAATACTGGGGGCTTAATATATTGTTTTCCCCTGATGTTGGGTTTTACAGTTTTATGGGGACCCTGTAGTTATTGTCCTCTTGGTCTTTTGGCTTGTCATCTGGGGGAGGGGCCTGCCATGTTGTTTTTCAGTCAGTCTTGCTTGAGCTGAGTCACCCTGCCCCCTATCAAGGGGCTGGGCTCTGAGGAAACAAGTTCTTCACTTCTCCTTATATTTTGTTTATTAACCCCTAATCAGATATATGATTTGCAAAATTTTCTCTCATTCCATAGACTGCTTTTCATTTTGTTTATTGTTTCTTTTGCTGTGCAAATCAAAGTTTTAGTTTAATGTGGCCACACTTGGTTTTTGCTTTTGTTGCTTGTGCTTTAGGTGTCATATCCAAAAATTTTTTTTTGCTAAAGTAACCTCTTCGACATTGGCCATAGCAACTTCTTTCAAGACACATCTCCAAAGGCAAAGGAAACAAGAGACTTGATGAAGGGACTTCATCAAGATAAAAAGCTTCTGCTCAGCAAAGGAAACAGTCAACAAAACAAAGAGGCAACCCAGAGAATGGGAGAAAATATTCCCAAATGACACTACAGAAAAAGGGCTGATATCCAAGATATATAAAGAACATCTCAAACTCAATGCCCAAAGAACAGATAATCATGTCAGAAAATGGGCAGAAGACATGAACAGACACTTCTCCAAAGAAGACATACAAATGGGCAACAGACACATGAAAAAAATGTTTATCATCGTTAGCCATCAGGGAAACTCAAATCAAAACCACATTGAGATACCACCTTACACCAGTTAGAATGGCCAAAATTAACAGGACAGGAAACCACAAGTGTTAGAGAGGATGTGGAGAAAGGGGGACCCTCTTTCACTGTTGGTGGGAATGCAAGTTATTGCAGCCTCTTCAGAAAACAGAGTGGAGATTCCTCAAAAAATTAAAAATAGAGCCACCCTATGATCCTGCAATTGCACTACTGGGTATTTACCCCAAAGATACAGATGTAGTGAAAAGACGGGCTATATGTACCCCCAATGTTCATAGCAGCAATGTCCACAATCGCCAAACTGTGGAAAGAGCCAAGATGCCCTTCAACAGACGAATGGATAAAGAAGGTGTGGTCCATATATACAATGGAATATTACTCAGCCAGAAGAAAGGATGAATACCCAACTTTCACATCAACATGGATGGGTCTGGAGGAGATTGTGCTTAGTGAAACAAGTCAAGCAGAGAAAGTCAATTATCATATGGTTTCACTTACTTGTGGAACATAAGGAATAAAATGGAGGACTCTAGGAGAAGGAAAGGAAAAGTGAATTGGGATAAATTGGAAGGGGAGACAAACCATCAGAGACTGTGGACTCTGAGAAACAAACTGAGAGTTATGGAGAGGAAGGGGGTAGGGGGTATGGGTGACCCTGGTGGTGGTTATTAAGGAGGGCACGTATTGCATGGAGCACTGGGTGTGGTGCATAAACAATGAATCTTGGATCATCGAAAAAATAAAATTAAAAAAATCACAATTAGATATTGATCAAGCCTCTTAGAATGGCTATTATAAAAGGGACAAGATATAAATTCTGGTGAGGATGTGGGGCACAGGGAACTCTTGTGTATGCTTGGTGAGAATGTAAATTGGTGTGGCCACAATAGAAAATATATTGAGGTTTCTAAAAAAGTTGAAAATAGAATTACCATATGACCCAAAAATCCCACTTCTGAGTATATGCTCAAAGGAGATGAAATCAGTATCTTGAAGAAATACCTGCACTCCCATTTTCATTGCACATTTTTTATGGTTGACATGGAAACCAACTAAGTGTCCACTGATGGATGAATGGATAAAGAAAATGTTACACACAGAGGAATATTATTCAGTCCTATAAAGTAGGAAATCTTATCATTTGTGACAACATAGATCTTGAGGACATTATGCTAAGTGAAAAATGTCAGATAGAATGTCACATGATTTACATTAGTTGTAAGGCTCGTTGATGTCCACCACAAAGAGATAAAATTGCAAATAATGTAAAAAAAAAAAAGAACATTCTTTGTTACAGATTTATTTATTTTAGAGAGAGAGAGAGTTTGATCAGGGAGAGGGGCAGAGGAAGAGGGAGAGAATCTCAAGCAGAATCTCCACTGAGTGCAGAGCCTGATGCAGGGCTGGATCTCATCACCCTGAGATTGTGACCTGAGGCAAAATTGAGTTAGAGGCTTAACTGAGTCACCCAGTTGCCCCCAAAACATTCTTTAAAACAAAATGAAACAAGTGACAACAAAACCCCCAAAGGACAAAGTAAGCCACTGAAAGAAGCTAAAAAAATCCAGGAACTATAAGGAAAAGATGAATAAATCTAAATAAAAATTAAAGCTTCTGTATAATAAAGGGCAACATAAAATTAAAAGTCAGAGATTTCAAGAAAAATGTTTGCAATTCATATGCAAATAATAAATATATAGACTAGAGGATATCTATAAATGAATGAAAAATTGGTAAAATATATCAAGAAATGCACAGAAAAACATACGAATAGCTAATAAATATATGTAAATACATATATTTATCTCACGAAGTGGAGAAACACACTTTTAGAAATTAAATTATTTTTCAACATCAAATTGATAAAAGTAAATTAAGATTGATGATATATTCTATAATTAAAGGTATGAATGAATAGGGACTTTCATACACTGATGGTGAGAATATAAATTGGTGAATTCTTTTTGGAAATAACTTTAAAATTTTTATCAAAATATTAAATGTTTATATCCTTAGCTCCAGTATTCCTTTCCTAAGAATCAATAATTAAAGAAAACAGAAGTGTTTAATGTGCCAAAAGATGAATATACAGGTACATGTGGTCAAGTATCATTGATAATAGCAAATAATCGAAATCAAGATGAATGTTTTTCAGTAGAAAAATGTTCAAATTGTTGGCAAATGATTTTATGGAATAATGTGCAATTATTAAAAAGAAGGAGTGTCGGGCGCCTGGGTGGCTCAGTGGGTTAAAGCCCCTGCTTTCGGCTCAGGTCATGATCTCAGGGTCCTGGGATCGAGGCCCACATCGGGCTCTCTGCTCCGCGGGGAGCCTGCTTCCTCCTCTCTCTCTGCCTGCCTCTCTGCCTACTTGTAATCTCTCTCTCTGTATCAAATAAAAAAAAAAATCTTAAAAAAAAAAATAAATAAAAAAATAAAAAGAAGGAGTGTCTATATGCACTAACAGGCAAAGATTCCAAAGTAAATTTTATATAACAAAGCCAGTCATAGAACAACATACAGAGTAAGATGCATTGTGTAAAAATTATGTGTACAAATTAATAAAAATTACTTTAACATATGCTTCAAACTGTTACTAGTCATTGTAGAATGAATGGGAGTAGATAGGAGAAATAGATCATCAATGGAGAGTATTTAATTCTACAGATCAAAGCATTGTTTGAATTTTGTAACAATATGACTGGAGTTTTTTTTTAACTTTGAAAAATCCTTATTTTTTTTATTATATTAGTCACCATAGAGTACATCATTAGTTTTTGATGTAGTGTTCCATGATTCATTATTTGTGTATAACACCCAGTGCTCATTAGAGCATGTGCCCTCCTTAATACCCATCACCAGGCTACACCGTCCCCCCAGGACCCTCCCCTCTGAAACCCCCAGAATGTTTCCCAGGGTCCATAGTCTCTCCTGATTAATGTCCCCTTCTGAGTACCCCCTTCAATTTTCCCTTCTTTCCCCTAATGTCCTCCTCACTATTCCTTATGTTCCACATGTGTGTGAAACCATATGATAATTGCCTTTCTCTGCTGGATTTATTTCACTTAACATAATCCCCTCCAGTTCTATTCATGTCGATGCAAATAGTGGGCATTCATGCTTTTTTATGGCTAAGAAATATTGCACCGACAGGCGTTTCTTATGTAATTTATTAAAAATATTTTAATGGGCTGATGTACTTCTAAAAAGGTGTCATTTTTTAGAATAGAGATAACTGTCATTCAGAATGTCAAAATAACACAGAAATAAAAACAGAGAAATACATACATTCAAGTAACAATTTCAACAAATAACAGCAATATCAAAAATTAGATTGTGGTGATTGTTGAACAATTCTGTGAATATTCTAAAGTACGCTGAACTGTACGCTTTATTATATTATTTTAAAAAATTTATTTACATATTTTAAATTTTTTATTTTTACTATTAACATATAATGTATTATTTGTTTCAGTGGTACAGGTCTGTGATTCATCAGTCTTACACAACACACAGAGCTCACCACAACACATACCCTCCCTAATGTCTATTACCCAGACTCCCCATCCCTCCATCCCCTCCTGTCCAGGAACCCTTAGTTTATTTCCTGAGATTAAGGTCTCTTACAGTTTGTCTCCCTCTCTGGTTTCATCTTGTTTCATTTTTCCCCCTCTTCCCCTATGATCCTCTGCCTTGTTTCTTAAATTCCACATATCAGTGATATCCTATAATTGTCTTTCTCTGATTATTTCACTTAGCATAATACCCTCTAGTTCCATTCACGGTGTTGCAAATGGCAAGATTTCATTTTTGTGATGGCCGTGTAATATTCCTTTGTTATCCATATATAAAATATACCACATTTTCTTTATCCATTCATCTGTCCATGGACATCTGGGCTCTTTCCATAGTTCAGCTATTGTGGACATTTACTTAATTTTTTTTTGTTTTTTTTTTAAATTTTATTTTTATTATTTGCCCAAGGGGTACAGGTCTGTGAATCATCAGGCTTACATCTTTCACAGCATTCACCAAAGCACAAACCCTCCCCAATGTCCATAACCCATCCACCCTATCCCTACCCTCCCACCCCCCAGTAACACATTTACTTAATTTTTAAAAAATATTTTATTTACTTTTTTGAGAGAGAGTGAGTGGGGGATGGGACAGAGGGAGAGGGAGAGGGAGAGGCAGAGACTCCCCAGCAGACTCTGTGCTGAGCACAAATCCCAGTGTAGAGTTTGGTCTCACGACCCTGAGATCATGATCTGAGCAGAAACAAAGAGTCCAACACTTAACCAACTGAGCCATCCAGTTTCCCCTTATTTACTTATTTTAGAGACAGAGAGAGAGAGAGTGTGTGTGTGTGCAAGTTGGGGAGGAGCAGAGGGAGAGGGAGGGGGAGGGGAGAGGGAGAGAAGCAGACTCTATGCTGAGCATGGAGCTGGACCCCACAACCCTGAGATCATGACCCGAGCTGAAACCAAGAGTCAAACGCTCAACCAACTGAGCCACCCTGCAGTCCCACTGAATTGTACACTTTAAATAGATGCATTTTATTATATGTGAATTAATTTTATAAGGTAGTTTATGAAGTCAATGACTTAATATCCTAACATTTAGTGGGAAATGGCTTTATTTAAGACATAAGCTAATGATTTCCAGTAAATTCATAAAAATATTTACAACATACATTTCTAGTTCACCTCCCCTCAACTATTAGGAAATACTTCTATTTTCTCTGAGGTCAGTAAAGTGAGGTTGGGAGATCACTGATGAGGAGGTTACTATGTGAGGCAGAGTTGGAAGAGGCAATTCTTCTAAGTGAAAATCTCTGGAAATAAAAAGCAAGAATAAGGGAGGGCAATCTACCTGGTGAAGTATAAAATTTTTTTTTAGACTGAATGCTCCTAGTTTACACACACATATAGAGTCAGCTCTCTGGCTTTCTAAATTATTGATTCTTCTTTATTGACACAGAGGAATAACAAAAACTAAAAATCAGGTCTCTAGTCATCTCATATGATGATATTACCAATTGCATTCTCCCTTTTGAAATTACCTCCATTTTGAAACATAGCAAATTCAAAAAGTGAAAAAAAATCAATAAAATTATCCTTTGCTTAATAAATATTTAGTGGCTCAGACAGAGTTCAGGCAAAATAGCCATGGACAAAGATGGCCACCGCCAGGAGGAGAATGGCATTGACATTCACTATAGTTCTCCATAAAGGCTTCTCAGATGTGTCTCTCAGCTTCTTTTTCTGGGCTTCTTCCTCTTCTTTGCTCAGTTTGGGGCCTGTCTTCTGCAAACCACAGAATAAGTCATAAGCTTTCCTAAGGCATCCACGGGGTTCCTCAGGATTATCTGAAACAAAAAAAAGACAAGCAAATGATCACAAAACATGGGAAATAAAACCCCTGTAAATGTAATACACATGATTGTAAAGAATGATTACAATCACTTTTAAGTGTTAGAAGAATCCCTGAGAAAAATATAGATAACTTTGATTATATAAAAAGAGAAAACTTTTGCATTGCATCAAGTTCAATAAATAAATAAAGTAAAAACAAGTGACAAGCTGGGGAAAAACATTTGCGTCTTATACCACAAAGGGTTTAATATACCTTAATATGCAATGGACTTTTTTTTTAAGATCTTATTTATTTATTTGACAGAGAGAGAGAGATCACAAGCAAGCAGAGAGGCAGGCAGAGAGAGGAGGAAGCAGGCTCCCTGCTGAGCAGGGAGCCCAATGTGGGGCTTGATCCCAGGACCCCAAGATCATGACCTGAGCTGAAGGCAGAGGCTTTAACCCACTAAGCCACCCAGGTGCCCCTACAATGGACTTTTAAAAATAAAGACTTCCAATAACTCCAGGTAGACACATATACATACATAGATAAAGAGTTATTAAATCCACTCAAGAAGAAATTTGAAAGGATAAAGGTGTGACTCTATCTATTATCTATCTATCTATCTATCTATCTATCTATCTATCTATCTATCATCTATCATCTATAATGCAATATTACTCAACCATCAAAAAGAATGAAATCTTGCCATTTACAATGACTTGGATGGAGCTACAGTGTATTATGCTAAGTGAGATAAGTCAGTCAGAGAAATAGAAATATGAGATGACTTCACTCATATGTGGAATTTAAGAAACAAAACAGACAAACATAGGGGAAGGAAAAAAAGACTTAACCTTAGAGAACAAACTGAAGGTTGTTGGAGGGGAGGTGGGTGGGGGATGAGCTGAATGGGTGATGGGTATTAAGGAAGGCACTTGTTATGTTGAGCACTGAGTGTTATAAGTGATGAGTCACTAAATTCTACCCCTGAAACCAATATTACACTATATCTTGACTAACTAGAATTTATTAAATTTTAAAAAGATTCTATTTATTCATTTGACAGAGAGAGAACACAAGCAGGAGGACCAGCAGGCAGAAGGAGAGGGAGAAGCAGGCTTCCCATTGAGCAGGGAGCCCAATGTGGGGCTCTATCCCAGGATCCTGAGATCATGACCTGAGCCAAAGGCAGACGCTTAACTGACTGAGCCACCCAGGTGCCCTAGAATTTATTAATTTTTTAAAAAAGATTTTATTTAATTATTTTAGAGAGAGAGAAAGCACAAGTGGGAAGGGCAGTGGGAGAGGGAGAGAGAATTTTAAGCAGATGCTGCACTGAGCTCAGAGCTCCACAGAGGGCTCGATCTCATAACATTGAGATCATGACCTAAGTCAAAATCAAGAGTTAAACACTTAACTGACTGCACCACCCAGGCACTCTGACTAACCAGAATTTAAATAAAAACCCAAAACAACAATAAAAAGGAGAACTTTGAAATAAAGTGACACTGAGATACCACTAACTCATCTATCAGTAACAAAAATTTAAACATTTCACAATATGCTATATTAGTTTGTGTGGAAGCAGTTACTCACATACATTGGTGCTAGGACAGCATGATTCAGATTTCATGAATGGGAATTTCACAGTATATAGCAAAATTGCTTACACATTAACCCTTTGACCCAAAACTCAAACTTCTCAAAATCTATTCCAAAGGTAAACTGGTAAAAATACAAAAAGCTCTAAGTACAAGGTTATTTGTTGCTGCATTAGAAAATTTAAAACAGGGTGCCTGGGTGGCTCAGTAGGTTAAGGCCTCTGCCTTTGGCTCAGGTCATGATCTCAGGATCCTGGGATCGAGGCCTGCATTGTGCTCCCTGCTCAGTGGGGAGCCTGCTTCCTCCTCTTTCTCTGCCTGCCTCTCTGCCTCCTTGTGATCTCTCTCTCTCTCTGTCAAATAAATGAAAATTTAAAAAAAAGAAAATTTAAAACATAGTTCTAAATTCATATGTCTATGAAAAACCATAATGAATATGAGACTATTCTTATAAATAAATGGTAAAGAAAATTCCAAAAATTAAAAGCTGTTAGATGTAGCAAAAACATTACTTTGAGGAAAATGCCTAGCTTTATGTACTTACATTATAAAAGAAGGGAGGCTGAAAATTAATGAAGTAATATTAAATTTAAATTAGAAAAAAATAGGTGCACCTGGGTACTCAGTCGGTTAAGTATCTGCCTTCCATTCAGGTCATAATTTCAAGGTCCTGGGATCAAGCCATACATCAGGCTCTCTGCTCAGCAGGAAACCTGCTTTTCCTCCCTCTTTCCCTTTCCCCACTCATGCTCTCTATCTCACATGTTCTTTTTCTATCTCTCAAATAAATAAATAAAATCTTAAAAAAAAATTAGAAAAAATAACAACAGAATAAACCCAAATAATGTAAATGGAAGGGTATGCAAATGAGAAAAGAAAGTAATAAAATAGAAAAGAAGGATAACAATAGAGAAAAATAACAAAACCCAAAGATGATTCTTTAAGAAAAGTAAAATGGGGGAACTGAGTGACTCAGTTGGTTAAGTGTCCAACTCTGGATTTTTGGCTCAGGTCATGAGATCAGCTGAAGTCTACTTGTCTCCCTCTTCCTTTGTCCCTCCTCCCACTCTCACACTCTCTCTTAAATAAACAATTTTTTTAATGTGTTATGTTAGTCACTAAAAAATACATCATTAGTTTTTGATGCAGTGTTCTAAGATTCATTGTTTATGTACAACACCCAGTGCTCCATGCAATATGTGCCCTCCTTAATACCCACCACCAGGCTCACCCATATCCCACCCCCCTAAAACCTCCAGTTTGTTTCTCAGAGTCCACAGTCTCTCATGATTCATCTCACCCTCCAATTTGCCCCAATTCACTTTTCCTTTCCTTCTAATGCCTTCCATGCCATTCCTTATGTTCCACAAGTAAGTGAAACCATATGATAATTGACTTTCTCTGCTTGACTTATTTCACTCAGCATAATCTCCTCCAGTCCCATCCATGTTGATGCGAAAGTTGGGTATTCATCCTTTCTGATGGCTGAGTAATATTCCATTGTATATATGGACCACATCTTCTTCATCCATTCATCTGTTGAAGGGCATCTCAGCTCTTTCAACAGTTTGGTGATTGTGGACATGGCTGCTGTGAACATTGGGGTACATATGGCCTTTCCTTTCACTACATCTGTATCTTTGGGGTAAATAGTGCAATTGCAGGGTCATAAGGTAGCTCTATTTTTAATTTTTTGAGGAATCTCCACACTGTTTTCCAAAGAGGCTGCAATAACTTGCATTCCCACCAACAGTGTAAGAGGGTTCCCCTTTCTCTACATCCTTTCCAACACTTCTTGTTTCCTGTCCTGGTGATTTTGGCCATTCTGACTGGTGTAAGGTGATATCTCAGTGTGGTTTTGATTTGAGTTTCCCTGATGGCTGGTGATGACGAACATTTTTTCATGTGTCTGCTAGCCATTTGTATGTCTTCACTGGAGAAGTGTCTGTTCATGTCTTCTGCCCATTTTTTGACATGATTATTGGTTTTCTGGATGTTGAGTTTGAGGAGTTCTTTATAGATCTCAGATATCAGCCATTTTTCTGTAGTGGCATTTGTGAATATCTTCTCCCATTCCATGGGTTGCCTCTTTGTTTTGTTGACTGTTTCCTTTGCTGTGCAGAAGTTTTTTATCTTGATGAAGTCTCAAAAGTTCATTTTCACTTTTGTTTCCTATGCCTTTGGAGACGTGCCTTGAGAGAAGTTGCTGTGGCTGATGTCAAAGATGTTACTGCCTATGTTCTCCTCCAGGATTTTGATGGATTCCTGTCTCAAGTTGAGGTCTTTCATCCATTTTGAGTTTATCTTTGTATATGGTGTAAAAGAATGGTCGAGTTTCACTCTTCTATACATAGCTGTCCAATTTCCCCAGCACCATTTATTGAAGAGACTGTCTTTTTTCTACCATATTTGACCATAGAGTTGAGGGTCCATATTTGGGCTCCCTACTCTGTTCCGTTGGTCTATGTGTCTGTTTTGTTGTTTCTAGTTTCAAAGAAAAGGTTTTTTTTCTCTTAGAGTGGAGAGGAAAAATATTCTAAAGAGCTTGGTATATGTGGGGGGAAAGTGAAGAAATCCGCCTGGCTGGAATGGACAGTATATTGGAAAGAATAGTGAGAAACAAGGTTGAGAAAAAGGTGGGACTAGATGCTAGGTATGGCTGATCATTATCAATCAAGATTGATTTGTTGAACATTTAATATGTGACTATGAACAGGAGAGACTGGAATTGCTTTTCACCTTAGAGCTGACACACAGATCCATTGATGGATGATGGATGAATCAAAAGACAGACTGATGGATACACAGATGAATGGGGATATTTTATTTTATTTGTAAAGAATTGTCTTGTTTTTTTTTTCATTTGGAAGGTAAGATTTTAAAGTTTCAGTTTGCCATAAATCCAACAGCTTTTACAGAAACGGAATTTAGTGGCATTAAAAAACAAAGCAAACATCCATGTGTTGCATGGAACTAGAGGGTATTATGCTAAGCGAAATAAGTCAATCAGAGAAAGACAATTATCACATGATCTCTCTGATATGAGGAACTTGAGGGGCAGGGTGGGGGGTCGTGGGGGGTAGGAAGGGAAAAATAATGAAACAAGATGTGATGGGGAAGGAGACAAACCATAAGAGACTCTTAATCTCACAAAACAAACTGAGGGTTACTGGGGGTGGGAGGGTAGAGATAGGGTGGATGGGTTATGGACATTGGGGAGGGTTTGTGCTTTGGTGAATGCTATGAAAGGTGTAAGCCTGATGATTCACAGACCTATACCCCTGGGGCAAATAATAATAATAATAATAATAATAATAATAATAATAATAATAAAGCAAACATAAGTAATTCCGGTACATAGAGTTTCTACATGAAAACCAAATATAAACCAGGTAATACCTTCATCAACATCACCATCAGCTTCTTCATATCTTATCTCTTCTGGATCTAAATCAATTCGTTCCTCCGTACTGTTCCGAAGAGTCCAGCACAGGCGATACAGCTGCACAGAGACCACAGACAAGCACATTAGTGATGGGAAAATCTTTACAGTAATATGGTGGTATGTTAGTTTATTGTGTAGTGCAAAAAAAAATCAAATGGCACTTAACAGTGTAGGTAAGAAAGAAAAGGTCTTCTACCACACTAATTCACAAAAACACACTAACCACTTAAAATTATTTGTTTTTAACTCTTCCAGTAGTTCTTTTTTTTAAAGATTTTTATTTATTTATTTGAGAGAGAGAGAGAGAGAGAGAGAGAGAGAGAGAGAGAGAGAGAGAGAGAGAACATGAGAGAGGAGAAGGTCAGAGGGAGAAGCAGTCTCCCCATGGAGCTGGGAGCCTGATGCAGGACTCAATCCCAGGACTCCAGGATCATGACCTGAGCCGAAGGCAGTTGCCCAACCAACTGAGCCACCCACGCACCCACTTCCAGTAGTTCTTAAACACTTTTAAGTAATATGGTTAAAACTCTTATAGAAGAGTTACAGATTTATAGAGAGTTATAGATAAGATTTATAATTTCATAAAAGTCATAAAAGTCAATTTCATAAAAGATTTATCTAACTTATATATACCCCTGCTTCACTCATTGTCCTTATCATTCAGCCGTTATTAGCTGCATCATTATTACTTTCAGTTTGTCTAGTGGTTACTTTTGTAACTTTTAATATGTCTTCTTTTTTTAAAGAAAGATTTTATTTATTTATTTGGAGAGAGAGAGAGAGCATGGGCAGGGGGAGAGACAGAGAGAGAATCAGACTCCCTGGCCAGCACAGAGCTGATATGGGGCTGGATTCCAGGACCCTGAGGTCATGACCTGAGCTGAAGTCAGATGCTTAACTGATTGAACCACCCAGGTGCCCCTAAAATCTCTTCTTAAGGTTCATTTTTAGATCCATCATGTTTATATAGTATCTATGTACTGCTATTAAGTTCTGATAATAATTTATGCTCTTACACATCCATTTCCCAGCCAACCTCCAAACTTTTGTCAGCTGTATCATTATTTTAAAATTCTTATAAGCTTTATAGAATTTCATTTTCTGTAAATATGATTAATCCTTCCATGCTTTGTATGTTGATTAAAATTTGAAACCAAATAGCTATTTATGTTTTTATGTAACTTTTTTCAGTACCATAGATCCATGACATGTGATTGGACACAATGAATAAATACCAGGTCTAGGTCATTCCAAGGAAATGGTTCCAAGTGTCAAATATGTTTCTCTTTTTTTTGCATTTTATTTTATTTTTATTATTATTATTATTTGCCCCAGGGGTACAGGTCTGTGAATCATTAGGCTTACACCTTTTCACAGCACTCACCATAGCACAAACCCTCCCCAATATTCATAACCCAGCCACCCTATCCCTACCCTCCCACCCCCAGTAACCCTCAGTTTGTTTTGTGAGATTAAGAGTCATGCTTCATTTTAATTGGCTTTATATTTGGCTTATGACTTTCTTGTACAGATTTACCAGACTTTGTAGTTGGATTTTTTGTTTGTTGTTGGCATAGCAGGCATATGCTTCCACCTTACCACTAAGATTCCTAAATACAGCTTCATAAGATTCTTAATCCTAGCATTTCTTATATAATACATACTTCCTTTACTGAAACTCTTTTTTGGGAGCTCCTTGGATTTTTAACTTGGACAAGGTAAATTGTAGTCTTGCCAAGACAAAAAATTATCATTCTGAGATTTTTCTTTCTGTTAGATTAGGTCCACAACACTACTCATGACTTTCTCTGAAATGACTATTGAATTTTATCAATTGATTTTGACAATTCAAACCACACAGTTTATTTATGAAACATAAACATAAATTAGAGAAAGGGTCTCACTGATACTTTAGAGACATGTTTTTCTAAAAATTAATAATAAAGTGTAGTTATTTTCATTGCCATAAAAGAGCTTAATATTTATATTTCTTTGAAAACTAGTATTTTTTTAGTGTCTTTTTCACTCAACTCCCAATATTCAACATAAATATTTAGTTATGACTTCTGGTGACATGTCTTTGGTAAAGTAATTTGAACTATTCTGTACTTCAGGCTTCCCCATCCACAGATAATATTTACTGCTTTCCAAGGAATTATGAAAATAAACATTGCTTCAAAGTTTGAGTGATTAATGCAAAATAAATGTATATGTGTTCATAATAAATTCAAACAATATTAGTATATAAGCAATATATGTTTAAAAAATGACTAATATTTGCTTGTCTTTTATAGTGCCTCCCCCAGAGATACCTCTTACTGAAAGTTTCTGGTGTATATGCTTTAGTATATTTTGTCTATGCTTAGACAAACACATGTGTATGTATTTTATTTTCAAAAAGTGGTATTATATAATATTATATATTTCTGCAAGTGTTTTTTCCCCTTAACCATATCATGGGCATTTAAAAAAGTGAATAACAGAGCTCTTCAGGTTCTTGAACAGCTGCATAATATTCAGTGTACTACTGTATGTCCATTCCACTAGCAAGAGAAGTTTGGGTTGTCTTCATTTTTTCTTCTACCAGAAACTTTTGGCAGAGAAAATCATTATACATATATTTTTCCTACTTGTGTAAGTATTTCTACACAATAAGCTTCTAGAAACATGGTTTTTGGCTCACAAGGTATGAGAATTTTAATTGATAAATACTGCCAATTACCTTCCTACAAATTATAAAATTCATCCATTCACCAACAGTTTTGGAGAGTGGACATTTCCCAACATCCTTACTAAAACTCGACATATTAATATTAAACCTTTATGCTAATTTGAAAGGCATCCCATTGTTCAATTGTTCTTTTTCCTGCCACCTGGTACCACCTGGCACCTGGTACGATGTGCTTTTTTTTAAATAAAAAATTTGTGGAAGGAGACAAACCATACGAGACTCCTAATCTCACAAATCAAACTAAGAGTTACTGGGGGCTGGGAGGGTAGGGATAGGGTGGATGGGTTATGGACATTGGGGAGGGTTTGTGCATTGGTGAATGCTGTGAGAGGTATAAGCCTAATGATTCACAGACCTGTACCCCTGGGGCAAATAATAAAAAAAAAAAGAAAAAAAATCTGTGTCAGTGTTTGTGTTGTATATGAAATTCTACTTGCCACTAAATAGTACCAGCTCAGATGAGAGCTCTGCTGTGAAGTCTTTTCCAGTCTATTAGGCAACACCAATTACTCTCTTCCTGATATCCTATAACAAAGATGAAGACTTACCTCCCAAATGCATTGTGAAGTTTTTTTGAGGTTGAAACCCATTTCCCAATCCCCTGGAAGGCAAAGAACTCTTATTTTAAAATGAGCATGTATCTAATACTCATTACTCACATGTTTATCAGGAATGGGTTTTGTTAGCAGGGAAATTCCCAGGGTGACCATTACAGAAACAAAAAAGAGAATGATGGCAAAGTACAGATAGTGCACTTCACAGATGACCTTGGGACAGTCACTGGTAGCCAAACAACTGCTTGTTCCATAGACAAACTCTGCAATCATGCGAATGAGGCCAATCACAAGTCCAGTGACTAGACCCCAGAAGGCCCCCTGCAAAGAAAATAAGAATAAAATCAGAGTATTTAGAAAAGATGAGAAGTTCATTTGAGTAGATCATAATTATCATCCTACCTGCTTTTTCCGCTAAGAATCAATAATGACCCAGTAATTGCACCACTGGGCNTTTTCCGCTAAGAATCAATAATGACCCAGTAATTGCACTACTGGGCATTTACCACAAAGATAAAGATGTAGTGAAAAGAAGGGCCACATGCACCCCAATGTTCATAGCAGCAATGTCCACAATAGCCAAACTGTGGAAAGAGCTGAGATGCCCTCCAACAGATGAATGGATAAAGAAAATGTGGTCCATATATATATTGGAATATTACTCAGCCATCAGGAAGGATGAATACCCAACATTTGCATCAATATGGATGGAACTGGAGCACTTCACATTAAAAAAAATCTCTTTTAATCCTCACAGCAATCCTATAAGTTAGGCACTATGATTATCTTCGTTCTACACAGAACCAAATGGTTTGCTTAAGATCACAATGATATAAAATGGTAAAGCCAGGATTGGGTCCTGTCAGTCTTACTCCAAAACTTGTGTTCTCACATCACATCATGTATGTGTATAATATTTTGTAAGAAATATAAAGACTATACTATAAGTGTGCCTTATATATTTACACACTTCAGTGAGAATCAGGAATTGCAGCTGACTGCAATTACAACTGAGATGGGTTTTGAGTTGTATAAACAGGGTGGAAAGAATGCATTTTTCTACCAGTGAAAGAAATAACTTTCTCACTCTAGCTGGGAAGAAGTATTCTTATTTTTACTTACTTGTTCATTAACTCTTTTACAGAAGATGGCAAGCAGGAAGACAGCAGCAATAGGAGGCCCAAGGTAGCTAGAAATTGCTTCTATATAATGGAACAGTTGTCCATTTTGAGATACCTGCACTAGTGGGACCCACAAAATGCTGAGGACAATTAATAAAATGATAAATAGCCTGGGGAAAAAACAAAATTAGTTAAATATTAAACAAAAATATTTTTGGTATTTCTATTGTGCTTTTGTTCTTGAATTCATTCTTGTGGTCATTCATTGATTTTCGAAATAAAATCAAACTCCTTGACCTCACATGAAGCCATGCCATGTTTAATGACCATTGGTTAGCAAAATGCCAATAAAGCAGTTGCTTGTCTATAATTAGTGATAACAGCGTCAACTATGAGATTAAACATCCATTAATAACCGTTCAAATGTCACCAACTTGTTAATAATTCTCTAATGCAGTTTATGTCATATATCAATTAGAAAAAGCCATCACACTCCTTCTATGAATAAGTAAGTATTTGTAGGATAAAGAAGGTGACTCCCATTAGGATCTTTTTTCCTAGCTTGAGGAAAACTAAGTCAGTTTGCACAGGTTAGAATTAAAATATCCTTTATTCCAGAATGCTGAGTGAATTGGCCAAAAATGTTAATTTGTGTATTTTCCTGCTCGAGTACTTTGGGAGGTAGAAAGAATTGGTTAAAATATTGCTAAAAACTTTTTAGAGGTTCCCAGGATCCAGGGAGAACGACTAATACTGAAGTCCACAATATGCTCTGCTCATTGTATAAATAAACAAACATAATTTGCTGCACTGTCATCACTTCTCCATGCTCACCTGAAAGAGGGAGGCGGGGGAGAACAGGGGGAACAAGCATCTGGGCGGGAGACTGAGGCACAAGTGTCTCACCGGAGCTTTGCCGAACTTCGGCAACCTTGCAATAAGTAAATGTGATAAGCCATGGGTAGATAGATAGAGCATGATTCCTAGATAATAAAGTTTAACAAACAAGTAATACCCACTACCCTTGTTCTCCTTGTTATCATCATTGGGAAGCAAATCTCGTTCCTTCCTTGCTCTCTTATCTTCAGTTGTTTTCCATCACATGGGGAATAAAAGCCAAAGTTTTGTTATGGCGTACATGGTCCTACATAATTTCACTTCTAGCTACCTTTAAGACCTTGGTTCTTACCACGCTTCCACTTGCTCATCATGTGCCAACCTCACCCTGCTGTCCTTAAATAAACTGCACACATGACTGTTGTTAAGAATTCGGCACTTACTATTCCATCCCCACAGAGCCAGGTCTATTCTCCCACTTCCCTCAGGGCTGTCCTCAAATGCCACCTCCTCAGGAAAGACTCTCCGAACAGCTATCTTGAGTAGCCCCGATCTTTAATCCTGCTTTAATTTTTTTCCTAGCACTTTTTGTCATTAGATATAGAGTATCATTTATATAAATATTTATTTATATTTATTTAATAAATAATTTAGATAAATAATTTCTATAAATTATTAATAATTATATAAATATAATTATTTATAAATTATTAATTTATTATTAATAATAATTTATTAACTATCTTCCCAACATAGTCATAAATTCTAAAATCAGGAAATTATTTTTCACATATATGTCCTTTTTCATATTTGTATTCTGGGACCTAGGAAGCATTTAATGAGAGAGAGAGAGAGAAAGAAAAACTTGTCGATTTATTATTGAGACTTAAAAGGTATTCATACCCAAGATCATATGCTGATTAGGGACTTCTGCTACTTGGGCTTACTGAATTCAGGTCTTAACACTTTCTCTACCACAGAAACATAGATGCCTTACTGTTCTTCTTCTATAGCATTTTTCCAGAGTCAAAATCTGGACCAAGTGAGTCCTTGGAATTTTCTCTGCAAGTGCTTAATTTACTAAGCAATTTTTACTGTCTTCAGAAAACCACTATCTTTTATATAGGTGGTTAGTTTCTCTTGACACCCCATTTCTTAATAAATTCAGTTGATAAACCACCCTGTAATAGTGTGTGGATTGACTTAATTTGTGACTTGCTTCATGAGATATACCTGGAAACTTCTAGAGACAATGTATTAGCCTACCAGAGTAGGTGGGAAATTTTTACTCCATGAAAAACACTAGAGTTTCATGAAGATGTTGTTGGAAGAGAGTGTGATGAGGAAGAAATAAGAGACAATCAGAGAGGCATTTGAAAGTCTGAAAAAGCAACTATTTCATTTAAAAGTATGGCTCCAAGTTTTGTATCTGGAAAAAGAGAAAGTTGGATTAAACATCCTCTTAATGTCCCTTCCCCCCACTCTAGAATTCTATGATTTATTTCACTAAACCCAAAGATGAGAAGACTCTAGTTCACTTTTATTTCTGCACTTTCCCAGAGAAATCTTAGACAGAAATCAGGATGCTCTCACCGTCCGGCTATAAGAAGCTCTTTCTCTGATGCCTGTTTCCTAATCTTGGTGTAGAGGTCCATGGTAAAGAGGGTGCTGGCACTGTTGAAGATGGAGGTCAGGGAGCTCATGAGAGAGGCCAACATGACTGACAGCATCAAACCCCGCAGCCCTAGGGCCAGATGAGAGCACAAACTTTAGGTAAGAATTAGACTCCATGATTCATAAGGACCTTGCCAAAACAGAGAGTTCTTTGAAGGTGTCACCTAGAACATTTACTAACGGATGCTCCTGTCAACATATATCATCATGTGGTATTTCCTGCAGAGTTCCTGGTGATTTGAAAATAATCCCGTACACAATTTTAGTTATAAATATAAACTTAGAGATAATTTGCTGGAACTTAAATTTTGGAGAGAGGAAACAGTGTTGTGTCACCTTTCTTTGTGCGAGAACCTCTTGGTTTCCTGAAGACTTAGGGAAACTGGAGAGGGAAAAGAGCAGTAGGTAGCTCTGTTGAAGTTTTTAGTAGGCTAAGCAAGTAATTTTGAGATATTATGGTCACTTCATCCTCCAGTCCCTCTGCTTATTAGTAATGCCCCTAAAACTCCTAGGACCAAGCTGGAATGAAGTGGATGAGTGATGTCATTTGTGGGTGATGCTCCCTTCTTCCTGACAATGCTCATGTGTGTCAGGAAGGAGAAAATCACAGGAGTGTTAGCTGATCTTTGATGGATCTAAGGTACAAGATCACCTGCCTGTTGCTGAGCCCCATATTCTGCTTTGTTTCTGACCAACATAGATCACCTTCTAGTATCCTAGTAATTTACTTTTTTCACGTGTGTAATTTATTTTCATCTCATGAAACTAGAATGTAAGTTCAAAGACATATGGAATTTTGTGCCTATTTCACTGATGTTTTCTAAGCACCAGGGAAGTATCTGGCACATAGTAGGCACTCAGTAAATAGTTGTAAATTACATAGATTGGGGTCTATTATTTGGGTATAATTGGTCTAAAGAAAGCAGGATAGTTAACTTTTAGTTTTCTGAGTTTATAAGTTTATGTCCATTCAACACCTTTAAAAAAAGATTTTATTTATTTATTTGAAAGAGAGTGAGTGAGTGTGTAAGAGAGAGGGCAGACTCTCCGCTGATCCTTGGACTTCAGGATCATGACCTGAACCAAAGGGCAGATGCTTAACTGACTATACCACCCAGGCACCCAAAGATGAGAAGGCTCTAGTTGCAACACTTTTATTGACAAATCCATCACTTAAATGCTCTTGATTGCCTTGGAAAACAATCTTAAATCCAAAGGAGTAATGATTCTTCTAATAGGAATTATATCTGATACATCTCTGTATTCTCCAGGCTCAGAACAGGGCTGATAGCCTACGTAATGTGCTCAAGAAATGTCTGATGAAGACAATTGGATTAATGGAAGTTGGAATTATTAAGGATTATACCATAATCCTTCCTCATGGTCCATATATGACTGTGAGCCAGTCTCAGCATTAACATTTTTTTTCAGCTTTACTGAGGTATGGTTGACAAATGACAACTGTATATAGTTAAGATGTAAATGTGATGTTTATATACCTGTACACTGTAATATGATTACCACAATCAAGCTAATTAACATATCCATCCCCTCACATAGTTATGGTTTTCTTGTTTGTGGTGAGAATACTTGAGATCTATTCTCTTAGCAAATTTTAAGCATACATTATTGTTAACTATGATCTCCCTGCTGTACATTAGTTCTCCAGAACTTATTCATCTTATAACTGCAAGTTTGTACCCTTTGACCAACGTCTTCCCATTTCCCCCACCCCTCGGCCCCAGCAACCACCATTCTACTCTATTGTATGAGTTACGCTTTTTTTTTTAAAGATTTTATTTATTTATTTGACACAGAGTGAGAGAGAGATCACAAGTAGGCAGAGAGGCAGGCAGAGAGAGAGGAGGAAGCAGGCTCCCCTCTGAGCAGAGAGCCTGATGCGGGCCTTGATCCCAGGATGCTGAGATCATGATCTGAGCCGAAAGCAGAGGCTTTAACCCACTGAGCCACCCAGGCGCCCGAGTTACGCCTTTTTTTTTTTTTAAGATTTATTTATTTATTTGACAGAGAGAGACACAGGAAGAGAGGAAACACAAGCAGGGGGAGTGGAGAGGGAGAAGCAGGCTTTCCGCGGAGCAGAGAGCCGGACGGGCTCAATCCCAAGACCCTGGGATCATGAACTGAGCCGAAGGCAGACACTTAACAACTGAGCCACCCAGATGCCCCTGAGTTACACTTCTTTAGATTCCACATATAAGAGACATTATGTGGTGTTTGTCTTCTGTAACTGGCTTATCTCACTTAGCATAATGTCCTCTAGATCCATCTATGTTGTTGCAAATGGCAGGTTTTCATTTTTTTAAAGGCTGAGTAATTTCCATTATCTATACTTATGTATTTATTTATCTATCATTTATCTATCATCTATCTATCATCTACCTTTTTAAAAATTGTTATGTTATCAAACATACAGTACATCATTATTTTTTGATCTAGTGTTCCATGATTCATTGTTTGTGTGTAACACCCAATGCTCCACGCAACATGTGCCCTTCTTAATATCCATCATTGAGCTAATGCATCCCCCCCCAAAACCCTCAGTTTGTTTCCCAGGGTCCATAGTCTCTAATGGTTCATCTCCTTCTCTGATCCCCCCTTCATTTTTCCCTTCCTTCTCCTAATATCCTCCATGCTATTCCTTATGTTCCACAAATAAGTGAAATCGTTCCATTATCTATCTATCTATCTATCTATCTATCTATCTATCTATCTATCTATCATCTATCTACCTAATCTATCATCTATCTATCAGTCTATCTATAATCTATCTAAGTACCATTACATTTTCTCCATCCATTTGAGCATGAACATTTTCTTACCATCAGGCATTAGTTCCAGCACCATCATTGGGTAAGCATAGTTAGTGCAGCCGACTTCAACACCACAGTGTTTCACACATTCAGAAGGTACAACACAGGCCACCTTATCTGAGGAGGGATTCAGATAAGTAGGTTCAGTAAGTGAGGCCCAAACAGGTAAGATCTACAACCATTGGACATAGAAACAAGTCATACATTAATGGATGAGAGAAAAAACATTTGCTGGGAACCTGTAGCACCCCTTGCACTAACCTAAGGAGCAGGGTTCCTCTTTGGATTGTGGGCCCAGCTAGAGCATTAGAGAAAACAGGGGGAGCTGATTCCACCCTCCAGAAAAGCTACAAGAGTATAAATCCTTCCAGAGGCACAGAACTCCAGAGATAAAACAATGACAACAGACACAACAATACTCAGGAAGTTAGTTCTGTGTCCAGTCATGTAGCCCAGTGCTTTCCACCTGCATCTAAGAAGAGGTGTTACTTGTGATTCTTCTCAGGGATGATTGCTCATGTGGGCTGAGGTCTCCCTTCAATGAAGCAGTTTTACAACACCTCGACGTTTTTTTTTCTTAAACAATATTATGACAACAAATATCAAAAAATGATTAAAAGTTAAAAAATGATTAAAATAAAATTTTAAAAAATGATTTAAAAAATCTCCCAGAATACTAACACCATAACACTTTAGCTTCTTTTAGTTTTTAAGTTCTTTTTAAAAAAGACTTTATTTATTTATTTGAGAAAGAGAGTGAAAGAGAGAGAGAGCATGAAAAGGGGAGGGTCAGAGGGAGAAGCAGACCCTGATGAGCAGGGAGCCTGATGTGGGGTTCAATCCTGGAGCTTTGGGGTCATGAGCTGAGCTGAAGGCAGGTAAATAACTGACTGAGCCACTCAGGCACCCCTTAGTTTTTTTTTAAATTTTTTTCTAATCTTTTTCCACAAAGAAGTGTTCTTTCTGCAAAACTGTAGTAATTATTGAGGTCATATTTTGTGGTTTGGTTTTTACACTTAAACATAATAACTTTAGCATTTTACCAAGTTTTGAGAAAGTCTTCTGTCTCTTGTGTATATTTTCCATAAAGGGGGTATACAATAATTTTGTTGGCCATTCCCTACTAGTTGGATATATAGGGGTCAAATATGCCAGATTTTCCTGTTTCTGAGCCCCTGCAAAAACTGTTCTCTCCACTTGGAATTGTGTTTTTACTTCCATTCATAATAGGTTTTCTATCTTATCAAGGTTTTAATACATCTTAAAACCACTACTCAGAATTCAAGCATAAAAGAAAGAGGATTTATGAATCAATGACTTGCCTGTGTATAGGATGCGGCTGATCATTCCTGGCATCACCATGAGGAACATGGGCAGCAGTTTCAGGTACCCACACATGATGCAGGCGGCCTTCACATGAGACATGTTCCTACCTGATAGGCAGCGCTGCACAATTACCTGCCAGGAAAACATGACATAGTCATGAAACAGCTAGAGGATGACTTCAAAGAAGGGGAGTGCTTCTCTTCAGGGATAAATATTACAGTAAGACATGAGGGTATGAATAGTGGAAAATAATGGACTTGAGAGTAAAATAGAACTCGAATCTCTGTTCTACTTATATGAGTATTTGGCCTTGGGATATGCAGGTGTTTCATCTCTAAAAGGGTTATCTTCAATTGAACATAATAAAAAATAAATAAAAAAGAAAAAATGGAAAAAATTAATGGTAACTTTAACTTTTGAGAAAGATATAAATAGGTCAAATGAAAAGTCGATAATTACTTCTAGAAGTACTTGTAAACTTGTGATTACATTACACATTCATGTTTTATACATAATTAATGAATTGATGAACACTGCATTAAAAACTAACGATGTGGGAGGGAGGGGCAAGATGGCAGAGAAGTAGGATATCCTGTTTCAGCCGGTCCCCTGAATTGAGGTAAATATCTACCAGAACACTCTGACACCCATGAAATCAACCTGAGATGTAAGATTATGCAATTCTGGATCTCTATGGGGGCAGAAGATCATCAGTGGAGAGGGGCACCTTGACTGGATTGTGGTTGATATATTCAGATATACATCCCTTCAACCACTTCTCACCAAAGTGACTAGGAGGAGGAACATCCAGCAAAGCAAAAATTCAGAGACCGTGACCTCAGCACAGAACTATTGCATATGGACATAAACAATATGTCAGAAATGAAATTCAGGGTAAAAGTTGTCTAAGCAATGGCTAGGTTGGAGAAGACCATTAGTGGCAACATAGAATCTCTAAGGGCGGAAGTGAGAGCTGATCTGAAGAAGTCAAAAATACTATCAAGGAGATGCACTCTAATCTAAATACTCTAAAGGCCAGGGTAACTGAGACAGGATTGAATTAGTGATCTAGATGACAGGCTGACAGAGAAGCAGGATCAGAGGGAGGCATGGGACAAACAACTTAGAAGCCATGAAAACAGAATTAGGGAAATAAATGATACCATGGAACATTCCAATGTCAGAATTATTGGGATCCCTGAGGGGGTGGAGAAAGAGACAAGACTAGAAGATACAGGTGAACAAATACTGGATGAAAATTTCCCTAATCTGGGGAATGGAACAAGTGTTCATGTCCTAGAGGCAGAGAGGACACCCCCCAAGATCAACGAGTCCAGAAAGACCCCCAGACACTTAATTGTGGGATTCACAAATCATAAATTCAGACCTGAGGTCTTAAGGGCAGCTAGGGGGAAGATATTCCTTATGCACAGAGGAAGAACTATCAGAATAACCTTGGACCTGTGCACAGAAACCTGTCAATCCAGAAAGGGTTGGCAAGACATATTCAGGGCACTAAATGAGAAGAACATGCAGCCAAGAATACTTTCTCCACCAAGGCTGACATTCAGAATGGATGGAGAGATAAAGAGCTTCCAAGACCAGCAAGGTCTAAAAGATTATGTGACCACCAAGCCAGCACTACAAGAAATATTAGGGGGGGGGTTATAAAAGAAGAAACAACCCAAGAGTGACATTGCATACAGAGACAGTGCATAGAAACAAGGACTTCACAGGCAACATCATGTCGATAAAAGCTTACCTTTCAATAATCACTCTCTGTGAATAGCCTAAATGCTCCCATAAAAAGGCACAGGGTTGCAGACTGGATAAAACGACAGGACCCATCCATATGCTGTCTACAAGAGACACATTTTGAACCTAAAGATACATCCAGACTGAAAGTGAAGGGATGGAGGACCACCTTTCATGCCAATGGGCCTCCAAAGAAGACTGGGGTAGCAATTCTCATATCAGATAAATTAGATTTTAGGCTAAAGACTGTAGTCAGAGATACAGAAGGACACTACATCATTCTTAAAGGATCTATCTTGGATCACTGTAAATAAAAAAAATAAGTTAAAAAAAGGGATCTATCCACCAAGAAGATTGAACTGTAAATATTTATGCCCCCAACATGGGAGCAGCCAACTACATAAACCAACTGTTAAACAAAATAGTCATATTGATATGAATACATTAATTGTAGGAGATCTTAACACACCCCTCTCAGCAATAGACAGATCATCTAAACAGAATATCTACAAAGAAACAAGAGCTTTGAATGACACATTGGATCAGGTGGACCTCATAGATATATACAGAACATCCCACCCTAAAACAACAGAATACTCATTCTTCTCGAGCACACATGGAACTTTTTCCAGAATAGATCACATACTGGGTCACAAATCAGGGCTCAACCAATACCAAAAGATTGAGATTATTCCCTGCCTATTCTCAGACCACAATGCTTTGAAACTGGAGCTCAACCACAAGAAAAAGTTTGGAAGGAATTTAAACACTTGGAAGCTAAAGACCATCCTGCTCAAGAATGTTTGGATCAACCAGGAAATCAAAGAAGTACTTAAAGAATTCATGGAAACCAATGAGAATGAGGACACATCGGTCCAAAACCTATGGGATACAGCAAAAGAGGTCCTAAGGGGGAAATACATAGCCATCCAAACTTCAATCAAAAAAACCTGACAGATCCTGAATACACCAACTCTCCTTACACCTTAAGGAACTAGAAAATCAACAAAAAATTATGCTAACCCCATGCACGAGAAGGGAAATAAGGTTAGAGCAGAGATCAGTGAGTTAGAAACCAGAGATACAGTAGAACACATCAATGAAACTAGAAGCTGGTTCTTTGAATTAGTAAGATTGATAAACCACTGGCCAAACTAATCCAAAAGAAAAGAGAGAGGACCCAAATTAATAAAATTATGAATGTAAGGGGAGAGATCATGACTAACACCAAGGAAATAGAAACAATCATCAGAAACTATTATCAACAGCTATATGCCAATAAGTTAAGCAAGTTAGAGGAAATGGATACATTCCTGGAAACCTACAAACTTCCAAGACTGAAACAGGAAGAAATTGACATTAATAGGCAAGTATCTAGTAATGAGATGGAAACAGTGATCAAAAACCTCCCAAAAAACAAGAGTCCAGGGCATGATGGATTCCCTGAAGAATTCTACCAAGCATTCAAAGAAGAAATAATACCTATTCTCCTGAAGCTGTTTCAAAATATGGAAACAGAGGGAAAACTTCCAGACTCTTTCTAGGAAGCCAGCATTACCTTGATCCCCAAACCAGGCAAAGACCCCACCAAAAAGGAGAATTTCAGACCAATATCCCTGATGAATACGGATGCCAAGATTCTCAACAAGATCCTACCTAATAGGATCCAACAGTACATTAAAACAATTATCCACCATGACCAGGTGGGATTTATCCCTGGGATGCAAGCGTGCTTCAACATTCACAAATCAATCAATGTGATAGAACAAATCAATAGGAACAGAGAGAAGAACCACATGGTCCTTTCAATTGATGCAGAAAAGCATTTTACAAAATATAGCATCTGTTCCTGATTCAAACTCTTCAAAGTCTAGGGATAAATGGAACATTCCTCAACTTCCTAAAATCTATGAAAAACCCGCAGCGAATATTATTCTCAATGGGGAAAAACTGACAGCCTTCCCATTCAGATCAGGAATATGACAAGGATGCCCACTTTCACCACTGTTGTTCAACATAGCATGGTACTGGCACAAAAACAGACACACAGACCAATGGAACAGAGTGGAGAGTCCAGATATGGACCCTCAACTCTATGGTCAAATAATCTTCGACAAAGCAGGAAAAAATATCCAGTGGAAAAAAGACAGTCTCTTCAATAAATGGTGCTAGGAAAATTGGACAGCTATGCATAGAAGAATGAAACTCGACCATTATCTCACAACATACATAAAGAGAAACTCAAAATGGATGAAAGGCCTCAATGTGAGGCAGGAATCTATCCAATTCCTGGAGGAGAACATAGGCAGTAACCTCTTTTTTTTTGGCATTTAATTTAATTAAATTTATTTATTTATTTATTTTTCTTTGCCCCAGGGATACAGGTCTGTGAATCATCCGGCTTACATCTTTCACAGCATTTACCAAAGCACAAACCCTCCCCAATGTCCATAACCCATCCACCCTATCCCTACCCTCCCACCCCCCAGTAACCCTCAGTTTGTTTTGTGAGATTAGGAGTCTCTTATGGTTTGTCTCCTTCCCCATCCCATCTTGTTTCATTATTTTTCACTCCCTACCACCCACGACCCCCCACCTGACTCTCAAGTTTGTGGATGGAACTGGAGGGTATTATGCTACATGAAATAAGTCAATCAGAGAAAGATAATTATCATATGATTTCTCTGATATGAGGCAGTAACCTCTTCAGCATCGGCCACAGCAACTTCTTTTGGGACACATCCCCAAAGGCAAAGGAAACAAAAGTGAAAATGAACAATGCCCAAAAAACCGATAATCATGTCAAAAAATGTACAGAAGACACGAACAGACACTTCTCCAAAGAAGACATACAAATGGGCAACAGACACATGAAAAAATGTTCATCATCACCAGCCATCAGGGAAACTCAAATCAAAACCACATTGAGATACCTCCTTATACCAGTTAAGCCAAAATAAATAGGACACGAAACAACAAGTGCTGGAGAGGATGTGGAGAAAGGGGAACCCTCTTTCACTGTTAGTGGGAATGCAAGTTGGTGCAGCCACTTTGGAAAACAGTATGGAAATTCCTCAAAAAATTAAAAATAGAGCTACCCTATGACCCTGCAATTGCACTACTGAGCATTACCCCAAAGATACAGATGGAGTGAAAAGAAGGGCCATCGGTACCCCAGTGTTCATATCTACAATGTCCACAATCACCAAACTGTTGGTGTGGTCCATATATACAATGTATACAATGGAATATTACTCATCCATCAGAAAGGATGAATACCCAGCTTTTGTATCAACATGGATGGGTCTGGAGGAGATTATGCTGAGTGAAATAAATCAAGCAAAGAAAGTCAATTATCATATGGTTTCACTTACTTGTGGAACATAAGGAGTAAAATGGAGGACTCTAGGAGAGGGAAAGGAAAACTGAATTGGGGTAGATTGGACAGGGAGATGAAACATGAGAGACTGTGGACTCTGAGAAACAAACTGAGGGTTAAGGGAAGGGGCAGGGGGGATGGGTGAGCCTGGTGGTGGGTATTAAGGAGGGCACGTATTGCATGGAGCACTGGGTGTGGTGCATAAACAATGAATCTTGGATCACTGAAAAAATAAAGTAAAAAAATTTAAAAAAAAACAAAGGATCAGGAATAACTTCAGGCTTCTCACCAGTAATGGTGGAAGTCAGAAGACAATGAATTTATGTCTTTGGGAAAATTATTCCAACCTAGAAATGTGTACATGGCCAGAGGATCAATTAAAGAAAGGGTGAAGCGAAGACATTTGCAAACATGAAGACAAATCCCAATAAATTATCTTCTGTTTTTCTCAGGAACTTGCTGGAGAATTCAATTATTGGAAGACAGTATAAAAATTTGAAAACTGGAAAACCAAAGGGGAACAATACAAGCATTTTTTTAAATCCCCTGGGGATCAAATTTACAAGTAAATTCTGATTCAGTGGGTCTGGGCTACATCTGAGAGTATTTATTTCTAATGAGCTCCAAGGCGGTGACATCCACTCCAATGGTTCACCAACCATGCATTGGTACAAAGATTTAGAGAAGAGAAATACAAACAAAAGTACTTAACTGAAGGAGCCGAAAATGTTTGCTTTTGAGAGACAAGAAATAAAATAGAGAGCAGGACAACAGCCATCTATTTTTCATAGCAAGCCTTGCAGAAGTGTTTGACTGTTTAAACAGTGTGGGTATGTATGTACATGTGTGTGTATGTGTGTACAAAATAGGGACTAGATATTTTTCTTTGAGAAGGAAAAGAGCAACATAAATGTATTTATACACCACACACATACTTTACCTGATCTGTGCACCAGTACCACAGAGCTACTATGGTCATTCCAAATATTGTTCCTGGCCAAGGAATATCCCCGGTGACAGCATCTCGGAAAATGTGGAAGGAGTCAGCCTGAGGAGTGTAGCACTTGGGACTGATGGTCAGGTTGTCTCCCTCAACTATGGTCGGGATGGCATTCATGTACTTTTCTGTAAAACTCTCGTAGCCTCCCACTTTGGTAAATGCTGCAAAGGTATGGGATAAAATGAAATGTTTCGCAGAAATCTAAGATACCTGGTGTTCTTAATTATTCCTTTGTGGTGGAGGTATCCAAGTATTTCCAAAAGCCTGGTCAAATCCTCAGTGTTTTCAGAGGATCCATGTCTTTCTAGAAGCTTCACTGGCATTGGCAATGCTATCATGCTTTCGCGATGTAGACAAAGCAAATCACCCTTTAACCTTTCTTCTTATGTCGCTCTTGAAAATTTTTTTTAGTGCCTAGGCTCATGGTAAAAATAAAAATGTTATCCAAAAGACTGATATCGATGTCTCACAACCATTCAGAACAGAAATAAACCCGAAGGTGAGGTAACAGAGTGAGACTAACAGAATTAGCCATCAGAAAGCCCCAACTCCTCTGAAAGGACCAGAAGCTATGGTCTCTCTTCCGGACACAAAGCCTGGCTATTCTGACCTTATGCACAGTCTGGTTTTTCTAATGCAATACTGTATTCTACTTATGCTAGAATAAAAAATGGGAAGATAAGGAACAGAAACTGGAGGCAGCAGATTATGTGTGGTGAGGTGAAATGGTAAGACTTAGCCTACTGGGGGTCTGGAAAGGCAAGAGAAGTGTAGAAAAGAACCATAATGGATAGAAACCCTAGAAAGAAGAAGGATAAGCCAGACATCTGGGCCCACCTAGGATAAGTTCAAATAGTGCAAAATTCATCAGAGTATCTTACATCCTTAGAGTTGTGGTTGATGTTAATTTACTTCTTCATTACTTTTGTCATTTAGCATCAAAATGTTTGTATGTGCCAAGCATTGTGCTGGGATTATGTGCAAAATGAATATGCAAGACAGGAACGCAATCCAATGGAGGATAAAGACAAGGAAATTATTCTTCTAAGGGGAATATGATTTGTAACAGTAATACATGAAAAGCGTTAGGAGATGCGAGTCTCCCCTCTTCATCCTAAGGGTAGGAGTAGGTGATTCCAGCGGTACATCACCAAAGCTAGACACCAAAGAACCATAAGTAAGAATAGCATAGAAGTTTGCTAAATAGAAAGTTTGCAAGGAATTGGATACTAGCAGTTGTCTCTGGAGTTGCTCTGTACAATAGAACTTTCTGCAATGATAGAAGTATTCTGTATGTGTGCTGTCCAATACAAAGATTATGAACCATATATTGAGCACTTGAAATATGGCTAGGCAAATGAGAAAGTGAATTTTAAATTTTGATTAATTCAAATTTAAATAGCCACATGTTCTGTCAAAATCACCAACTCTTTTTGTGGATTTGTTGTCTTTGCAGTTTATCAGTTTTGCTTCACATTATCTTTAAGCTCTGTAATTAGGTACATGCATATTTAGAATTGTATTCAGTGTGTCTTGTGATTAGGTATGCATATTCAGAATTGTATTCAGTGCGGCTTGAGTGGGTGGAACATGGTGGCTGCAGGACAGGGGAGGAATGAAAAGACACTTATTTTCATCTTATATCCTTTTAATTATGCACATGGATTTCCTGGGAAAAGATAAACAGATACCATAATGAAAGAAAACAAGAATAGGCAAGCTGTAAATTAAATTCATTAATAGTGTTTGCTGCATGACTTAAGAGAAGAACTGATACTAATTAAGTGAGAGTCATAAAGGAAAATTCAACCTCTGCTGGTATATAGCAGAGGTTGTAACATACTTTAATAATTTCCATGTGAATCAGTCATAATGAAGTTAATAGTCAGCTGTCATTACCTTAAGCCATTCTTAATATTTAGTCCTTCATTTTATGAAGGTTCTATATAAATCATTTCTGTGAATTGAATCGAGTGTACCAATATTTTTGCAAAAAACAAACTCACTGACACTGATTTTTTGATTCCAAACACAAACATTAAGATTAAACCTGACCAAGAATTTTTTTTAAAGGAAGTGAATTTCTTCCCTCATGCTGAGATAGTATAGCAAGAAAGAAGTTAGGTAGATGTTGTAAATTTATAAATGGTTAGAAAGTGTGACCACGTAAAACAGGGAGGCAGCAGTAAAGAGCAGTCTCATCATTTCCAGCCCTAGGGCACTGCACACACTGTCAACACTTACCATACCCCATAAGAATAAAAGAACCTATCAACATGATGATGGTCTGGAGGGTGTCTGTGTAGATAACTGAGGCCAACCCCCCTGTGGAAAGAAAGAAAAGAATCAGGACATTTTATCCTTGTGCCCTCATCTCTTTGCCTTCTCCTAAAACCAAACCCTAGAAACTCAGCAGAGAACATATGAGAAGCTCCTGCCTGGACCACAAGCTTCTCTTGGCACCATTATCTCCTTAATACTTAGGTCTCCCTTGCCTGGCCTCAACTCAAAGTTTCTATGAATCATAGTGGAATTCCACCCTCATGTGAGTTTCTGAATATTAAATAGTAGAAAAAGCAAAACTTTATAATCATGAAAGCTTCCCTTAACAATCTTTTAATTAACTCCACTTAGCTTAGTATACTGATTCTCAAAAATTTGGGCACAGCCATTTTTACTCTAGTGTTGGAACATATCATTTGTTTGTGAGTTGAATGCCAGTTATACAAACAGTCATTGACTTGTTTTTTGCTTCAGTGTTGAATAAACAACTTCTTTTTCAACTCTAGACTTGCTAAACTGTCAATGAACAAGCTATTTCCTTATGAGAGTGTCATGGGAAAACAAGGCTGATTCTGTAAAGGGAAGACTCAAGTCTTCATCTTTCACTTATTTTTGAAACATACATTAAATTTATGAAAATGGCTCTAGAGCTATATTGACTGTTCCAGGTGTTATTTTTCTCTGTTTTTTCCAACTGAGCTGGTATAGTTTCATTTTCTTAAATTAGTAGGGGTTGGACACTAGGGGAGTGGATGTGGCCCATGGGAGCCTGCTTGGACTGATGCCACAACAAACCCACTGCTTTGGTTCTCCCCTCCTGATTCTCCCATTCAGAACTCAGGCATCCTGTACTCATTTGCACCCTGCCCTGAGTTTGCCAGTCTCATGTCTGAGCTGCTTCCTTCCTTAATTAATAATTTAAAAATGTTTAATTTCAATATAGTTAACATACAGTATTATATCACTGTCACTTGTACAATATAGTGATTCCCCAATTCCATACATCAATCACCCAGTGCTCATCACAAGAAGAGCCTTAAGCCCCATAACATATTTCACCTATCCCCCAACCCACGTCCCTCTGATAACCACCAGTTTTTTCTCTACAGTTAAGAGGCTGTTTCTTTGTTTCTTTCTCTTTTCCTTTGTTCTGTTTTATTTCTTAAATTCCACGTGAATGAAATAATATGGCATTTGTCTTTCTCTGACTGGCTTATTTGCTTAGCATTACATTCCCTAGCTCCATTCATATTTCTGCAAATGGCAAGATTTCATTCCTTTTTGTGGCTGAATAGTATTCCATTATATATATGCATATATAATAGAATGTTTTATATATATATGACATATGTGTATATATATATGTGATATATCACACACACACACACACACACACACACACACACACACACATATATATGTATCTCACATCTTCTTTATCCATTCATCTATTGATGGACAACTGGGCTACTTAAAAAATTTGGCCATTGTAAATAAAGCTGCTATAAACATAGGGGTTCATATATCCTTCTGAATTAAGAGTTTTGTATTTTTGGGGTAAATACCAAGTAGTATGATTACTGGATCATAGGGTAGTCCTAGTTTTAACTTTTTGAGGAACCTCCATACGGTTCCCTTTTCTGTGAAAAAGACTTTATCCTGATGAAGTCCCAATAGTTCATTTTGGCTTTTGTTTCCCTTTCCTCTGGAGATGTGTCCAGTGTGAGGTTGTTGTTGGCCTAGGTCAAAGAGGTTGCTGCCTGTGTTCTCCTCTAGGATTTTGATGGTTTCCTGTCTCACATTTAGGTCTTTCATCCATTTTGAATTTATTTTTGTGTATGGTATAAGAAAGTGATCCAGTTTCATTCTTCCGCATGTGGCTGTTCAGTTTTTCCCTAAACCACTGGTTGAATATGCTGTCTTTTTTTCCATTGGATATTATTTCCTGCTTTGTCAAAGATTAGTTGACCATAGAATTGTGGGTCCAATTCTAGGTTCTCTATTCTGTTCCACTGATCTATGTGTATGTTTTTGTGCTAGTACCATACTGTCTTAATGATTACAGCTTTGTAATACATCTTGAAGTCCAGAATTGTGATGACTCCAGCTTTGGTTTTCTTTTTCAACATCATTTTGCCTATTGGGTGTCTTTCCTGGTTTCATACAAATTTTAGAAGTGTTTGTTCCAGCTCTATGTAAAATGCTGGCGGTATTTTGGTAGAGATTGCATTGAATGTATAGATTGCTTTGGCTAGCATAGACATTTTTTAAGTGATTATTACTTTTTAAATTTTTTCAGTGATCCAAAATTCATTGTTTATGCACCACACTCAGTGCTCCATGCAATACGTGCCCTCCTTAATTACCCACCACCAGACTCACCCATCCCCCTCCTACCTCCCCTCCATAACCCTCAGTTTGTTTCTCAGAATCCAGTCTCTCATCATTTGTCTCCCCTTCTGATTTATCCCAATTCACTTTTCATTTCCTTCTCCTAAAGTCCTCCATTTTATTCCTTATATTCCACAAGTAAGTGAAACCATATGATAATTGGCTTTCTCTGCTTGACTTATTTCACTCAGCATAATCTCCTCCAGACCCGTCCATGTCGATACAAAAGTTGGGTATTTATCCTTTCTGGTGGCTGCATAATATTTCATTGTATATATGGACCACACCTTTATCCATTTGTCTGTTGAAGGGTATCTCAGCTCTTTCCACAGTTTGGTGATTGTGAGCATTGCTACTATGAACATTGGGGTAAATATAGCCCTTCTTTTCACTCCATCTGTATCTTTGGGGTAAATACCCAGTATTGCAATTGCAGGGTCATAAGGTAGCTCTATTTTTAATTTTTTGAGGAATCTCCACACTGTTTTCCAAAGTGGCTGCACCAACTTGTATTCCCACCAACAGTGAAAGAGGATTCCTCTTTCTCCACATCCTTTCTAACACTTGTGGTTTCCTGTCCTGTTAATTTTGGCCATTCTAACTGGTGTAAGGTGGTATCTCAGTGTGGTTTTGATTTGAATGTCTTCTTTAGAGAAGTGTCTGTTCATGTTTTCTGCACATCTTCTGAGATGATTATCTGTTTTTTGGGCGTTGAGTTTGAGGAGTTCTTTTAGATCCTGGATATCAGCCCTTTGTAGTGTCATTTAGCATAGTCATTTTAACAATGTTCTCCTAATCCATCATCATGACATATTTTTCCATTTCTTTGTGTCTTCCTCAATTTCTTTCATAAATCTTCTATGTGTTCTTGTTAGCGTATAGAAATGCCACTTCTGTGTGATTTTTATATCTTGAGACTTTGCTGAATTCCTGCATCAGTACTAGAAATTTTTGGTGGAGTCATTTCGGTTTTCTGCATAGAGTATCATGTCATCTGCAAAGAATGGAAGTTTGACTTCTTATTTGCTAATTTGAATGTCAATTGGATAATAGCCTGCAATTCTCCTTTTAGTGGGGTCTACGTCTGGTTTTGGAATCAAGGTAACTCATGAGTTCAGAACTTTTCCTTCCATTTCTATTTTTTGGAACAGTTTGAGAATAGGTATTAACTCTTATTTAAATGTCTGGTAGAATTCCTCTGGGAAGCCATCTGGCCCTCGACTGTTTTTTGTTGGGAGATTTTTGATTATTGATTCAATCTCTTTGCTGGTTATGGTCTGTTCAAATTTTCTATTTCTTCCTGTTTCAGTTTAGTAGTTTGTATGTTTCTAGGAATTTGTCCATTTCTTCCTGGTTGCTCAGTTTGTTGGCATATCGTTTTTCATAGTAGTCTCTTTAATTGTTTGTATTTCTTTGGTGTTGGTTGTGAGCTCTCCACTTTCATTCGTGATTTTATCTATTTGGGTCCTTTCCCTTTTCCTTTTGACAAGTCTGGCTAGGGGTTTATCACTTTTGTTAATTCTTTTGACGAACCAGCTCTCAGTTTCATTGATTTGTTCTACTGTTTTTGTTTGTTTGTTTGTTTGTTTCTGTATCATTTATTTCTCATCTAATCTTTATTCTTTCCTTTCTTCTGCTGGCTTTAGGCTTTATTAGCTGTTCCTTTTTTGGCTCCTTTAGGTGTAAGGTTAGGTTGTGTATTTGAGACTTTTCTTGCTTCTTGAGGTAGGCCTGTATTACAATATGCCTTCCAAAAGTTTTGGACACTCATGTTTTCATTTTCATATGCTTCCATGTATTTTAAAAATTTCTTATTTAATTTCCTGGTTAATTCATTCATTCTTTAGTGATGGTCTTTAACCTCCATGTATTTGAGGTCCTTCCAAATTTTTCTCATTTACTTCAAGTTTCATAGCATTGTGGTCTGAAAATATGCGTGGTATGATCTCAATATTTTTGTACTTGTTGAGGGCTCATTTTGACCCAGTATATGATCTATTCTGGAGAATGTTTCATGTGCACTCAAAAAGAACGTGTATTCTGCTGCATTAGAATGAAATGTTCTGAATATATCTGTTAAGTCCATCTGACTCAGTATGTCATTCAAAGTCAATATTTTCTTGTTGATTTTCTGCTTAGATGATCTGTCCATTCCTGTCAGTGGGGTGTTAAGGTCCCCTACTATTATTATATTGTTATCAATGAATTTCTTTATGTTTATTAATAATTGATTTATATACTTGTGTGCTTCCAAGAAGGCATAAATATTTACAATTATTATATCTTGATGATAGATCCCTTAATTATGGTATAATGTCCTTCTTCATCTCTTGTTACAGTCTTTGATTTAAAATCTAGTTTGTCTATGTAAGTATGGCTATTCCAGCTTCCTTTTGACATCCATTGGCATGATAAATTGTTCTCCATCACCTCACTTTCCATCCACAGGTGTCTTTAGGTCTAAATTGAGTGTCTTGTAGGCAACAAATAGATGGATCTTGTTTTTTTTAATCCATTGTGATACCCTATGTCTTTTGATTACAGCATTTAGTCCTTTTATATTCAGAGTGAAACAGCAATTTAGTGCCATTTTGTTACCTGTAGAGTTGGTGCTTCTGGTAATGTTCTCAAGTCCTTTCTAGTCTTTGTTGCTTTTGGTCTTTTTTTTCTCCACTCAAAGAGTCCCCTTAAAATTTCCTGTAGGGCTGGTTTAGTTGTTATGAACTCCTTTAGTTTTTTTCTATTTGGGAACTCTTTATAGCTCCTTCTATTCTGAATGACAGCCTTCCTGGATAAAGAATTCCTGGCTGTAATTTTTCCCATTCAGCATGTTGAATATATCCTACCACTTTCTTCTGGCCTGACAAGTGTCTGTGGACTGATCTGCTATGAACCTGATCTATCTTCCCTTGTAGGTCTTTAATCCATTTTGAGAGTATTTTTGTATATGGTGTGAGAAAGTGGTCCAGTCTCATTCTTTTGCATGTATCTGACCAGTTTTACCAACACCATTTGAGGAAACTATCTTTTACCTATTGGATATTCATTGCTGCTTTGGCAAACATTAATGGACCATAGAATTATGGGTTTATTTCAGGGTTTTCTATTCTGTTCTAGTGATGTATGTGTCTATTTTTGTGCCAATACCATACTGTTTTGATAATACAACTTTGTGATATAACTCGAAACCTGGAATGATGATGCATCCAGTTTTGCTTTTCTTTTTAAAAACTGCTTTAGCAATAAAAAATAGAGCTGCCCTATGACCCTGCAATTGCAATACAGGGTATTTACCCCAAAGATACAGATGGAGTGGAAAGAAGGGGCATAGGTACCCCAATGTTCATAGCTACAATGTCCACAATCATCAAACTGTGGAAAGAGCCCAGATGCCCTTCAACAGATGAATGGATAAAGAAGATGTGGTCCATATATACAATGGAATATTACTCATCCATCAGAAAGGATGAATACCCAGCTTTTGTATCGACATGGACGGGTCTGGAGGAGATTATGCTGAGTGAAATAAATCAAGCAAAGAAAGTCAATTATCATATGGTTTCACTTACTTGTGGAACATAAGGAGTAAAATGGAGGACTCTAGGAGAGGGAAAGGAATACTGAATTGGGGTAGATCGGACGGGGAGACGAACTATGAGAGACTGTGGACTCTGAGAAACAAACTGAGGGTTATGGAGGGGAAGGGGGCAGAGGGGAACAGGTGAGCCTCGTGGTGGGTATTAAGGAGGGCATGTATTGCATGGGGCATTGGGTGTGGTGCATAAACAATGAATCTTGGATCACTGAAAAAATAAAGTTAAAAAAATGAAGGGAAAAAAACCTGCTTTAGCTATTCAGGGTCTTTTATGGTTCCATATAAATTTTAGGATTGTTTGTTCTAGCTCTGTGAAAAATGCTGTTGGTATTTTGATAGAGATTACATTAAATGTGTAGATTACTTTGGGTAATAGAGAAATTTTAATAATATTCATTCTTCTAGTCCATGAACATGGATACATGGTGTCTTTCCATTTCTTTGTGTTGCCTTCCATTCCTTTCATCAATGTTTTATAGTTTTCTGAATATAGGTCTTTCACCTCTTTGACTAGATTGATTCCCAGGTATCTTACTATTTTTGGTGCAATGTGAATGGGATTCATTCCCTAATTTCTCTTTCTGCTGCTTCATTATTAGTATATAGAAATGCAACAGATTTCTGTACATTGATTTTGTATCCTGTGACTTTACTGAATTCAGTTCTAGTATTTTTTTTTGGTGGATTCTTTAGGGTTTTCTATGTATAGTATCATGTCATCTGCAAATAGTGAAAGTTTTACTTCTTCCTTATCGATATGGATATGTTTTATATCTTTTTTCATTGTCTTGTTGCTGTGGCTAAAACTTCCAGTACTTTGTTGAATAAAAGTGATGGGAGTAGACATTCTTCTTTTGTTCCTGATCTCAGGGGAAAAGGTCTCAGTTTTTCTCCATTGAGTGTGATGCTTGCTGTGGATTTTTTCTACATATGGCCTTTATTATATTGAGGTATGTTGCCTCTAAACATACTTTGTTGAGGGTTTTTATCATGAATGGATGTTATACTTTGGATGGATGTACAAGTGGATGAAGAATGATTTTTCTTCATCTATTGAAGTGGTCATTTTTTAAATCCTTTCTCTTACTGATGTGATGTATCATGTTGATTTATTTGTGAATATTGAGCCACACTGGCAACCCAGGAGTAAATACCACTTGATTGTGCTGAATTTCTTTTTTAATGTATTATTGAAATCGATTTGTTAGTATTTTGTTGAGGTTATCAGAGATATTGGCCTATAATTCTTTTTTTTTGGAGTATTTTTATCTGGTTTTGGTGACAGGGTGATACTGGTCTCATAGTATGAACTTGGAAGTTTTCCTTCTTTTCTTTTTTTGGAATAGTTTGCAAAGTACAATTATTAACTCTTCTTTAAATGTTTGATAGAATTTGCTTGTGAAGCCATCTGGTCCTGGACTTTTGTTTGTTGGGAGTTTTTTGATTACTGATTCATTTTCATTTCTGGTAATCAGTCTGTTCCAATTTTCTGTTTCTTCCTGCTTCAGTTTTGGTAGTTTATATGTTTCTAGGAATTTATCCACTTCTAAGTTGCCTAGTTTGCCAGCATATAGTATTTCATAATGTTCTCTTACAGTGTTTGGGTTTCTGTGGTGTTGGTTGTTATTTCTCTTTAATTTGTGATTTTGTTTATTTGAATGCTCCCTCTCTATCTCTCTTTTGATGAGTCTAGCTAGAAGTTTATCAATTTTGCAGATCTTCTCAAAGAACCAGATCTTGATTTCACTGATGCGTTCTAGAGTTTTGTTTTTTGTTTTTCTTTTTCTTTTTAGTTTTTATATCATTTATTTCTGCTGTAATTTTTATTATTTCCTTCCTTCTGCTGATTTTGGGTTTTGCTTGTTGTTCTTTTTCTAGCTCATGTAGGTATAAGTTTAAGTTGTTTATTTGGTATTTCTCTTGCTTCTTGAGATAGGCCTGTATTGCTATAAATTTCCCTCTTAGAACCACTTCTGCTGCATCCCAAAGGTTTTAGATCATTGTGTACTTATTTTGTTTGTTTCCGTGTACTTTCTGATTTCTTCTTTGATTTCTTGGTTGACCCATTTATTGTTTAGTAGCATGTTATTTAACCTCCACGTACTTGTGGTTTTTCCAGGTTTTTTCTTATGGTTAATTTCTAGTTTCTTAGCATTGTGCCCACAAAAGATGCATGGTATGACCTTGACATTTTTTAATTCGTTGAGGCTTGTTTTGTCATCTTATATGTGATTTGTTCTGTAGAACATTCCATTTGCAACTTGAAAAGAATGTGCATTCTGCTATTTTAGGATGTTTTAGTTCTGAATATATCTATTAAATCCATCTCGTCCACTGTTTCCTTGTTGTTTTTCTGTTTGGATGATCTGTCCATCAATGTAAGTGGGGTGTTAAAGTTCCCTACTATTATTGCATTACAGTTGATTAGTTAGTTCCTTTATGTTTGTTATTAACTCTTTAGGTATTTGGGTGCTCCCCTGTTGGGTGCATAAATATTTAAAATTGTTATATCTTCTTGTTGGATTTTGCCTTTTATTATTATATAGTGTTTTTTTTTTTACAGTCTTTGTTTTAAAGTTTATTTTGTTCAATATAAGTATTGCTACTCTGGCCTTCTTTTGACCTCATTTGCATGATAAATGTTTCTTTATCTCCTCACTTTCAATATGAGTCTCTTGCAGGCAGCATATAGATGAGTCTTGGTTTTTTAGTCACTCTGTCATCCTATAATACTGAGGATTCTGTTTGCTTTGTTCTAGTGGTGTTTCTGGGCTGTGCCTGACTCTCATAATGAGAACAAAATTATAACCATAAGCTTGGTGGTGACTAGGCTAATACCGAAATTGCTAATTGCAGATTGGTGTGAGATCAGCAGAAGATAGCATGACTGAGCTAAACAGGCAACAAACTCACCAGTGACTGTGTAAATAGCAGTGACCACCAAGAGGATGAAGATCGCCAGGTAAAGGTCCAATCCCAAGGCTAGCTTGATGAATATGGCTCCAGAAAATATATCTGACTAAAAAGAGAACAGTCAGAATGGGAAAGAAACATGCACTGCATCACTTAGCTCTTCATTGATGACTTCCCATTGATATTTGCTGTATCTATACATGGCATCTCTGCAATCCAAATATGAACTCCTTGGAAGCCAGGTCTCATCCTCAGAGGATTAATTATTGGACTGACTATAATGAGGAACAATGAGTAAGTGAACAGAAAGTAAGAAACGTCTACACTATAGCTTGCATAAACTACTCTTTCATGATTGTCTGCATAGAAACAATGATAAAAACTAGAATATTAGATATAAAAGACACAGTAATGATTTTTAAGGAAAAGGATACCTGAGCACATTTGAGTTAGTAGAAAATAAGAAGAAAATACGATAGAGGGGTAATTATGAAGAAAATTTCAGAAACATTGAGAAGAGATGGGATGAAGAGTATGCACAGGTTGAGGGGTTGGCCTTTGACTAAAACAAGGCTCTTCATCTTCAGACTGGTGGAAAGAAGGAAAGACTGAGGCAAATGTAGACTGTTTAAGTGGGGGATGAGTGCTTCATGCTTAAATTTTCTAGATAAAGTGGAGATGAGGCTTTCATATAAGAGGCAGAGGTCTAGTAGATAAAAAAAAGTTGTTAACTATTTAGAATAGTTATTTAGAGGACCAGAGAAAAATCATAAAGAAACACAGGTTTAAGTTTAGGGGCCAGGAGGGGGTCCTGCAGAGATCATGTCTACCCTGTATTACCTGGATGCCTGTGCCTGTAAAGTGTGCTTACCAGCCTCCTGGATCTTTCTTCAACACAAACTTGTGCTGGCCCCACTTGGATCCGCCCCATCCACGCTGATCCTCCCAGGTTCCATATCAAAACCCAAAACCAAACCAAAACCCTAGACACATCACATAAGTATGTTAGTTGGAAACACAGAAGTAAAATCCCTTGGTGCATGCACAGAGTAAGTGGGAAGCTGGATTCAACCAGGTTTGGAGTTCTTGGGGAGTTCAGTGAAATGAAAGATAGACAAAGAAATTGAGATGTGCAGAAGGGCGATTATAAGGATGGATCATGGAATCTAAGAAAAAGGAAAGCATGAGTGAGGTGAGGGAAAGGATAAGATGTCAGGATTCAGAATTGGAAGAATTAAAGGTAAATTTCTTTGTAAAACTTGAATTTGGATATAGTTGAATATGGTCACAGGATACGGTTAACTTTCCCCCCCTAATATTTGAAATAAAACCTGATGTTTTATCATTCTACTAGATATTTGTGTGGGTGAAAAACCTGTTCTTGATTATTTGAGGCTACAACCTGATTCTGAGTTACAAACACAAAGTGCTTTCAGGAACTTTATCACTGGGTTTTCAAGGAATTCAACTGCTATGTAAATTGAGGGAAGATTTAACTTTTTATAAAATTGGATATTTGCAAATTATTTACCATTTCAAAAAAGATACCACCTACTGAGGTGCCACTTATTGTATTTGAGTTGCCACAAAACAAACCTGCATCTGTCTGAATTTATAGCTGTCACATTTGTACTAGTTTACACAGTTGGGGTAGTTATTTAACCACAGCATTAGGCCTTGTATAATCATTCTAAATAACTTGCATATTAAAACACACATTACCAAAAAAAAAAACCCCAAAACAAAAAAACCCCACATTATCATATTATGAGTTTCTTGACTTTAATTTCTCTTATACAGTACAATTAAGGCATTAAATTGTAGTTTTGAAATATACAAGCCTCTATTACCAGTGATTTATTGTGGTAAGATAAATAACATAAAACTTGCCATTTTAGCATGTACAATTCAATGGATTAATTAAATTTACAATGATTATAAAGTATTTCTCATAAAAAAAAGGAACAGCTCATGATCCATAAGATCTGTAGGTTGCATATTAGTTTGTATCAAGGTTAAGTTTCTGATTTTAAAATTTGCAGTGGGTTTTCTAAAAAAATATCAGTGTGTTTAAGACATACAGACTGAAATATTTAGGGCTTAAGATGGATCATGTCTGCAATGATTCTCAATACAGATATTACTAGAGGTTGAGAACCCATGAATAAGATGATGTCTTTCAAACCTAGGACAGGGGAGACTAAAACTGCCCTGTCCTAACTCCTCATAATGATCTGTTTAATGAGTAACTAGAACAGACTCTGTTATTAGAGGGTAATAATACACAAAATGTCATATGTAAGATTAATCACTATTAATATCACTTTAAACATAACCTTGTAGATAAGAATGGACCCCACCCATTGTGTCTTTCCAGCCAACCACAGACCTTGCACAGTTATACCCATGCTCTTGGCCTTTCCTGCTCCTCCATTCAGCTCCTTAAGAATCCATGCTCTCCCTATCACCAGGAACCTTCCACTTCCAGAGATGCACCCCTCAGGGTCCCTTTGGTCACTGTCATTTTGCTCCAGCACCTTGTTCTTGTTCTTTAAAACCACAAACTATAGATGTCAGAGCCAAAGGAAAAGTGGGAGATCACTGAATCCCACCCACTTGTGGAACATAAAGGTTCCTCTGCTTCTCTTGCCCTCTCCCAAATTTTCCATCCTGAGGACTTGTTTAAGCACCCCCTGCCTCCACCGTGAGGATAATGTCCAATTCCACCCAGCTGGGACCACCCTTTTTCCTGTGTGTCCATAGCATGTCTCCTATACTTGTCCACAAAATATATTCCATCTCATAACTTAATATATTTTCATATATTGTCACAGAGTGCTAATGATTTCATGAGTAAAATTTTTATATCCTTAACCATATCGTGAACTCCTAGTGCTCAGGAATCTTTATTATCTCTAGCATAGATACTCAGCAATATACAGTGAGTATTGGAAAATGCTTACATTGCATTAGGAAGTTCATGCCATCTAATCTGAGCAGCTGATTTACTTACAAGGACTCAACAGAAGAGAAATGTAAGGGTCAGCTTCTCTCATGAACTTCCTAGACCATAAACTTGGAGGAAATTATTTCATTAGTCACCAAACATGAAGAGCAAATGTTACTCTTTGTTTTCTTTTTCTTTTTCTTTATTTTATTTTTTATTATGTTCAGTTAGCCACTATATGGTACATAATTAGTTCTTGATGCAGTGTTCAATGATTCAGTAAGTTAAGTATAACACCCAATACTCTTTGTTTTCTACATGTATTGCTGAATCTTCAAATTCATTTCTTTCTCCTCAATTTTTATCTCCAAGAAATTTAGCTTTCTAAAAGCTTTAGAATTCTTCTAAGACTTATTTGTGACATCTGTCTAATAGGGGGAGTCTTAGAAGATAAAATAGAATAAATGTAAGAAGGCAGTTCAATAATATGAAGCATTTTCCTTCTGGTTCATGTGCCAGACCATCAGGCTGAAAATGAAAAGATAAGCCCGGACTGGTTCCGACAGAGAGAGTAAAGAGGTTATTTTGCAGTGGAAAGGTAGGGGACTAGAGAACCCTTCTCCTTTCTACTACTAAATAACTGTGTTACTTGAGTGAGACATTTTGTTTCTTCTGTGCATCTGTGGTTTTTTTTTCATGTACTTAATGAATAGGTGGGTTTACACTCTGGAGCCTCTCATGACTTGTAATTATTTTACTCTATACATGCAGGATTTCTAAGGCTCCTTTTTCCTCCCATAAAAATTTGGTAGAAAGATCCTAGGTAGTTTAAGAATCAATATGGCCAGACACATAAAGGCTTTTGATAGTCTATACACCCATTTCTTTGATTCTAGCATTCTAGCCCCACCAACATAATCTTAAGAATCAAAAATGTCAGGAGCACTGAACTTACTGAGATTCTCAAAGCCACAGAGATGAAGAGGGAGAGGACAGAGAGGTAGATCTGGAGTCGCTTCCCACCAAACCTCTTTCTCAGATATTCTGGCATAGTCATCACCTGCAGAGACAGACATCAACAGGGATTCAACTTCAGAGCCCAGCACATTCATATTATTCAACACTTACTAAGCACCTTTGCACCTGCACATGTGTTACTGTGCATGGTACCTTAGGAATGCAAAAGTGAGAAAAACTGTCTCTTGGGAGAGCAGTGAACCTGGAATAAACACAGGCATTGGAATCTTAGGATCCAGATTGGACATTTACTAGAAATGTGACCTTTGGCAATCCACAATCTCTCTGAACCTCCATTTTCTCATCTGTAAAGTGAGAGTTTAATATGAAAGTAGATGTAAAATACCCACACCACCACCAAATGCATGGTGAATGCTATACAAAAGTTTTTATTATTTTCACCAGTAATGTTACTGTCTAGTAAATACAATATTTATAAATAACAAACCACAATGGATGGTTATAATAAATTGATAATTAAACAAATTGTAAATATATACTTGGGTATATATTTATGTGATTATCTTTTTTAAAATTATTATTATGTTTGGTTAACCAGCATATAGTAGTACATCATTAGTTTTTGATGTGGTGTTCAATGATTCATTAGTTGCATGTAACGCCCAGTGCTCATCCCATCACGTGCCCTCCTTAATACCCATCTATGTGATTATTTTTATTGAAAAGAAGAGAATAGGGGTGCCTGAATGGCTCAGTTTGTTAGGGGTTTGCCTTCGGCTCGGGTCATGATCTCTGAGTTCTGGGATGGAGCCCCACATAGGGCTCCCTGTTTAGTGGTGAGCCTGCTTCTCCCTCTCCCACTCCCCCTGCTTGTGCTCTTGCTCTCTCTCTGCCAAATAAATGAATGATTTAAAAAAAGAGAGAGAATTACATTAAATCTCTACTGAGAGAAAAGTCTGAGGTTATCATTACTGAAATATGGGATTAACTATGTGATGTGTAAGTAGTACGAAGTGCATCTTTCCAGTTTCTTCATAGCAGGTTAAGCTCATGAGTTAATCTCCCTCAGTATAAAAGAATACATATTTACATAATATCAAAAGCAAAGACGGGAGCACTGGTGGCTTAGAAACTGTGTGGAATCCCCCCAAACATGGCAAACCACATCCAAAAATACGTGCATGAGTTCTGTGGCATTGGTCCTTACACCAAGGAGAGCACCCTTCAACAGAAATTGTTCACGCCTGTTACTAGAAAGGACCCAAGATGAGCAAAGAGACAATATATGGTGACCTGCAGAGGTACAAGCCAGAAGGCTCGTCCACTGAGCACCCTCATCCAAGGAATTATTCCAGAATATAGCACCTCATGGTCTGAGCATGAGCATCAGAAGAATAAATGTGGGAGCTAGGCTCAGAGAGGCACAAAATTGGTTGGCAACACTGGTGCTGAAGGGGAGCTAGCATAGCTATGGTATATCCTATGCTTAATTAAAAAAAGAAACCAGAAATCTCAGAATGGCAAAAATTAGAGTGAAGAAAATTACAATGTTTTGGTGAGGATGTGGGAAAATGGGAACCCTCACAATTGTGATCAACAAGAGGGCAGCTGACTGCAGCCATTTTCAAGAGCAATCTGATAGCATTTAGTGAATTTATGTAAGCCCAGAGATCCTGGAGCAACTGATTTTTTTAAAGATTTTATTTATTTATTTGATGGAGCGAGAGAGAGATCACAAGTAGGCAGAGAGGCAGGCAGAGAGAGGAGGAAGCATGCTCCCCGTGGAGCAGGGAGCCCGATTCGGGCCTTGATCCCAGGACCCTAAGATCATGACCTGAGCTGAAGACAGAGGCTTTAACCCACTGAGCCACCCAGGTGCCCGTGGAACAACTGATATTACCCAGGTTTCATGACTAAGCAGAAAGAATGAGTGACTAAATGAATGCTGACAGATGCATGAGAACACTTGCAAATACTCACGTCTGCCTTGATGTATATGGGGACAAAGACCCAAGCTAGAACCAGCAACAGCAGCAAAGCCTGCAAAAACAAAAACAAAAACAAAAACAAGAAAACAAGAAACAAACAAAAAAATGAAACCAACCAAAAAATAAACAAAACAATACAAAAAAACCCACAAACACACAAAACCCAGAAAAGAGTATGAAGTTCAAGAGGCTTGGGTTGACGGACCTATCTCTTCATGAGCCGTGACTCTGAAAATAAAATAAATTTGCATGGATCCTGTCCCACTCAACCAATTATGAGCCCAAGACAACTGTAGATTCCTTTCCTCTGTTTCCATGATTCAGATACCACACCTTCCTGGGGCTTAAGGTGGGACAAAAGATGTGTTATAAAATGGAAAGACGATAAGACATTGAAAAGCCCAGCTGGACCCCTGGAAGGTCATACAATATTTGCTAAAAAGAATAATTCTTGAATGGAAGGAAGTATATACAGAGTGGCAAAGCAATGAGAAAACAATTTGGTGATAGAATATTCCCACTGTACCCCAAGTCTTGCCACATATAATAATGATAATATTATAATTTTGTATTAACATTACTATTTATAAAGAATCTTCACATATATCACTCATGCTGTCCTCACAACAATCAGTGGGGCAGATATGATAAGCAGTTATTTCTCTTTTATGGAAGGGGAACCTCAACCTCACAGAGATTAAGGAAGTCCAAGGTCAGAGGCTAAAAGAGCCAGGCTCTTGGCAACCTGATAATCACACCTACTGGGGCCATAGTGCATGTTGTTCATGTCTCTGGAAGCTGGACCCATTGTGGAGTTTATGGCACTATCAAAACAAAACTTGGGCCATAGGGCATGTCTGGAGACTTGGTCCATTGTGGAGTCCCTGATACTACTAAATCAAAGCTAGGGGCAAAATTTTCAACAGGGGAGGGATACAAGCATTTTTGATGACTCAACATCATTTTCTAAGCTCATCCACGCACGATCTGTTTACATGTTCACAGTGATCTGACTTTTTTCCACATAAGCATCTCCTTCTTTTTTTTTTAATTTTATTTTTATTCTTTGCCCAAGGGGTACAGGTCTGTGAATCATCAGGCTTACATCTTTCACAGCATTCACCAAAGCACAAACCCTCCCCAATGTCCATAACCCATCCACCCTATCCCTACCCTCCCACCCCCCAGTAACCCTCAGTTTGTTTTGTGAGATTAGGAGTCTCTTATGTTTGTCAGCATCTCCTTCTGACTGAAATGCATACACATGTACATGCAAACCATAAAGGATACAAGAACAGAAAAACCTTAGGCAACTCAAGAAATATTACTGCATGTGTCCAGCCAAGTACTAGATGATGGGATGATATGTGTGACATGAGAGGAGATGGTCCCTTACTTAAAGGACTTAGTGTCTAAACAAGGGGGCCCAGCTTCTACTAGTGAAAAAGTAATAGAGCAATTAGAAACTCAATCACAAAGCCTTGCAGATTCTACTATCTCTAAATCATTCACTCCTTACTCTGTGGTCACTTCCTTACCCAGGTCCTACTTGGTCAGTTTCTGTTCATCTGTCTAGTATCAGCTCCAGGAGGGTTTCTATGACATGTGCCAAGTCTCACCCATCATCTGGGATGGATGCCTCTCCTGTGCGAGCTCTCTCAACATTCCATGTGTACTTCTCTCCTTGTACTTTCTACACCATAGTGAACATGCATCTGTCTCTCCCAATGGGATGTAAGCTTCTCAAAAGAAGGGACCATTGCTTTTTTTTTTTAAATAATTTTTTATTTTTATTCTTTGCCACAGGGGTACAGGTCTGTGAATCATCAGGCTTACATCTTTCACAGCATTCACCAAAGCACAAACCCTCCCCAATGTCCATAACCCATCCACCCTATCCCTACCCTCCCACCCCCCAGTAACCCTCAGTTTGTTTTGTGAGATTAGAAGTCTCTTATGGTTTGTCTCCTTCCCCATCCCATCTTGTTTCATTATTTTTCCCTCCCTACCCCCCACAACCCCCCACCCTGCCCCTCAAGTTCCTCATATCAGAGAGATCATATGATAATTGTCTTTCTCTGATTGACTTATTTCGCTCAGCATAATACCCTCCAGTTCCATCCATGTCGTTGCAAACGGCAAGATTTCGTTTCTTTTGATAGCTGCATAGTATTCCATTGTATATATATACCACATCTTCTTTATCCATTCATCTGTTGATGGACATCTAGGTTCTTTCCATAGTTTGGCTATTGTGGACATTGCTGCTATAAACATTCGGGTGCACGTGCCCCTGAGGATCACTACCTTTGTGTCTTTAGGATAAATACCCAGTAGTGCGATTGCTGGGTCGTAGGGTAGCTCCATTTTCAACTTTTTGAGGAATCTCCATACTGTTTTCCAGAGTGGCTGCACCAGTTTGCATTCCCACCAACAGTGTAGGAGGGTTCCCCTTTCTCCGCAACCTCGCCAACATCTGTCATTTCCTGACTTGTTGATTTTAGCCATTCTGACTGGTGTAAGGTGGTATCTCGCTGTGGTTTTAATTTGTATTTCTCTGATGCCGAGTGATGTTGAGCACTTTCTCATGTGTCTGTTGGCCATTTGGATGTCTTCTTTGGAGAAATGTCTGTTCATGTCTTCTGCCCATTTCTTGACTGGGTTATTTGTTTTATGGGTGTTGAGTTTGAGAAGCTCTTTATAGATTTTGGATACTAGCCCTTTATCTGATATGTCATTTGCAAATATCTTCTCCCATTCTGTCAGTTGTCTTTTGGTTTTGTTGACTGTTTCCTTTGCTGTGCAAAAGCTTTTAATCTTGATGAAGTCCCAATAGTTCATTTTTGCCCTTGCTTCCCTTGCCTTTGGTGAGGTTCCTAGGAAGAAGTTGCTGCGGTTGAGGTCGAAGAGGTTGCTGCCTGTGTTCTCCTCGAGGATTTTGATGGATTCCTTTCTCACATTGAGGTCTTTTATCCATTTTGAGTCTATTTTTGTGTGTGGTGTCAGGAAATGATCCAGTTTCATTTTTCTGCATGTGGCTGACCAGTTTTCCCAACACCATTTGTTGAAGAGACTGTCTTTTTCCCACTGGACATTCTTTCCTGCTTTGTCGAAGATTAGTTGACCATAGAGTTGAGGGTCCATTTTTGGGTTCTCTATTCTGTTCCACTGGTCTATGTGTCTGTTTTTGTGCCAGTACCATACTGTCTTGATGATGACAGCTTTGTAATAGAGCTTGAAATCTGGAATTGTGATGCCGCCAACTTTGCTTTTTTTTTTCAACATTCCTTTGGCTATTCGGGGTCTTTTCTGGTTCCATATAAATTTTAGGATTATTTGTTCCATTTCTTTGAAGTAAATTGCTGGTATTTTGATGGGGATTGCATTAAATGTGTAGATTGCTCTAGGTAGCATAGACATTTTCACAATATTTATTCTACCCATCCATGAGCATGGAATGTTTTTCCACTTCTTTGTGTCTTCCTCAATTTCTTTCATGAGTACTTTATAGTTTTCTGAATACAGATTCTTTGCCTCTTTGGTTAGGTTTATTCCTAGGTATCTTATGGTTTTGGGTGCAATTGTAAATGGGATTGACTCTTTAATTTCTCTTTCTTCTGTTTTGTTGTTGGTATATAGAAATGCAACTGATTTCTGTGCATTGATTTTATATCCTGACACTTGACTGAATTCCTGTATGAGTGCTAGCAGTTTTGGAGTGGAGTCCTTTGGGTTTTCCACATAAAGTATCATATCATCTGCAAAGAGTGAGAGTTTGACCTCTTCCTTGCCGATTTGGATGCCTTTTATTTCTTTTTGTTGTCTGATTGCTGAGGCTAGGACTTCTAGTACTATGTTGAATAGCAGTGGTGATAGTGGACAGCCTTGCCGTGTTCCTGACTTTAGGGGAAAAGCTCTCAGTTTTTCTCCATTGAGAATGATATTCGCTGTGGGTTTTTCGTAGATGGCTTTGATGATATTGAGGTATGTACCCTCTATGCCTACACTATGAAGAGTTTTGATTAAGAAAGGGTGCTGTACTTTGTCAAATGCTTTTTCAGCATCTATTGAGAGGATCATATGGTTCTTGTTCTTTCTTTTATTAATGTCTTGTATCACATTGATTGATTTGCGAATGTTAAACCAACCTTGCATCCCAGGAATAAATCCCACTTGGTCGTGGTGAATAATCCTTTTTATGTGCTGCTGGATCCTATTGGCTAGTATTTTGTTGAGGATTTTTGCATCCGTATTCATCAAAGATATTGGTCTGTAATTCTCCTTCTTGATGGGGTCTTTGCCTGGTTTGGGGATCAAGGTAATGCTGGCCTCATAAAAGGAGTTTGGAAGTTTTCCTTCCAATTCTATTTTTTGGAACAGTTTCAGGAGAATAGGTATTAATTCTTCTTTAAATGTTTGGTAGAATTCCCCTGGGAAGCCGTCTGGCCCTGGGCTCTTGTTCGTTGGGAGATTTTTGATGACTGCTTCAATCTCCTTACTGGTGATGGGTCTATTCAGGTCTTCAGTTTCTTCCTGGTTCAGTTTTGGTAGTTTATATTTCTCTAAGAATGCATCCATTTCTTCCAGATTGTCAAATTTGCTGGTGTAGAGTTGCTCATAATATGTTCTTAGAATTGTTTGTATTTCTTTGGTGTTGGTTGTGATCTCTCCTCTTTCATTCATGATTTTATTAATTTGAGTCCTTTCTCTTTTCTTTTGGATAAGTCTGGCCAGGGGTTTATCAATCTTATTAATTCTTTCAAAGAACCAGCTCCTAGTTTCATTGATTTGTTCCACTGTTCTTTTGGTTTCTATTTCATTGATTTCTGCTCTGATCTTTATGATTTCTCTTCTCCTGCTGGGTGTAGCCTTTCTTTGCTGTTCTTTCTCTAGCTTTTGTAGGTGTAGAGTTAGGTTGTGTACTTGAGACCTTTCTTGTTTCTTGAGAAAGGCTTGTATTGCTATATACTTTCCTCTTAGGACTGCTTTTGCTGTATCCCAAAGATTTTGAACAGTTGTGTTTTCATTTTCATTTGTTTCCATGAATTTTTTTAATTCTTCTTTAATTTCCTGGTTGACCCATTCATTCTTGAGTAGGGTGTTCTTCAGCCTCCATGTATTTGAGGTCTTTCCAACTTTCCTTTTGTGGTTGAGTTCTAGTTTCAGAGCATTATGGTCTGAAAATATGCAGGGAATGATCCCAATCTTTTGGTACCTGTTGAGACCTGATTTGTGACCCAGAATATGGTCTATTCTGGAGAATGTTCCATGTGCACTGGAGAAGAATGTGTATTCTGTTGTTTTGGGATGGAATGTTCTGAATATATCTGTGATGTCCAACTGGTCCGGGGTGTCCTTTAAAGACTTTATTTCCTTGTTAATCTTTTGCTTTGATGATCTGTACATTTCAGTAGTGGGGGTGTTCAAGTCCCCTACTAATATTGTATTCTTGTCAATGTGTTTCTTTGATTTTGTTATTAATTGGTTTATATAATTGGCTGCTCCCATGTTAGGGGCATAGATATTTATGATTGTTAGATCTTCTTGTTGGACAGATCCTTTTAGTATGATATAGTGTCCTTCCTCATCTCTTATGATATTCTTTGCCTTAAAGTCTAGTTTATCTGATATAAGGATTGCCACTCCAGCTTTCTTTTGCTGTCCATTGGCATGGTAAATTGTTTTCCATCCCCTCACTTTAAATCTGGAGGTGTCTTTGCGTGTAAGATGAGTTTCTTGTAGACAGCATATCGATGGGTCTTGTTTTTTTATCCATTCTGATACCCTGTGTCTTTTAGTTGGGGCATTTAGTCCATTTACATTCAGAGTAACTATTGAGAGATATACATTTAGAGCCATTGTATTGCCTGTAAGGTGACTGTTACTGTATATTGTGTTTCTTCCTTTCTGGTCTATGTTTCTTTAAGGTCTCTTTGCTTAGAGGACCCCTTTCAATATTTCCTGTAGGGCTGGCTTGGTGTTTGCAAATTCCTTGAGTTTTTGTTTGTCCTGGAAGATTTTTATCTCTCCTTCTATTTTTAGTGACAGCCTAGATGGATATAGTATTCTTGGCTGCATATTTTTCTCGTTTATTGTNTCTGAATATATCATGCCAGCTCTTTCTGGCCTGCTAGGTCTCTGTGGATAGGTCTGCTGACAGTCTAATATTTCTACCTTTGTATGTTGTAGACCTCTTGTTCCGAGCTGCTTTCAGGATTTTCTCTTTGTCACTAAGACTTGTAAGTTTTACTATTAGATGACGGGGTGTGGACCTATTTTTATTAATTTTGGGGGGGCTTCTCTGTGCCTCCTGGATTTTGATGCTTGTTCCCTTTGCCAGATTAGGGAAATTCTGTATTAAGATCTGCTCCAATATACCTTCTGGCCCTCTCTCAATCTCGTCCTCTTCTGGGATCCCAATTATTCTAATATTGTTTCGTCTTATGGCATCACTTATCTCTCGAATTCTCTCCTCATGGTCCAGTAGTTGTTTGTCTCTCTTTTCATCCTCTTCTTTTTTCTCTGACATTTTGTCTTCTAAATCACTAATTCTGTCTTCTGCTTCATTTATCCTAGCAGTAAGGGCCTCCATTTTCTTTCTTTTTTAATTTTAATTTTATTTTTATTCTTTGCCACAGGGGTACAGGTCTGTGAATCATCAGGCTTACATCTTTAACAGCATTTACGAAAGCACAAACCCTCCCCAATGTCCATAACCCATCCACCCTATCCCTACCCTCCCACCCCCCAGTAACCCTCAGTTTGTTTTGTGAGATTAGGAGTCTCTTATGGTTTGTCTCCTTCCCCATCCCATCTTGTTTCATTATTTTTCCCTCCCTACCCCCCACAACCCCCCACCCTGCCCCTCAAGTTCCTCATATCAGAGAGATCATATGATAATTGTCTTTCTCTGATTGACTTATTTCGCTCAGCATAATACCCTCCAGTTCCATCCATGTCGTTGCAAATGGCAAGATTTCATTTCTTTTGATAGCTGCATAGTATTCCATTGTATATATATACCACATCTTCTTTATCCATTCATCTGTTGATGGACATCTAGGTTCTTTCCATAGTTTGGCTATTGTGGACATTGCTGCTATAAACATTCGGGTGCACGTGCCCCTGAGGATCACTACCTTTGTGTCTTTAGGATAAATACCCAGTAGTGCGATAGCTGGGTCATAGGGTAGCTCCATTTTCAACTTTTTGAGGAATCTCCATACTGTTTTCCAGAGTGGCTGCACCACCTAATCAAAACAGTGTCTCCATTTTCAATTGCACCTCATTAATAGCTTTTTTGATTTCAGCTTGGTTAGATTTCAGTTCTTTTATTTCTCCAGAAAGGTTTTTTATTTCTTTAGTGAGGGCTTCTCTATTATCTTCCATGTTTTTTTCAAGCCCAGCCAGCACCTTGAGAATCGTCATTCTGAACTCTAGTTCTGTCATATTACTAATATCCACATTGATTAGGGACCATTGCTTTGTATATTTTTCTATTCTCTGTATCTAATTCAGAGCTGGACACATAGGGTAATAGCTTAGGGAGGGAAAAAAGGGGAGGGGTAAAATGATCAAGAAGGTCAAGTGAAAGTGGGGATTGAGTCATATAGCAATGACATTCTTGGTGGGAATACTGCTTGAGCAAAATCTCAGAGGTGGGGAATAATGGGACTGGACTGGCTCAGGCAGGCAGAATGGGGCCACACAGGGAAGGCCCTGAGTTTCAAACAATGTGTAGGTTACGATGAAAAATAGAAATCAAATCAAGGAGGAGTTTATCCTATAGAGACTCCCAGAAAAACATACCTGGACAGAGTTTGGATTTAAAGGAAAAAAGCCTATCATGTCACTTACATTCCATTCAAATGCTGCAGTGGCAATTCCTGAAGCTGCTCCTGTCCCGGCCAGCCCCACAAAGTGGCCACTGCCAATGTTACTAGCAAAGAGAGAGGCTCCCATCTGGAATCCAAGAGAATAGACGAGTGTCAAAGTTAAGAGACCCAAATCAGATTCCTTGACAACAGGTATGTATTGAGATGCTTCCATCATGCCTCCTTAGTGCAGGAGTCCTGTGGACTGATCCAACCATTCACCAGTTTTTGTGTGGTTGGTAAGCTGAAAATGTTTTTTATATTTTTGAATGGTTAAAAAAACTAACAAAGAGTCATATTATGTGAAATGTGAAATTATATGAAATTCAAATTTCAATGTTTATCAATAGTTTTATGGGGACACAGCTGGGCTTGTTGGTTTTTCATATTCATTCTGGCTGTTTCTGTACTACAGCAGCAGAGTTATGTGGTTGCGATGGACTGTATGGCTCATAAACTCTAAAATACTTACAGTCTGGCACTTTACAGAGCAGCCAGCAGGGGAGCATTAATTTATCTACCTAGATACTCTGGTTTGAGCCTGTCCTTGGCCAAGAACTGCCAGACCTCCTATTGGCCCCTCCACTCATTCTTAAGGACTGCAAAGGTGGGTGGAAGGAAGTTTCTCTTCATTCTCCCAACCCTAAGGAGTCTCTTCTCACCTATTTCTTCTTCCATCACAATGTCTACTGTGTTTAAGTCTCAAAGATAAAGAGAAATCTTATGAGTAGGCAGGGACAAGCACTAGTCTTGACAAAACAGTATTGGGGTGTGGGACTGCTGCAATGCTCATTCTCCCATTCCCACTTTTCCAGCTCTCCATAAAATCACCTTTTTTCTTCAGACATTTGGGTCCAGGGGATGGGATTGAGTTCATTTGTGGCTATGGGATTGGTTGAACCTTGAATGTTTCATAAAACCAGTATTAAGAAGACGATGTCTGATTGGACACTCCAGTAAAAATCCATCTCAAGCTTGCAGTTGGCCTGCTTCAACCACTCTAGCCAAGTAATTTCCCAGTCTCCACTTTCATTCCTACAACTTAGTCAGCAGATCCATGAAGGAAGAATGTACCGTGCACCCACTGTATTACCCAACCCTTGCTGACACTGTATGGATTCAGAGAAGAAGATTTACCCTCTGGTGCAATGGGACTCTTGCTAAGGAGGTCAGACATAAAACCCAACAAGGAAGAGATCAACTGGGCAAGAGTCAAAGAGGCATCGCCATTCACAACATCACAGGGAACCCACAACCCCTATCATAACTGCATGGATCATAAGGACTAGGCAGGCCAGAATGCAGGGTGAGACTTCTCAGATGAGGCGGGGCTTGAGCTGAATGTTGAAGGAGGAGAGCAGAAAGGGGGATACTAATCCAAACAAGAGGGGCAGCACTGGTTCAGGACTAGGAACAAAGAAGGAATGTGTTGGGAATGATAAGGAGCCAAGGCAGAAGAGTCTTGATGAGCACCAGGGGAAAAAATGTGACACAGTTGAACTGAATCTTCTCGAATGCCACATCACACTTGCTCTCATAATGGGTGACACACTGTCATTTACTAGAATGACAGGGCAGAACCTTGGGGTCAGGGATTTAGGAAGAGACACCAGCAAGTAGGCAACAAATGCATATCAGAAACTAAGCATTACCAATGTTTTTTTTAATTCACTCTAAAACACGCACACAGGGAATTTATCTCTGGGAAACTCTGGCCCACTTACCGGCCACCAGGCTATATCTCGACCAGCCAAGAAGAAACCTCCAATGGTGCCCCGGTTGGTCTTCAGCATCGCCTAAGCAGAAGGGAAGACATGTGAGGGTCAAACAACTACAGCGTCACCCATGATGCTACAGATGCTCTGGCTACAGTGTTCATAGTGGTCAATCTTTCAGCACTCTTGAAGAAAAACATTTTCCTAGAAACTGTGATATAACATTAATTTTTAAAAGGATTTCAAAATCACAGTTTCATAGAAATGGAAGGACTTTAAGAAATCATCTTCCCCAACTTCTGTTCTAATTGCTCTCTTTATTTTCATTTATGAAAGCGAAGTGGGGTGTTACTAAAGCTGTACTTGGAAGTAAATTTCAGCCTTACACTTATTACTAAAAATAAAGGATGAATGTAAATTAATTAAGCACCCAACTGATTCATTTGGAAAGTGATCAAAAGAATAAAAGAAAATAAAAGAAATGAGATAAAAATGACATCTTTCTTCATTATGCCAGGAGCTGGAGATGCTGAACAGAGTAAGTCTGAAGTTCTCACTGCTGGCTCTGTTCAAATGATGGGGTTGGTAGGAGAATAAAATAACTGAATAAACATTATTTATGTCACACTCAAGACAATGATTCTGAGAGAAGGATAATGAAATCTGACAGCTGTTAATATTCCCTTAGCTTTGTCACAGTGTCACACCACACTCCTCCCTCCCTTAGACATTTTAACCCTAAGCTTGGTGTCTACCCTGAATACTCCATTGAACTCCCTACATACCCACAGCCCGACAGCCATCACCACCACGAAGTAGATGACAATGACAGAGATGTCAGCAGCATTTTGGATGCGCTCTGACATCTCAGGAGGACCCAGGGTCCCAGTCACGGTGCTAGGGCTTAATGTGCTGGCCATGGCTGCAGGTGGAACTTTCCCATCCCAGGGATGGCCCTTTCTTTATATGCTCTGGGTTAATAATCAACCTTGAGCAGACGGGGCACACTATCAGAGCCAGCTCCTGGATATTTGGACCTTTAAACCTCTTTGAAGCTCTGAGACCCTGGTTCTCCAGCAGTCAGTGTTGAATTAAGTGGATTGTGGGAATGAGCAGTGAAAGATAAGAAACAGAATAAGAATTGCAGATAAAGAGTTGGGGGTTCACTAAGTGGAAAGATGGGTTTTAAAGATTGACTAGGTTGCATGAAGATTAGGGAGAGATGACAGGGACAAGGAAGGAAGGAGGACAGAGTGAAGTGCCAAGAAAAGAGCCAAGAGGGACAGGGGGTGCGGGTCCTTCCTGGGACAGATAAGATTCTTCATCATGGAAATATATCTCTTGATAGTGAAGCTGATTGTGCATTTCTTGGGTTCCAAAGTCTCATATTTCTCTAGAACAAGTAATCAAGTCGGTTTTATATGACACATTAGGACCGTGGTGGCCCATGCAGGAAAGGGAAATGGCTCTACCAGCAGGACTGTTGTGGGGCTGAACTAGAGGTTTTGACAATGAGTGAATCAATCTAAAAGCATGTAATAGTGATTCTTTGATTGGTACTTCTAATGCAACCCTTTTCAAAGCTGAATAATAATATACCATTGCACGTGTATAACCCATTTTGTTTATCTGGGGGCCCAGGACCCCATCAGCTTACTGAAGTTAAAAGTAAAGCATCACCATTTTTCTTCCCTCCATATTTTTTGTAAAATAATGTGGTAAAGTATACATAACATCAAATTTGCCATTGTTGGCATTTTTTAAAGTAAGCTCAACACCCAGTGTGGGGCTTGAACTCATGACCCCAAGATCAAGATCACATGCTTCACTGAATGAGCCACCAGGCACCCCCCACTGTCATTTTTTAAGTGTGTAATTCAGTGGCATTAAGAACATTTTCAATATTGTGCAACTGTTACCATGATCCATTTTCAGATCTTTGTCATCATCCCTAACAGAAGTTCTCTACCTAATAAATGATAACTCTGTGTTCCTTCCACTTCCCAACCTTTGGTAGTCTCTATCCTACTTTCTGTCTCTCTGAATTAGCCTGTTCTAGGTACCTCAAATAAGTGGAATCATATAATATTTGTCCTTATGGGTCCGACATTTTTCCTCTTAGTGTGAAGTTCTCGAAATTCATTCGTGTTGTAGCATATATCCACACTGCATTCTTTTTCAAAGTAAGTAACATTCCATTGCATGTATAAATCACATTTTGTTTATCCATTTATTTGCTCATGAACATTTGGGTTATTTGTATCTTTTAGCTATTGTGAATAACATAGCTATGAACATGGGGGACAAGTATCTGTTTGAGTGTCTGCATCCAATTTTTTTGAGTACCCACCCAGAAACGGAATTGCTAGTTCTTATGAGAATTCTGTATTTAACATTTTAAGGAAACACTACATTGTTTTCAACAGTAACTGCATCTTTTCACTTTCCTACCAGCAATGCACAAGATTTCCAATTTCTCCATAGACTCACCAACATGTGTTATTTTCAATTTTTAAAATTATAACCATCCTTGTAGGTGTGAAGTATCTCATTGTGGTTTTGATTTGTACTTCAATTTTTTATTCTTGGAGAGAGGGAGAGAGAGAGAAAGAGAGAAAGAGTGCATATACCTGTAGGGGGGAGGGGCAGAGTAAGAGAGAGAGAGAACTTAAACTGGCTCCATATTCAGCACGGAGTCTGTAGCTGGGCTCAATCTCACAACCCCAAGATCATGACCTGAGCAGAAATCAAGAGTTGGATGCTTAACCAATGCTCCTTCAATTGATTTTGTTTTGTTTGTTTGCTTTCCCTACTTGTTATTTTGTTTATCTCTGATCTAGTCTTTATTATTCCTTATGGTGTAAAATTTGGTTATTGGATTTTTTTCCAGATCTTTTTTCCCCAGAAACCTGATTTATTTGTAAATTTGCACAACATCATCATTCAAGCTGGATTTGACCCTACAGTTGTGTGGGGTTTTTAGGCAGAGGTATTAGCTTGGCTTTTCAGAACACATCTGGGGTTCACTCATAAAACAAGTAGGGGGAAACCATGAGGGGAGAAGGCCACTGTCAGACAGGATCTGCAGTCAAAACCAGTCCATTCTGTATGCACAGTCCACATGCCCAGTGCTTGTGTGCAAATAAATTCACCTTTAAGTCAGCCAGGTAAGGCTCTTCTCACCTCAGAGTGAGTTGATCTGGAAGCTAAAGCACTGTGTGTAAGGTTCTGGAGGCCAGTCTCAGCATCCAGGACCCATCCCCATGAGGACCTCCATGCAGAAGATAGTCAAGCGCCATTTTGAAGACAACAGTTTCATCTGAACATGGGAGATGAGCTGTAACTTCTGGCCTTGGATGAAGATGGAAAACCCTCTGCGCTGATAGGCAGCTAGGCTCAGGCATTCCATTCTGTTTCTGCCATGCACTCTTGAACCAGTTCTCTGGCATGAATGATGCCTCGTTTTAGTCTCTCCATGGGCGCTCTTGCTCTCCGCATAAGTGGGTCTGTTCTCTTTTCCCAACTCCTCAATTATGGCCAGCAGCTCAACATATTTGCTTCTGGGTACTTGGCTGTTCTCTGTTCCCTTGGTGTAGCCAAGAGATGGCAGCCTATAGTCACTCAGCAGCTGGCGGCACTGTCAGGAATTCACCATACTGGTGGACCGCAGGTGGGCACTCCCAGCGCTGTTGAGGGAGACGGCAGGTATGCGCATGGCCAAGTTTGGTTTGAAAGACATACCCCTGCATCAACAGATGAATGGATAAAGAAGATGTGGTCCATATATACAATGGAATATTACTCAGCCATCAGAAAGGATGAATACCCAACTTTTGCATCAATATGGATGGGTCTATAGAAGATTATGCTGAGTGAAATAAATCAAGCAGAGAAAGTCAATTATCATATGGTTTCACTTTATCATATTGTTTCCTGTCCTGTTGATTTTGGCTATTCTAACTGGTGTAATGTGTTATCTCAATGTGCTTTTGATTTGAGTTTCCCTGTTGGGTAGTGATGATGAAAATTTTTTCATGTGTCTGCTAGCCATTTGTATGTCTTCTTTGGAGAAGTGTCTGTTCATGTCTTCTGCCCATTTTTTGACATGATTACCGGTTTTTTGGGCATTGAGTTTTATAGATCTTGGATATCAGCCCTTTTTCCTGTAGTGTCATTTGCGAATATCTTCTCCCATTCTGTGGGTTGCCTCCTTGTTTTGTTGACTGTTTCCTTTTCTGTGCAGAAACTTTTTATCTTGATGAAGTCCCAAAAGTTCATTTTTGCTTTAGTTTTTTTTTTAAGATTTTATTTATTTATTTCACAGAGGGAGAGAGATCACAAGGAGGCAGAGAGGCAGGCAGAGAGAGAGAGGGGGAAGCAGGCTCCCCGCTGAGCAGGGAGCCTGATGTGGGCCTCGATCCCAGGACCCTGAGATCATGACCTGAGCTGAAAGCAGAGGCTTTAACCCACTGAGCCACCCAGGTGCCCATGCTTTAGTTTTCCTTGCCTTTGGAGACGTGTCTTGAAAGAAGTTGCTGTAGCCAATGGCGAAGAGGTTACTGCCTATGTTCTCCTCTTGGATTTGGATAGATTCCTACCTCACTTTGAGGTCTTTCATCCATTTCGTTTGTCTTTGTGTATGGTGTGAAAGAATGGTTGAGTTTCATTCTTCTATAAATATCTGTCCAATTTTCCCAGCACCACTTACTGAAGAGACTGTCTTTTCCATTGGATATTTTTTCCTGCTTAGTCGAAGATTATTTGACCATAGAGTTGAGGGTCCATCTCTGGACTCTCCACTCTGTTCCATTGGTCTATGTGTCTGTTTGTGTGCCAGTACCAAGCTGTCTTGATCACAGCTTTGGAGTAAAGCTTGAAATCAGGCAATGTGATGCTCCCAGTGTTGTTTTTCTTTTTCACCATTTCCTTAGCTATTTGGGGTCTTTTCTGGTTCCATACAAATTTTAGGATTGTTTGTTCCAGCACTTTGAAAAATGTCACTGGAATTTTCACCAGGATGGCATTGAAAGTATAGATTGCTCTCAGAAGTATAGACATTTAACAATGTTTATTCTTCTAATCCATGAGCATGGAATCTCTTCCCATCTTTTTGTGTCTTCTTCAATTTCTTTCATGAGTGTTCTGTAGTTCCTCAAGTACAGATCCTTTACCTCTTTGGTTCGGTTTATTCCAAGGTATCTTATGGTTCTTGGTGCTATAGTAAATGGAATTGATTCTCTAATTTCCCTTTCTATATTTTCATTGCTAGTGTATAAGAAAGCAACTGATTTCTATGCATGGATTTTGTATCCTGCCACATTATTGAATTGCTCTATGAGTTCTAGTAGTTTGGGGATGGAGTCTCTTGGGTTTTCCATATAAAGTATCATGTTATCTGTGAAGAGAGAGAGTTTGACTTCTTCGTCAATTTGAATACCTTTTATTTCTTTTTGTTGTCTGATTGCTATTGCTAGGACTTCTAGTACTATTTTGAACAACCGTGGTGAGAGTGGGCATCCTTGTCGTGTTCCTGATCTCAGTGGGAAGGCTGTCAGATTTTCCCCATTGAGAATGATATTCGCTGTGAGTTTTTCATAGATAGATTATAGGAAGTTGAGGAATATTCCTTCTATCCCTAGACTCTGAAGAGTTTTAATCAAGAATGGATGCTGTATTTTGTCAAATGCTTTTTCTGCAAAGATTGAGAGGACCATGTGGTTCTTCTGTCTTCTCTTATTGATTTGTTTTCTATGACATTGATTGATTTGTGGATGTTGAACACTTGCATCCCAGGGATAAATCCCACCTGGCCATGGTGGATAATCCTTCTAGTGTAATGTTGGATCCTATTAGGTAAGATCATGTTGAGAATCTTGGCAACCATATTCATCAGGGATATTGGTCTGAAATTCTCCTCTTTGATGGGGTCTTTGCCTGGATTGGGGATTAAGGTAATGCTGGCTTCCTAGGAAGAGTCCGGAAGTTTCCCCTCTGTTCCTATTTTTTGGAAGAGCTTCAGAAGAGGTATTATTTCTTCTCTGAATGTTTGCTAGAATTCCCCAGGGAATCCGACAGGTCCTAGACTCTTGTTTTTTTGAGAGGTTTTTGATCACCGCTTCCATCTCATTACTAGATATTGGTCTATTAAGGTTGTCAATTTCTTCCTGTTTCAGTCTTGGAAGTTTATAGGTTTCTAGGAATGCATCTATTTCTTCTAGGTTGCTTAACGTATTGGCATATAACTGTTGATAACAGTTTCTGATGATTGCTTCTATTTCCTTGGTGTTAGTCGTGATCTCTCCCCTTTCATTCATAATTTTATTAATTTGGGTCCTCTCTTTTCTTTCGGATTAGTTTGGCCAGTGGTTTATCGATTTATTAATTCTTTCAAAGAACCAGCTTCTAGTTTCATTGATGTGTTCTACTGTGTCTCTGGTTTCTAACTCATTGATCTCTGCTCTAATCTTAATTATTTCCCTTTTTGTGCATGGGGTTGGCCTAATCTGTTGTTGATTTTCCAGTTCTTTAAGGTATAAAGATAGTTGGTGTATTTGGGATCTTTCAGTTTCTTTTGAGTGAGGCTTGGATGGCTATGTATTTCCCCTTTAGGACTGTCTTTGCCATATCTCCTAGGTTTTGGACTGATGTGTCTTCATTCTCATTGGTTTCCATGAATTGTTTAAGTTCTTTTTTGATTTCCTGGTTGGTCCAAACGTTCTTGAGCCGGATGGTCTTTAGCTTCCAAGTGTTTAAATTCCTTCCAAACTTTTTCTTGTGGTTGAGTTCCAATTTCAAAGCACTGTGGTCCGAGAATAGGCAGGGAGTAATCTCAATCTTTTGGTATTGGTTGAGCCCTGATTTGTGACACAGTATGTGGTCTATTCTGGAAAAAGTTCCATGTGTGCTCGAGAAGAATGAGTATTCTGTTGTTTTAGGGTGGGATGTTCTGTATATATCTATGAGATCCATCTGATCCAATGTGTCATTCAAAGCTCTTGTTTCTTTGTTGATTTTCTGTTTAGATGATCTGTCTATTGCTGAGAGGGGTGTGTTAAGATCTCCTACAATTAATGTATTCATATTAATATAACTCTTTATTTTGTTTAACAGTTGGTTTATGTAGTTGGCTGCTCCCATGTTGGGGGCATAAATATTTACAATTGTTCAATCTTCTTGGTGGATAGACCCTTTAAGAATGATGTCGTGTCCTTCTGTATCTCTGACTACAGTCTTTAGCTTAAAATCTAATTCATCTGATAAGAGAATTGCTATCCAGCTTTCTTTTGAGGCCCACTGCATTAAAGATGGTTTTCCATCCCTTCACTTTATCTTTAGGTTCAAAATGTGTCTCCTGTAGACAGCATATGGATGGGTCCTGTCATTTTATCCAGTCTGCAACCCTGTGCTTTTTTATGGGAGCATTTAGGCCGTTCACACTGACAGTGATTATTATAAGGTAAGATTTTATTGACATCATGTTGCCTGTGAAGTCCGTGTTTGTATAGATTGTCTCTGTAACTTTCTGTTTTATGTCACTCTTGGGTTGTTTCTTCTTTTACAACCCCCCCCTTAATATTTCTTGTAGTGCTGGCTTGGTGGTCACATAATCTTTTAGACCTTGATGGTCTTGGAAGCTCTTTATCTCTCCATCCATTCTGAATGTCAGCCTTGGTGGAGAAAGTATTCTTGGCTGCATGTTCTTTACCACTAATGGCATCTGGTCCTGAAACGTGTGTTTCTGGGAGGTTTTAAATTGCTGATATGATGAGTACTGGGTGTTTTAAGTAAGTGTTAAATCACTAGAGATGAAACTTTTTCCACATCTTGGTGGTTGGATGGATAAAGGGGAATGTGAATCATGGATGCCCAGTGCTCAGAGGCTCCATCTGTCCTGCAGCTGTACCATCTCTTTCAGATTCTGGGAGAGGACTTTGAAAGGATGTGGGGGAAACAAGGCAGAGGGGTGGCGGCAGTGTGGTGGGAATGCGGGATCCAAGTGGGGGCGACATGACCGATGCGTCGTTCTTCTGTCCCGCCCACAGGGTATCAGATAACCACTGCTTGTCCAGCAGCCACCCCAACACATTCACCACAGCGGAGATGGGCACCACGACAAGGCATCACAGACACCGACCTGGCCCCGGAGTCGGCATACGTCTTCAGGCTGTTGGTCAAGATGAGAAGGGACTGGGGGAGCCACTGGAGGCCACTGTCGTCATCACCGAGAAGAGAGGTAAGACCCGATGCCCAGGTGCACGTCCCTGGTTCATGGGCCCAAGCAGGAGCCACAAACTTGCTGGGTCTACAGGCTTCCCGGGGCAGGCCTTACAGTACAGTGTGTCTACATAGCCTGATACTTACCAGACAGGCAGGAATGTCCCCAGAGAGGGGGTTGCGTAACTAGCCTAGGGTGGCTCTGAGTCAGCAAGTTGGAGGGCAGCTCCCTGAAGCCAGGCACGTGGTCTCTGAGGTTCAAAACCTTGTGCCCAGCTGAGCCAGGTGCTCCAAAAACACATTTCCTACCAAGCAGTCCTAGGGAGATGTGTCTTCATGGACGCTGCTTCTTTCCAGGCACCGGCGAGTTGCTTGTTGTTCATTGTCTTGGTTTACCCTCTCTCAATTCTGGGGGACAAAGTGCTGTGAGGCCCAGTTCTACAGAACAGATGGGGCCCAGAAAGATTCAGTCATCTTTCAGCCAGGGCCACAGCTGTGGGGCAGTGATGTGGGCATCCTCTACAGACTCAAGGCCCCCTCTTCCCACAGCAGTGTGCTGTGGATTCCCATCACAGGGAGCCCCTGATGTGCCCTCCAGGCTCGTCCAGGGATCTGCTTCGGTGGGCTCCCTCCCCAGGAGGTCCCTCCCAATTTCACGTGCGGAGGTCAGGGCCAGGCCCAGAAGTCTCAGGGAAGAGGACCACAGGAAGGTGCTTGCATGCAGTGCTGACGGGTGTGCTTGGAGAGATGACATGTCCTACCTCCCATCTGGGAGTCCCCAAGTACCAGGCTCTGCAACAGTGGTACCTCGGGCAAGGCCCTTGCCCTCTCTGTGCCTTGGCGCCCACCTGGTGGCTTTTTGGGAAGCACCAGAGGGCAGCATGATCTGCGGACCGCCAGGGGTAGAGCTTGTGCCCTGGCCATGCTCAGAGTGTGAGCCAGTGTCCCTGTGGCCTGCATGATCCCTTGAGGACAAGATCTGGAGCAGACAGTCTAAGGGAAGCATGAGTTGAACCCAGAGTGCTTGAAAACAATCCGACGGGACGATCGACATACCTACAAAAGGTAGAAGGCAAAGGAGCCTGCAATGCCCTGAGCCCTTGTCATGGTCTGGCCATGTTCCAAGCATTGTAGCCCACTCACTGCCCTCTCTCCTTCCCACAGAAACAGGCTGAACCCCATCCTCTAGGGTTTTTGTGGAGGCTTTATTCCACAGGCTAGACTGATGAAACATTGGCCATTGGCCATTGATTGTACCTCCAGCCCCTCTCTCTTCCCCAGAAGTCACGGATGGGATGGATTGTTCCAGCCCTTTGATCATAAGGTTGGTTCACCTGGTGAGCTGCCCACATCTTCATTAACATAACAATGGACAACTTTACCAGGCTGCACAAAGACGCATATAGGAACAACACATTTTTCTCATCTGAATGACTAAATAGATTTTCTTCTTAGAAGTCCCAGTATTGCAACACATTGCTCCCATCTCTGCTTCCATGCTTACAGGAACATCTCCGGGGATGTGTCCAAATTCCTTTTCTCTTCTGCGGAACTTTGGTGGTTCTTATCGCCTCTGTATATGTCAGATGATTGCTGGATCCTAAATTGCTTCTCCAAACATGCTTTGTCTTCATCTTCAACAACTGAAAATATGGGACATTTGGGCTCCCCATGTAAATTGCTATTATAAAACCTTGCTCATTAGCTAAATCATTAGCTATTATAATACCTTGCTGCATCCAGTGTTTGCCATTACATCTGGAAGCGGCTTTGCCGTTAGTGACCTTCAAGATTGAAAGTAGTCCTCTTGACATTGGGTGTCATTGAAAGGATCCGTAGATCTTTTGTTTTGGGGTTTGAGAGAGATAGTTAGAGCTTGTATTTGCGGGACTCAGGACTCAGCATATGAAATCATTTATGTCAGGTAGACTTCTACAGGTGCTATTGCTGTATTAAATGACTGAAGTGCACTGAAAACCTTGACAAATAAAACCAAATTTCCCTCCAAAAAACTAGCCAGTCATTGGATTAGGGCCCTCTCTCTTGCATGGTGATCTCCTCCTAACTGCAAGTTCTGCAAAAGCCTGTGTCCATATAAGGTGGCATCCACAGGTGCTGGGGGTGAGGACACAGTTCGACCCCCAGGAAAGGAGTTTTTCTACAAGAAAGCTGTGGCCTCTACTGTGGGACCAGGACAGTGTTTACCAAGGTGCTGGTGGCACCCTATAGACAGCGGCTGTGTGGGCGTCATGGGGAATTGGCCATACATCTCTGTCCCTGGACAAGCTTCAGGACCCTGTTGCATCCAGGGGTCATGGGAATGCCCTCTGTCCATCTGTCTGGTCACAGCTTGAGCAGATCTTGTCCGTATTTGCTCAGTATTCCAGAGGAGACACGGGAACCAGAGCCGCTGGCCCCCTGACTGGCACTCTGGCTGCTGCAGCCCTCCCCAGACTCATTAACCAACAGACATTGATGCGAGGAAATGTGAGCTGGGCATCCCAGGGTGCATCCTGGTGTGGGTTAAGTTCAGGGTCTCAGGGCGCATCTACCACCATTCATGTTCCACAGGGTGTCTAAACATTGAATGGGAACCTACCCTACCCTATGCCCTTTATATGCCACCTGACCTTGGAGGAACCATGGGGGTTCCAGCTTAGATCTGAGTCAGAGCAGAGTAAGGGTGATCTGGCATGCAGAGCAGTCACTGCCCCCGCCCGCCCCCCCCCCCCC